>OY744542.1:48170779-48185779 GCA_963556195.1 Sepiola atlantica
TAGTAATATATATATATATATATATATATATATATATATATATATATATAGTCTCGGAAGTTTCTCAACCATTAAAACTATATTAAAAAAAAAAAAAAACTTATAGAGATCGCTAGGTGCTCAGATCCATATATGTATATATATATATATATATATATATATATATATATATATATATATGTATATATATGTATATATATATATGTATATATATATATATATGTATATATATATATATATATATATATATATGTATATATATATATATATATGTATATATATGTATATATATATATATATATATATGTATATATATATAGATATATATATATATATATATATGTATATATATATATATATATATATATATATATATAGTCTCGGAAGTTTCTCAACCATTAAAAATATATAAAGAAAAATATATATATATATATATATATATATATATATATATATATATATAAAAGAAAAAAAAAAAAAAAAAAAACTTATAGTCTCAAGTCTTCCAGTGGAAAAAAACTCATGTAAGTCAATTTATTTTTTACAGTTATTATATTAGTTAGTTTCTAACACTATTTTAAGGGATCATCAGTTGTTTACCATGAAAAACTGTTTCGGGAATAGAGAGAGAGAGAGAGATAATACTTTAAAGATATAAATAATATCTTTAACCAGTAGACTATCAGGATAAAAACAAATCTCAATATAGTGTATATAGAGCAATAATATTAATTGAATGACATAATAAAATGAGAAATTAATCAGATTTTATTAAAGTTCAAAAACAAGGAGTGATACTGCGTCCATAACTCATAAGTTTTCAAAGAAAATCTTCTCCTCAGAGGACCATTACCGCAATGACATTACTGCAGGTAATAAAAATTAAGCTTTGAAAATATATATAAAAAAATACATAAAGATACGTATAAAACATCAAAAACGCACCTTTCTGTTAAACTTATACAGTTCAGCCAAGTCATAAAGTTTAAAACAATTTCAAGAAAAATGTCAAAGAATTCGATTAAAAACAATCCAAGTGGTGAATGGTAGTCCAAAATGAAAATGAAAAAGTTATCTAGGCGAGAAATTTGCTTGCTATCGATGCAATATATTTCAGTGAAGAGTCTATTCAGGGTGTATGAAAATTAATAATAAAGCCATAGAAAAAGCAAAATATCACATATATGAGAGAGAAAGAGTGTCATTGATTAGATTGGTAGAAAAAAATCCAACAGAGTGCTCGATTATTTAAAATTCTCAAAAAATTAAAAATAAGAGCACAATATTTATTTATTACTGATGTTACAGAAGATCAAGTCAAATTCAAACATGACTGAAGATAGCCGGTGAGATTCGTTGATTTTGAAAACACCGACTTGAAACCAGCGGTATCATGCTTCATCTTCTGTAACACCAGTAATAAATATATATATATATATATATATATATATATATATAATATAAAGATAGAGGCAAAATGTCTTCATAAGAAATCATGTGTTAGATGCAGATATTTTTTTATTAAAATCAAAATAAAAAATAAAAACATTTTTTTTTCTTCATCTTGACTTTTTTTTTTATCTAATAAAAAAATGTTTTGATTTCTTATTTTGATTTTAATTAAAAAATATCTGCATCTAACACATGGTTTCTTATGAAGGCATTTTGCCTCTATCTTTATATTAAAATTCAAAAGATGCTTAAAAAATGAACTTTCCCAAATTATATATATATATATATATATATATATATATAAACAACATTGACTGATTAATAGGTTACATTCGGTATCTTCTGCCCTGCGGGGTGAGTTTTCAGTGTTCCCATGAAACCAAAAGTTTAAATGGAAGATCAAACTAATGTATCGTATCAATTAAAATTTAAAAAATATATATGCTCTTGCACAAGCAATTGAGCACTATTGTTATTTTTCCTATACCACTAAATTACACACACACATATATATATATATGAGAAAGGAAGGATGAAGGTAATCCGACGTAATGGGAAATGAAAAAAGGAAAAACCAAAAAGGATGTTTTTTTTTATATATATTCATCAACGTTTCGTCTTTATTTGTAAGACTTCCTCAGGATGATAATTTTAAGAAAAATGTCATGCAAGTACGTGAGAATATTGGGTTGACATGATGGGTTGATGAGAAAAAGTAGTAGCCACTATTGGGTTCGCAGGACCGAGGTCCGGGCTTAGTGAAGTCAGTAGCATGGAATGAAATTAATGAGGATGGTTCTGAGTGAAAAAGTGGAGGGGTGGGGGTGAACGGAAATAATGTGGATGGCTGTGAGTGAAGAAGGTGGGGAAAGAGGAGGGGAGGGGGAGGCTCTGTGATTTTGGTATGTGGGTAATGTCATGGTTTTAGAAAAGATTTGAAAAAATGAAGGTAGTTTGAAAGTGGGAGGGTGGGTAAGAGTGTGATTGAAGTAGTCGAAAGGGTGAAATGTATATTTACCTCCTGCTTTCAGCTGAAAATATATATATTTATATCTATAAAGGCCATTCCGCTCTTGTTTTCATTTCGAGTCGCTGAAGATTCCTTATGGGCTATAGACGACTTTTAAATGTTTTTAAAAAATAGTCAGTCCATCTGGATGAAACCGCGATACGTCTCTGAAATATGTAACAGTTTTTTAAATAAAAAATGTGTATTTAGCTCTCACTTTTTTTGCGATCGAAAACTTTATTGATTTATTTTCAACATAACCTGATGCAATGTATATGTATATAGGTGCAATCAGTAAACAAAAAGTCATAAGTGGGAGGAAAAATAATAAATACAAACTGAAAATGAATAAACAAATAAACTTGTAACTTACAGTTTTGTGCTGAGTTTATTGGACGATTTTAGAAGCAAACTAAATCCTAATTTCAGTTTTTCTTGTGTCTTGTGATAGTCGGTAGAAAATTTTCGGGAACCATTCCCTTCTTCAAGTCTCTCTCTCTCTCTCTCTCTCTCATATATATATATATATATATATATATATATATACAGGGCGGGACAGTTAAAAAGGGGGGGGGGCTTTCTCCTAAAAGGTGGGGGGCGGTTAAACACATGCATATCAACTTAATTATTGATGACCGTAAAGTGGGGGGGGGGGGGGCAAGTAAAAAAGTGAGGGGGCTTGAGTCCCCCCGGTGCCGTCCATGATATATATATATATATATATAGAGAGAGAGAGAGATACATACATATAATTAAACAAGATTTAGATTTTGTTGCATTCCAAAGGCCAATATTTTATTTATCTCTCAAAACAGTCAATCTTTAGTGCAATTTTTTACGAATTCGTTTCGTTCATAGGAGACCAACCAACATTAGTATATCAATATTCGATCTGTCATCTTGGTGTTTCCTTTAACTATTATAAGAAACCTTTTCAACTACCAATTGTCATGGTTGATAGCTCTCTACCCAAGAGTCCAACATTCAAGCTCCTTAGCCTAACATTCACAGGTAACATTCAAATACATAGAAGATACTGTCAAGTCTGCTGCAAGGAAAGTGGGCTCTCTCTACTGGGCTAGAAAACTTCTCACACTTGCCAATATCCTATATCTCTACAAAGTAACCATTCGCCCATGCATGGATTATTGTTGTCACATCTGGTTTGGTGCACCATCCAATAGTCTCTCTATCTTAGACAGGGTTAAAAAAATAATCTCTCATTTAATTGGTCCCACACTGTCTACCAAGCTCCAGCCTATGTCCCATCGCCGCAATGTTACATCTCTGTGCTTGTTTTACAAGTACTTCAATCGAATATACTGTAATGAACTTGCTGCAGTGGTGCCCCCTCGACGTAAATACTCACGATAAAACCGACAAACAGCTAAATTCCACTCCTTCACTGTTGAGGTCCCCAGATGTCGGAGGGCTTTCTACTCTAATAGCTTCTTTCCTCGAACTGCTAGCCCAGCCCCCTTGACTGTACCAACATGCAGAAGTTTAAATGTAATGTTAACAAATATCGCGTTGCACAACTCCCCACTTAGGATGCCTCCATGAATACGGATACAAATTTACACTAGCCCTTTATGCCTCAATGCAACGTGCCTTGTTTGGGGTGAATTTAACTAAAAGTAAAAATTTAATTAAGATAAACCAAAAAGAAAAAATATTGTAAAATCGGTAAATATCTAAATCGAGGGTACAGTTAGACACAAAGTCGGTTTTTAATGTGGGGGAAATCCAGCTCTCCAAAAAGGGACACTCTGGATTGGGACAAAAATAATTAACTATTGAGAAACTTAATTGTTAAAATGTTGTAAAAATAATGACTTATCCTACCACTAACTTAAGTCGAGGCTTGCCACTCGGACTTAGCGTTAGTGGTAGGATAAGCCATTTTTGTTTACAAGTTTTCAAGAATTAACCCCACCAACAGCTAAGCAACTTAGTCCCTATTTAAAACCATAGAGAAGGAAGCCTAGCCTCTACCCCTCCTGAACGATTCTAATTTTTCATGACCAAATTGTTCTGGCTTTGTGCCATTTTTTCTTATTTATTCACTCATGCCATTTTTACAATGTCATTATTTCCGGTGCCATTCTTACCTGTGCCATTTTTACCGAGTACCACTTTTTCTATATCAAAGAAAATTGCAAATTGGTGTTTTTTTTTTATAATAAACACTTCTCTTATGAAGATTTTCAGTCAATAGTGATTCTTTTTTTTTTTACTCCTGAAACCCGATTTTGTGAATAGGTATTACTGTAGCCGGCTTCTTAAGATTTGGTACTTTCCCACTGAATCATATCTTGTTATATAAATTAAGATGGTACCCAGAGAATACTTTCAAGGCACAGGACCAACTGATGTATTGTGTGTTTTGGTAAGCAATTTGCTGTTTTTTCTCATGTAAAGGGTCATAGCTTTCTGTACTTGTAGAGTTTATCATGTTTCCTCATATATGTTAAAAACTGGTACCATCTGACAAGACAAAAGAACCGGCCATTGGAATGTCACTGGCGTGCCTGTTGATGTAAGGTCTGCAAAATCTCCTAGTTATTGACCTGATCAAAATCTAAGCAAAAAATCTCCCCCCTCATATTTCTTATCTCTCTTCAAGACTTCCCCCTCTCTCTCTTGCTCTATGAGTAAGCATTGTAGTATCAATTCTAGTCACATGACAAAATCCTACACCTTCTAATGGGAGGAGAAAGAGATCTGAGATTCGGTTTGGTCCACGGCTTTGAAGTATCAAGATGCCTGTCTTCAAACTCACGGGATGAACAAATCTTTTAAGGTTCCTGCAACCGGTAAACTCAAAGAACTTTTTATTCCTTCCCATGTTTCATGACTAAACTTTTCATTGACCAAAAATCCAAAAACCTCTTACTGTCTTTTCACCTCTAAGAATAATAATGTATTGATATGTCCTATTTTACACACACATTTACGATATTTGAAAATGTTTGAGTTTTAATACATACTTTGATTATATGCCCTTTGCGTGTATTAAAACAAGATAACTGACTTTTCAAGAACGTTTTAGAACAAGCTGTATTCCTGAAACATTTGTTCTCACACACTATTTTCATCGACCTTCGTTCCACATTCACTCAATATTGTCTCTGCGTTTAATTAATTTCAATTCTCTTGTGTTATGTTGATGTTTTATATCTCCTTTAAATAAAACTAAATGATCTACCCCGCCTAATAAACCTGTATTGTCCGGGCCTTTGGGTCTGGATTTACGCCTGTCTATTGGGGGTTGTCTGGTCCTGTGCAGTTCTAGGAGGTGCACCCTCCCAGGCTTCGCCTCCCCTCTTTAGGGAGGAGTAAGTTTATTGCTTACTGCCTGAGGCGCCCCTACCGAGGAATGCCGACGGGGCTGCCCAGGCAATTTTTAAATAGCCAGAGTGCTCACCTCTCGAGCGCTGGCTTATCTAATCCCACTTTCCCGACCTTGTGTCACATCTTACCTTGTGGGAGGTAGATAAATATATCGATCTTTCTTGGCCTTTTTGCCAAGATCAAAGTGTAGTATCTGTTCCGATGGATACTGCACCCCATAGACTGGTATTGTCTGGCCTTTGGGGCTTGATTTACACCGGTCTATGGGGTAGTCCTGTGCAGTTCTAGGAGGTCCACCCTCCCAGTCTTTGCCTCCCCTCTTTGGGGAGGAGTAAGTTTATTGCTTACTGCCCGAGGCGCCCCTACCGGGGAATGCCGACGGGGCTGCCCAGGCATTTTTTGTAGGCCAGAGTGCTCACCTTCTCAGGCGCTGGCTTTTCAAATCCCACTTTCCGACCTTGTGTCACATATTCCTATTGTGGGTAGGAGTTGCATAACTCTTACTTGGCCTTTTGGCTGAGATCACAGTGTAGTATCTGTTCCGATGGATACTACACCCTATAGACCGGTATCGTCTTGGCCTTCGGGCCTTGATTCCGCCGGTTTGTCCTGTGCAGTTCTAGGTCCACCCTTCCAGACTTTGCCTTCTCACCCTTTCAGAAGGGTTTAGTTTATTGTTAATGGCCTGAGGCGCCTCTACCGGGGAATGCCGACGGGGCTGCCCAGGCAATTTTTAAAGGTCATAAGTGCTATTCCTCTAGGGTGCTGACTTATCAAATCCCACTTTCCGACCTTGTGTCACATCTTATCGCTGTGGGAGGTAGATAAATAAATGAGATTTAAATCTTATTCATTCACAAACCTTCTCCACTCGTTCCTCGTCTCGTCCCTTTGTGTTTGTTTCCCTAA
The DNA here is from genome assembly GCA_963556195.1 of Sepiola atlantica. Taxonomy (NCBI): domain Eukaryota; kingdom Metazoa; phylum Mollusca; class Cephalopoda; order Sepiida; family Sepiolidae; genus Sepiola; species Sepiola atlantica. Next base: position 48,177,504 of record OY744542.1, read on the forward strand.
GGCCCCTTTTCACCTAGATATCATAATACAGGTTGTGTTCGTTATTAGGGTTTATAACATCACATCAAATGAACGTTTTCCTCACATAAACAGTCTAATAGAAAGCAATTGAATGTTGATAAATTTACGGAAATTAGGGATAACCTTAAGTTTCATTTTATTTACTCCAAATTACTAGCAATTAGGTACCCTATGTAATGATTCGTCCAGTTGTAATAATGATATAGGTAAGGGGCAGCGTAGGTTAAAAACATGGGCAAAGCTGTCTCAATTCGAAGCCACATAATTAATTAAAAAAAACAAGCTAAAAGTATTATTTTTTAGAGAAATTGAAAATCAAATATTTCTTTGACCTTAATGTCAATAAGGCGAAACAATGGCCAAAGGCGAAATACAGATTCATAAAAATGTTTTAAAAGAAATCCTGACTAAACTAGATGGACAATGGGACAATTTGTATCTGGGGAAAGTGGGCCAGAATATCTGACGTGGTATGCAAGAAAGCAGACGTGTTTTTTCAGAGGTATTGAGGGGAAGAATAATACTATATAATACTGTGAAGAAAAATACCCGGCCCCTCTGCCCAATTATTAACCATCCTGCTGAAATAGAAATTGTGTCAGTCTGTCATGCTTAAGTTTAAAATAGTATCTTCATAAGTCTGTCATGCTTAAGTTTAGAATGGCAATCACGTCAGTCTGTCATGCTTAAGTTTAAAATAGTATCTTCATAAGTCTGTCATGCTTAAGTTTAAAATAGCAATTACGTCAGTCTCACCATCATATATGTTGTGGACCTGGGTAAGGCCGAATGAATGACACAGGAACACATGGTTTAAATGAACAAAGGTATATATTATATAATAGAAAGAAAGAGATACAAGATGTGCTCTCAACCGCCATTGCCGGTTTGCCTGGGAAAAAGAGAACAAGTGTCACGTGCTTCCCGTATTTATCAGGTGGACGAGTCCATTAGTTCTCCGTAGGTAGGTACGGCACCATAACACCCCCCTTCCAAGCCTTACCTCCTCAGGAGTCTTAATAACGTTTCCTTTTCGGATCTATCTCTAGGTAGTCCGGAGCCATTCGTTTTCTTTTTGGTTGTCGTTTACGTGTGACTACCTGGGGTGCTGGTAAGTTGAAGGTGTCATATATCACGTCCATCACGTCTTCTCCTTGTGGGGCGCTGTCAGTGTCATCTGACAGTCTTTTTCTGATCTGATTTAGATGTCTCTTATGCAAAAACCGTGGTCCTTTTATGATATAGACCATCGATCCGATCCTCTTTTCAATTGTACCGGGTTCCCAGAACGATGCATTGTTTTTGAACATCTTAAAATATACCCTATCTCCTGGGTTGTATTTTTTCTTCGGTACCGTAGAGATTCGGTCATAATTATTATGTTTAGGTAATAATTTATCAAACACGGACTTCACATTCTGCGCAAACATCATCTCTGCGGGGGATAATGATGATGCTATGTTCATGTTTTTTGTAATTCTATATACTTGTAAGAATTGTTGTAAAGCCTTCTCCTTAGGAGTATCACCGGCCTTTTTTAATGCTCTTTTTAATGTGTCTACGAAGCGTTCCGCCTGGCCGTTTGACCTAGGATGATACGGGGGCGTCGTTATATGTCTGATTTGAAACGTCGCGCAGAACTCCTCAAAATCTGATGACGTGAACTGCGTCCCATTATCACTCACCAAACAATCCACTACCCCAAAACGGGCAAATAGTTCATGTAGGAATCTTATCGTAACCTCTGACGTGGGACTCTTGCAACGTAGTACCTCGAGCCACTTTGAAAAACTGTCGACTACGATTAAGTAGTAAAATCCTTCCAATGGTCCCGCGAAATCCACGTGAATTCTTTCCCACGGACGGTCGCCTTCGGCCATGGGCTATGCTTTATATGCGGTGCTTTTGCCGCTAAGGCACAGTCTTTACACAGCTTTACTGCTTTTTCAATGTCGTTGTCCATACCTGGCCAGTACACAAAACTCCTCATTAACCCCTTCATCCTGGTTATCCCTGGATGGCCAACATGAAAATCTTTCAGAATTTGCTTTCGTAGTTTTTCTGGGATGACCACCCTTTCGTTATGCATGAGTACGTCATCACAGAGTAAGAAACTCTTTGCCGCATGTAAATCCTTATCTACCAATTTCATTTTTGTTCTGGTGATAAATTCATCCTCTTGAGCTTCTTTTTTTATCTCGTATAGTGTCACCGGGAGCTCTCTCACTGCGTTGCACAAAATCTCTTTAAAATCTCCTTCTGTTTGAAGAGACGCAATCACTGTGTCTTCTAGAGTCTCTCTCTGTTTTGGCACTAATCTCGACAATCCATCTGCATGATAGATTTTATTTGAATGCAAATGTTGCATTTTAAAGTTGTAGTTTAATAAGATAGTTCCCCATCTTTGTAGTCTATTAGCTGTATATACAGGTAGGCCTTTTTTAGATCCATAAATTGTAATTAGCGGCTTATGGTCTGTCTGTAAGGTAAATTGTCTACCATGTATGTATCGGTGAAACTTTGTTACTGCAAATATTATTGCTAGGGCTTCTTTCTCGATTTGAGAATACTGTTTTTCCGCTGGGAGCAAGGTTCTTGATGCATGTGCAATGGGTTTATGGGTTCCATCAGGCATTTTGTGTAGGATACATGCTCCTAAACCATATGAACTAGCGTCGCTAGCTACGATTATATCCAATTCTGGGTTGTAATGTGTTAGAAATAACTCTGACGTAAGTCTTTCTATGATTTTATTAAATGCATCCTGACATTCAGGTGTCCATACCCAGGCTTTACCCTTTTTTAATAGCTCATTTAATGGAGCACGCAAATTATGCATTTCTGGGATAAAAGCCTGGTAGTAATTTGCTAGGCCCAGAAAACTCTGTAATGTCATGACGTTTTCTGGTGCCGGCATGTTTTTTATTGCAGTAGCCCTTTCTGGGTCTGGTCTTCTGCCATCCTTGTCGATCACATGACCCAGATATTTTATTTCCTCCAGGAAAAAATCACATTTTTTTTCTTTTACTTTGAACCCATAATCTTGGATTCTCGCAAACACTTGATTTACATGTTTTTGGTGTTGTTCGATATCTTTGCTGTTAATCAAGATGTCATCGAGATACGCTATTGCGAAATCCAGTCCGCCCAGCATTGTGTCCATAAACCGTGGGTGCTGCCCACTGGCTGTGTTGTACTTTTGATAAAATACCCATCTTTACCAGTCGGTCTAATTCAGCGTTTATTTTTTCAATCGAGGCGAAGGGTACTTTCCTTTCTTTTCTAAACACCGGCAGTACATTTTCTTTTAGACGGAATTTTGCAGTCATTTTAGTGCAGCATCCAAGACCGCCAGAAAAAACCTCTGGAAACGATTTTTTAAATTCTCGTTGTAGTTTTTCCGATTCTGTTGCGCGACTATTTATTTTTTTACAAAATGTATTTATCGGCAACTTCCATAAATCAAATGCCTGCATAAAATCTGAACCAAAAAGATTATTCGAATCCTTCAGTACCAGTAGTTTGAGTTTTTTAGTATTTCCCATTAGGGACACATTTGTGATTAATTCTCCTTCAAATGTAATTCTTTCACCAGTAACTGTGCTTGCCAGCCTGTTTGTTCTTGATAGAGTAGGTTTATTTAATCTCCTCCATGTATGTAAATTTATAATGAAAACGTCTGAACCAGAATCCAATTGCAATTTTATATTTTTATCCAGGATTTTCACCTGTACATATTTTCTTATGTTCATGCATTTTTCCTTCTTTGTCCTAGTGGCTTGAATCCGCATTTTATTTCCTCTGCCCGTTCTGCAGTGCGAACTTTTATGTCCAACTTTTTTGCATTTCATACAGGTTTTAAAACGGAGTGGGCACTCATTGTACCAATGTGGATTACCACAGCATGAACAAGGGCTTGGTGGCAATTTATTTATTTTTTTACTGGTTTGGTTTGTCTTTGTTACATCAAAATTATTATTTCTTATTTTTCTATAAGGTTGAGCTTTTGTTTTTTGATGTACCTTTTTTATATGTGCAATGCCGGACAATTCAATGTCTTTTGAGTCCTGTTTTACATTTACAAATCTTTGACAGTCCTCAGCCAACTTTTGCAGCGTAAGGCTTGGTTCATTCTCTAATTTATTTAGAACTCTACGCCTTATCTCCGTGTCATTTCCTGAGATTAAACCTTGTACAAAAATTAGACACTTGAAATTATCTGCACTTAATTCAGTTAGTTTAAAATCGTCACAATGCTTGTTCACTATCGATGCAAAAGTAGCGTAGTCTTCCTTGTCTTTTTTTACCAGGTTCATGCACTTCCATCGTTTGTGGAATAGTGTAGTTCTTGGACTAAACAGTTCTGTCAATAAACTAACCGTTTCTATGAAAGTTAGCTCGCTAGTTTTCCGAGGCAAAATGAAATCCACGAATTTCGTATGTTCTGTGGTATTTAGTTTTCTAAGAAGGAGGCGTAGCTTCTTCGCATCACTCCAACTACCGCAGTCAATTTTATATAGGTCTTCATATCTTCGGAAATATTCTTCAAATGTATTATTTTCCGTGTATGAGTAATTATCAATACTGTTCCAAATTGTGTTCTGCGAAAACGTGTCGTCTTTTTCATTTTTTTGGTCACTGCGCGATATTGTTTGTATCAGAAATTCCAATCTTTCATCATACTCCTTTTTGTGTAATAAAAGATTTTGGTTCTGTTGTAATAAAAGTTTTTGAAATCTTTCCTCAGTTTGTTGTTGCTGGGAGATTTGGAATTTCGCTAGTTCGGCGATTATAGACTTAATATCTTCCATATTCAACCATTTAGTTTCTGATTTTCTTTAGAAAATTAATATTTTCTCATTATCTTATGATTTTATAAGAGTTCTTTTCTTTAAATTAGCGTTTGCTAGGCGCCGTTTTAATTATGAAACTTTTCCTTTTCTCTATATACGCGTATATTCACTTATTTTTTAATTTTTTATTTTGAAAATTAATATTTTCTTGTTATTTAATGAATTTACAAGAAGTTCTTTTCTTTAAATTAGCGCTGGCAAGACGCTGAGTTTTAGAAAAGATTATGTAATGTTCTTTTCTTATACACGTTTTTAATTTTAACGAAGAGAAAAAAAAATCTGTTTCACCATTAATTCTTTCTGCATTTTAAAATATTTCAGTACAAGTCGGAAAAGAGAGAGAGAAAATAAAACTGACCTTTTTTTTTTTATATCGTGCGTCTTTTTTTTATGGAGTATCGCACGTATGATTCATTTCATGTTTTTGTTTCTTTAAATGAAGCACGTGGTGTCGGTTTCATTTTTTTCTTTTTTGTGTGTGCTCGTCAAAAAAACTCGCTGTAACGTTCGTCTAAAAAAAAACAATGCTTGCTTCCTTCGTGTTCGGTATTTTTTTTTTTTTTTTGTTAGTTTTCCAACCCAGAGAAAAAAAAAAACGCGCATTCAATTTCAGTTGTTTTTTTTTTTGTTTTTTTAAACTAGTTTTCCCAAACTAGAGGAACCGCGCACCTAATTTCAAGCTGTTTTTTTTTTCGATAAGCAGTTTTCAAAATTAGAGCACAACATGTCCATTTCACTTTTCTTTTTCTTAAAAGAAAACAATTTTCTCGCACTTAAGAATTCAACGTGTTTTTTTGTTTTCAGTTGAGTTCCCTTTTCTTCTCTCGACCGTTCAGCAAAAACCTTTGTTTTTTTTTTTTTTTGTTTTTTTTGCGTACGGCTTCCTGCATTAACCGTGTGAGTGCATTTTCACGTGGTATTTTCAGTTTTTTGACCCAAGAGTTCGAATTCCCTCGTCGCCATTTGTTGTGGACCTGGGTAAGGCCGAATGAATGACACAGGAACACATGGTTTAAATGAACAAAGGTATATATTATATAATAGAAAGAAAGAGATACAAGGAGATGTGCTCTCAACCGCCATTGCCGGTTTGCCTGGGAAGAAGAGAACAAGTGTCACGTGCTTCCCGTATTTATAAGGTGGACGAGTCCATTAGTTCTCCGTAGGTAGGTACGGCACCATAACAATATATATATTCCGTCCATCTACATGGAACAGAAGAAGACTATACGGTAAAGAAAAATAAACCCCAAAAGAATTTTTAAACCCCTAAATATGAGCTGTCTTCATTATATGCTAGCTGTCAATCTGTATGTAAAGAGATTATGAACGACATGATACTACTGCTGCTGTTGCTATAACAGAGAGAGACAGAAGCAACTCTACAATCACTACTACTACTATTACTACTACTACTACTACAGACAATTGATGATACAACACACACCGGCCATTTGTTATGGTCCGAAGACGCGACTGCTTTGCTACAAAATCAGATACAATAACAAATTAGTAAGCATTAAGGTACACATTGATGCTTATTACCTGGCAGTAATATACTTTTAAAGTGTAGATATTAGTCCATAGGTGCAGTGGGTTATATGGCATGATTAACAGGGATGGTCTTAGAATTATGAAGGAGAGAGAGAGTTGATTATATTATTATTTTCATTTTTCGTCTTTTTGTTTCATGTCGAGGTTAGACGTTTTGTGAATGACTTCCAACTTCTTTCTGTCTGTTGCCATTTCACTTATGCCACCCGCCAGGCCTAAGTGGCCTACCATTTGACTTTGGGCCATTGACATCAATGTGGGACACACTTTGGAGTATTTCGGATAGTTGATGGCGGGTGACAGGACCGTACCCGTTGTGCCGTCGTTGTGTGACCTACTTTCTCATGGCGGAGTGTAGCTTAATCATGTGACATAGGATGGATTTAAAATTACAGGGTGAGAGACAGACAAAGGCTACTACTACTACTACTACTACAGACAAAGGCTAATACTACTACTATTACTACAGACAAAGGCTAATACTACTACTACTATTACTACAGACAAAGGCTAATACTACTACTATTACTACAGACAAAGGCTAATACTACTACTATTACTACAGACAAAGGCTAATACTACTACTACTATTACTACAGACAAAGGCTAATACTACTACTACTACAGACAAAGGCTAATACTACTACTATTACTACAGGCAAAGGCTAATACTACTACTATTACTACAGGCAAAGGCTAATACTACTACTATTACTACAGGCAAAGGCTAATACTACTACTATTACTACAGACAAAGGCTAATACTACTACTATTACTACAGACAAAGGCTAATACTACTACTATTACTACAGACAAAGGCTAATACTACTACTATTACTACAGACAAAGGCTAATACTACTACTATTACTACAGAGAAGCGACAAAGGACGACACAACATGTGCGACTATCTGTTTGCAGGACTAAGATTCGTTCCGCTATGCTACAGTGATTTTCAAGTTTAATCACTAAAAAAAAAAAAGCAGCAAACTGTCTACGGCTGCATATAGAAGAACATAGGAGATTAAGATCTTGCTGATTCCTTCTCTTTGGACCTAAAGTATGTGGTGCAGTCGGGTGGGAGTGGGGTCAAAGGTGGCTTGTTACTTTTCACACCTCGAAAACCAAGCTTCTCTCCTTTCACCACCAGCGCTCAGATCCCCGTTTTGCCACAGTCGAAATGAATGGCTCCCTCCTTGTTTGGATAAGCTCTTAAGAAGGAGACGTATATCGAGTCTGTTATTAAGGCCGCTCGAAAAATGGTTCTACTGCTGCAGAAAGTACCTGACTCCAGATGCAATACGAATCATACGTTCAAAGATACAATACCGTTGCCACATCTGGGGAGGTGCAACGCAGAGCACTTTTTTGACTTGCTATCACTACAAAAAAGAAAACCTTTTTTAGGAAGTGTTGATTCATGTATTTAATTCAATTTATTTCATGCAGAATCAAAATCTATTTAGCCCCCACCCCCTTTCACACACACACATACCTGTCATGTCGTTGCATTCATCTCGGTCTGTTTGAGCCGACTTCCTGCCTGGCGTGTATCACGACGTCCCAAACGATTGATGTAGTATTTGCCATGTGCACCTGTCAAGGACAAAATGGGTAACAAAATTACATAAGTGTTAACATTAGAAAACTTATTTGCTGGAACTGAAGAAGAAAGATAGGAATTACATTACGACCCAAATCAGAGTCAGTTTGCTGTTCGCAAAATAACTTACAGCTTACACATACATATATATATATATATATGAAATAAAGACACACATTAATGTCATACACAACTGCTGCTGATACTTTAACACATTACACATACATGAACACGCACACACACAT
>OY744542.1:48190779-48210779 GCA_963556195.1 Sepiola atlantica
CTTAAAATCGTTTATTTAGTTTAAACGACATTTCTTTTTTTCCAATACCAGAAACGTATGATGTCTGCCACTGTTTTCTTTTTACAAAAACAAAACAGATAATAACTTTTAAGGACTTTTTATTTTACTAAAAACAACCTGAAAATCGTTTACGTAGTTTTAACAAATGTGTTTAAAAAACAAAAAAAAACATACGGAATTTTTAGGAAAAAGTTACTTACGACTAGCTTAGAAGTAAGGCTAAGACGCATTTTGAATATGATGCGAGGTATTCAGTAATTTAATCAATCATTCTTCAGAATGATTAAAAATAGTGTGAAAATCAAGATGGAACTGATGAAATGAAACCATTCCGGTATTCGTTTATTCCGTGAATACATTTAGGATGCCAAGTAGAATGTAAGTGAAATTGAGGGAGAGTTTATTATTTATTTAAAAAATCTAGTGTAGTATGCAGTAAATTGTATGAATTAAGAAAAAAAATAATAAACAGTGACTTATAAATAATTATACACTATTAAGGAAATAACCCGGTGTCAAACAGAAGCAGATTATTCGAAATAAATATAATAATTTGTAAACGGGAACGAAATGTATGCATAGTTTTGTGAAACATGTTTTAGGAAATGCTGTAAGTGCTGAGTGTGAAAGATTTGTTTAGGAAGTGTTTGGTTATTTTCCATATTGAGACTGTAAATCCAGGGTAAAACCAAGATCACTTTATATATAGATATAGATGATGAATATATACATTTTTTTTCATGTATAAATGAGTAAAAGCTTTTTTTAATCTCTCTCTCACTATATATATATATATATATATATATATATATATATATATATAAAAGCAAAAAAAGTACTCACCATCCGCTAACTCTTTATCTAGCTCTAAATATTATTTTTAAATGTATAATTTACATTACATATCTTTAATATAAATCTATTGTGATTTTAAAACATGTAATCTTCTCATTTGGGTGCTTGAAAAGGCCGGAGGGTCGAAATAAATTATCGCACTGGTAATTATGTGATTCTGTGTTACTTTATTTTATTCTTACTCTGTTTATTACATTGAGCTCTCATACTCAGATTTCCTTTTGGAATTTATTTCACTATAGCACACACATTATATATATATATATATATATATATATATATATATATATATATATATATATAAACACACATATATAAGAAAAAAAACTACTCACCGTCTGCTAGCTCTTTATCTAGCTCTAAATATTATTTTTAAATGTATAATTTACATTATATATTTTAATTATAAATTCATTGTGGTTTTAAAAACCAAGTTTTCAGAAAATTAATAAACATAATACTTTAAGAAAGGTTTTGCTAACTTTTATAATTTTTTAATTAAATCACTTAAATTAATTAATGTTAATAGACCAAACTATTGCATATATATATATATATATATATATATATATATATATATGAAAAATATTTGTTATTGTTTATTATCTACGGACGTATACGTTTCGTCTCTTTTCAATCGAGACTCATCAGCGTAGAAGTATGACTATTCACTACCGGTCACACGATTCGAAACCCTGGATTATAAGTATTTTTCAACTCAAATCCAACGTCTTAAACCTCACGGCCAATATTTGAACAGCTGATAAACTATGCTAGTTTAAACACATTTAAAACGGCGATGACAGCACATATATTAAGGAATGATGCATTATAAAGCAAATGACGTCACGCTGTATTTGTACTACCACTAAAGTGCTCTACTAATTTTAAGGAGCGACAAATATGTATATATATATATAGTCTAAAGAAGCTTTGAGTTATTTTAAACAAAAAGACAAAAAAAAAAAGGAAAATGAAGTTTAAATTCCCACAGAAACTAACTAAATCCAAAATAGTGCAGACTTAACATTCGTTGGAAAATTCATAAATAAATAATAATATATAATAGTAAGTAAATAAAATAAAAAGGGGGATTAAGTATCTAACAGTGAAACAAAAACAGGAGACCTTAACGTAAGCATCTAATATTAACACGGGGATCATCAGCTGTTTACCATGTAACTGTTTCGGAGATTTAAAAACAGGACAGTTATATGCATGGCTCTCCAATGGTACAGATCAAACTGCCATTTCCCCAATCAAGTGTCGAAATAATTCAGCTTAAAATGTTACTTATATATAAATAAATAATAATAATAATCATAATATACTACCCTTAAGACTACCGTGCGATATGGTACTTTGCATATCAAATAAAATTCTTTATAACAATAGTAATACTAATAATAATAATAATAATAATAATAATAATAATAATAATAAAATTCTATCTAAACACTACAGGAAATACAATACAATAACAAATGAATAACACGAAATATTAATTTATTATAAACTGTTTAAAAAATAATTATGCAAATGATGCATACAAATAGTGGTGTTTGTGTCTTTCCTCTTTACTATATACTAGCAAATTTACTCGGTGTTGCCTGGACTCGAGTGTAGGTATTTAATCGCTTCCCACAAAGCAATATGTGACACAAGGTCGGAAAGTGGGGAGATCAAGCCAGCCGGCGCCCCTAAAGAAGGAGCACTCTGGCCTATCAAAAATAGCCTGGGCAACCCCGTCGGCATTCCCCGGTAAGGGCGCCTCAGGCAGCAAGCAATAAACTTACCCCTCCCCAAAGAGGGAAGGCAAGGCCTGGGAGGGTGCACCTCCTAGGAAAACCCAGGACAATATACCTCAGCCCGGCAGATAAAAGGCCAACTAAATGGCCCAGTTCCTGCCGGACTGATTGTTGAGAACGAATCCTCGACTGGTATTACCCCATCCCGACGTCCTCAATCAACCGAAGTTAATGAGAGACTGAACAGGATGGGGCGAGGCCCAACTGAACTCGAGTGTAGGATAACATTGTGTTAAAAAGAGTTTAATTCAACCTAAACCTTGATGTTGTCAGCTAGATATCTTACCCACTGAGCTATTCAGATATATGTTAATACACTTAAACTAACGTTTATAAATAGATTAATTTCATTGTGTAACATGTTATAAAAGTGTCATTAGCTCCTTTAAGGGTCAGCTGGAGACGCAGAACTACTTCCATTATGTTCACATGCAAATTATACATTTGAATACACTTATATTTAAGGTACACTCCCTAGTATGTCTTCGTTTTTAGAGACAGACATGCAAACAGAGAGATGTTCTATTTTATTATATATATGTATAGATAGATCTAGGTATATAAAGAGTGAAAAACACAGAGAGAAAGAGAGAGAGAAAGACAAACAGATGAAGAGGCGTTATCTACTAAATATACCAACATTCTTCCCTTACATTTTATTATATTAAAAAAGGAAAAATATATTCTTTGATTTCATTAAAAAAAAATTTAATTCTTAGGGTAGAATCGAAACCGCATACTCAATGTTTTCAGTCTGATACTTTCCCAACTAAACAATTCAGACGTTTGTTAATTCTACTTTTAAAATAACACTCATAAGAAAAATCGGATATGCGTATCTAGAGTTTCAGATGAGGTTCTGTCACCATGGGTCACTTAGAGGTGAAGGCACATAGATATTTGGCATACAAAGGATAACATAGATATTTGGCATACAAAGGATAACATAGATATTTGGCATACAAAGGATAACAGAGAGATTCTGGACAACAACTTTGAAATAGTGTTTTTAAACTAATATTCCATGCATTTCTTTAAGAGGTTATGTTTGTCCATCAAAGTTCAGATTGAAATAGAATTTTCAGAAGTCTATTAAACACATTTCTTTAAGAGGTTCTGTCTGTCCATCACAGTTCAGATTGAAATAACATTTTAGATGCCTATTCCACGCATTTTTTAAAAAGGTTCTGTCTGCCCGTCACAGTTCATATTGAAATAGCATTTTCAGATGCCTATTCCATGAATTTTTAAAGAGCTTCTGTCTGTCTGTCTGTCTGTCACAGTACAGATTAAAATAGCATTTTAGATGCATATTGCATACATTTTAAAAGAGTTCTGTCTGTAAGTCACACTTCAGATTAAAATAGAATTGCACGCTTGAACTCGAGTTGAGCACGGTTCTGAAGAAGGGAAGAGTTCCCGAAATATTATATCATACGGAGTTTCCACCAGACCATCTTGATACAGGTATTACATAACATCGTAACATGGTGTAGATAAACAGATATATGTGGTTTGGTAGTTTGGTAGTTTTGTTTTACGGCATATCAACCCTTTTTGGGTTATTTAATGCTGAATCTGGTCTTGTTTTCTTCTCTTTTTTGTTTCTTTCCCCTTTTAATATCTGTTTCTATTTAACCCATAGTTGGGACCCTAACAGGTACTACCACTCCGGGTCAGGGTGGACCTGGGAGCAATGGTAATTAAGAGTAGGCTCCACATTCCCCAAAGTCCGTAAGCCGGATCTCACCATCGGATGTAGTTTAAGGTCATATCCAGGACCGGGAGTAGGGTAGGAAAAATAAAAAAGGGGAGGGAGAAAGTTCTGTTGTTTTTGGTTTTGGTTTTGTAGAACATAATTAAGTTTTACAAAAAAAAAACAAAAAAAAACGTCAATGTAGGTGAATTTCGTCTCAGGGAGCCACAGGGCAGCCTGATCTGGTATCACCAGCAGATATATGTGTGTTTGTGAAAAAAAAATATATATATATATATATGTATGTGTGTGTGTGTGTATGTATATATTGTATTAAGGGTGAAACTATTTAATTTGTTCCACCATTATATATCTTATTTGCTCCAACTTGTGTCTATCCGTCACACCTCTGCATTGTATTGCCTTCTAAGTATCACATTTCTATATACTAATAAACAATGCTTCAAGCAAACTACACAAACCTCTTAAAATTGTAGATGCATATTTTAAAGAGGTTCTGCCTATCCGTCATAGTTCAGATTGAATTAGCATTTTCAGATGCCTATTCCACGCATTTTGTAAATATGTTCTTTCTGTGTGTAAAGATTAGATTGAAATAGTAATCTTAGATGAATATCCCATGCATTTCCTACAAAGGTTCTGTCTGTCCGTCACAGTCCAGATTGAAATAGCATTTTCAGATGCCTATTCCACGCATTATGTAAAGATGTTCTGTCTCCGTCACAGTTCAAATGTAAATAGTATTTTCAGATGCCTATTCCATGAATTTTTGAAGAGCTTCTGTCTGTCTGCCTGTCTGTCCGTCACAGTTCAGATTGAAATAGCATTTTCAGAGGCCTATTCCACGCATTTTTTTAAGATGTTCTGTCTGCCCAATACAGTTCAGATTGAAACAGAATTTTAAATGCATATGTCATGCATATTTTAAAGATGTTCTGTCTGTCTGTCACAGTTCAGATTGAAATAACATTTCAGATACATATTACATGCATTCTAAAAGAGGTTCTGTCTGTCCGTCACAGTTCAGATTAAAATAGAATTTACAGATGCATATTTAACGCATTTTTTTAGAAAGATTCTATCTGTTAGTCACAGTTCAGATTAAAATACGATTTTAGGTGCATATTCCATGCATATTTTAAAGATGTAATGTCTGTCTGTCATATTCAGATGCCTATTCCACGCATTTTGTAAATATGTTCTGTCTGTAACAGTTCAGATTGAAATAGTATTTTCAGATGCCTATTCTATACATTTTTTAAAGAGGTTCTGTCTGTCCGTCACAGTTCAGATTGAAATAGTATTTTAAAATGCCTATTCTATACATTTTTAAAGAGGTTCTGTCTGTCCGTCACAGTTCAGATGGAAATAGCATTTTCAGATGCCTATTCAACGCATTTTTTAAAGAAGTTCTGTCTGTCTGTCACAGTTCAGATTGAAATAGTATTTTCAGATGCCTATTCTACGCATTTTTTAAAGAGGCTCTGTCTGTCCGTCACAGTTCAGATTGAAATAGATTTTCAGATGCCTATTCCACGCATTTTTTAAAGAGGCTCTGTCTGTCAGTCACAGTTTAAATTGAAATAGCATTTTCAGAGGCCTATTCTATGCATTTTTTAAAGAGGTTCTGTCTGTCCGTCACAGTTCAGATTGAAATAGTATTTTCTTGTTGCCTATTCTATACATTTTTTAAAGAGGCTCTGTCTGTCTGTCACAGTTCAAATTGAAATAGTATTTTCAGATGCATATTCCATGCATTTTTTAAAGAAGTTCTGTCTGTCTGTCACAGTTCAGATTGGAATAGTATTTTCAGATGCCTATTCTACGCATTTTTTAAAGAGGCTCTGTCTGTCTGTCACAGTTCAGATTGAAATAGTATTTTCAGATGCCTATTCTACGCATTTTTTAAAGAGGCTCTGTCTGTCAGTCACAGTTTAAATTGAAATAGCATTTTCAGAGGCCTATTCTATACATTTTTTAAAGCGGCTCTGTCTGCCCGTCACAGTTCAGATTGAAATAGCATTCTCAGATGCCTATTCCACGCATTTTTTAAAGAGGTTCTGTCTGTCTGTCACAGTTCAGATTGAAATAACATTTTCAGATGCATATTCCACGCATTTTTTAAAGATGTTCTGTCTGTCTGTCACAGTTCAGATTGAAATAGTATTTTCAGATGCCTATTCTATACATTTTTTAAAGAGGTTCTGTCTGTCCGTCACAGTTCAGATTGAAATAGTATTTTCAAATGCCTATTCTATACATTTTTAAAGAGGTTCTGTCTGTCCGTCACAGTTCAGATGGAAATAGCATTTTCAGATGCCTATTC
This sequence comes from Sepiola atlantica, assembly GCA_963556195.1. Classification (NCBI taxonomy): domain Eukaryota; kingdom Metazoa; phylum Mollusca; class Cephalopoda; order Sepiida; family Sepiolidae; genus Sepiola; species Sepiola atlantica. The sequence continues at coordinate 48,197,507 of OY744542.1, forward strand.
AACGCATTTTTTAAAGAAGTTCTGTCTGTCTGTCACAGTTCAGATTGAAATAGTATTTTCAGATGCCTATTCTACGCATTTTTTAAAGAGGCTCTGTCTGTCCATCACAGTTCAGATTGAAATAGATTTTCAGATGCCTATTCCACGCATTTTTTAAAGAGGCTCTGTCTGTCAGTCACAGTTTAAATTGAAATAGCATTTTCAGAGGCCTATTCTATGCATTTTTTAAAGAGGTTCTGTCTGTCCGTCACAGTTCAGATTGAAATAGTATTTTCTTGTTGCCTATTCTATACATTTTTTAAAGAGGCTCTGTCTGTCTGTCACAGTTCAGATTGAAATAGCATTTTCAGATGCATATTCCACGCATTTTTTATCGAGGTTCTGTCTGTCAGTCACAGTTCAAATTGAAATAGTATTTTCAGATGCATATTCCATGCATTTTTTAAAGAAGTTCTGTCTGTCTGTCACAGTTCAGATTGAAATAGTATTTTCAGATGCCTATTCTACGCATTTTTTAAAGAGGCTCTGTCTGTCAGTCACAGTTTAAATTGAAATAGCATTTTCAGAGGCCTATTCTATACATTTTTTAAAGCGGCTCTGTCTGCCCGTCACAGTTCAGATTGAAATAGCATTCTCAGATGCCTATTCCACGCATTTTTTAAAGAGGTTCTGTCTGTCTGTCACAGTTCAGATTGAAATAACATTTTCAGATGCATATTCCACGCATTTTTTAAAGATGTTCTGTCTGTCTGTCACAGTTCAGATTGAAATAGTATTTTCAGATGCCTATTCCACGCATTTTTTAAAGATGTTCTGTCTGTCTGTCACAGTTCAGATTGAAATAGTATTTTCAGATGCCTATTCCACGCATTTTTTAACAAGGTTCTGTCTGTCAGTCACAGTTCAGATTGAAATAGCATTTTCAGATGCCTATTCCATGCATTTTTAAAAGATGTTCTGTCTTTCTGTCACAGTTCAGATGGAAATAGCATTTTCAGATGCATATTCCATGCATTTTTAAAAGATGTTCTGTCTTTCTGTCACAGTTCAGATTGAAATAACATTTTCAGATGCATATTCCACGCATTTTTTAAAGATGTTCTGTCTGTCTGTCACAGTTCAGATTGAAATAGTATTTTCAGATGCCTATTCCACGCATTTTTTAAAGATGTTCTGTCTGTCAGTCACAGTTCAGATTGAAATAGTATTTTCAGATGCCTATTCCACGCATTTTTTAACAAGGTTCTGTCTGTCAGTCACAGTTCAGATTGAAATAGCATTTTCAGATGCCTATTCCACGCATTTTTTAAAGAAGTTCTGTCTGTCTGTCACAGTTCAGATTGAAATAGCATTTTCAGAGGCCTATTCCACGCATTTTTTAAAGAAGTTCTGTCTGTCTGTCACAGTTCAGATTGAAATAGTATTTTCAGATGCCTATTCCACGCATTTTTTAAAGATGTTCTGTCTGTCTGTCACAGTTCAGATTGAAATAGCATTTTCAGATGCATATTCCACGCATTTTTTAAAGAAGTTCTGTCTGTCTGTCACAGTTCAGATTGAAATAGCATTTTCAGATGCCTATTCCATGCATTTTTTAACGAGGTTCTGTCTGTCTGTCACAGTTCAGATTGAAATAGTATTTTCAGATGCCTATTCCACGCATTTTTAAAAGATCTTCTGTCTTTCTGTCAGAGTTCAGATTGAAATAGCATTTTCAGATGCCTATTCCACGCATTTTTTAACGAGGTTCTGTATGTCTGTCACAGTTCAGATTGAAATAGCATTTTCAGATGCATATTCCACGCATTTTTTAAAGAGGTTCTGTCTGCTTGTTACAATTCAGATTGAAATAGTATTTTATTGTTGCCTATTCTATACATTTTTTAAAGAGGCTCTGTCTGTCTGTCACAGTTCAAATTGAAATAACATTTTCAGATGCCTATTCTACTCATTTTTTAAAGATGTTCTGTCTGTCCGTCACAGTTCAGATTGAAATAGTATTTTCAGATGCCTATTCCATGCATTTTTTAAAGATCTTCTGTCTTTCTGTCACAGTTCAGATGGAAATAGCATTTTCAGATGCCTATTCCACGCATTTTTTAAAGATGTTCTGTCTGTCTGTCAGAGTTCAGATTGAAGCAGCATTTTTCATTGCTAATTGTGCAGATTTAATTACCAATTTTAAGAAACCCTTACCGATTCTTGTCGAGGAGGAAGCAACTTCTCGTCATATATCAAAAGAAAGAAGAAAGTAAAATGGAGTCATAATTGCCACGTATTTGGCCGTAGGCAATCTGAAATTATTGCAGGGAGTTCAACTTCCTGAATTATTAATCGCATAATCTTATATATCGAAGCATCTCTTTAACTGCCATTTAAGATTAAAGATGATGATCTATAAGCTGTCTTAAAAGTACAAGTCTGACACAAGCCAATGGGGATCACCCAGTACTGAATTTATAAAGATTGAGGCTCTAGGCCTTTTTCCACTATGTGTGGGTCTTCCCAATTATCAGCCCCCACGACCCGAGAAAGATGATACAGTACTTCGAACAAGTAAAGCTCAGGATAATAGGTGCATTGAATTGCACTGCTGCCACATCTGGCGAGGTGCCACTCAGAACATTGTTTCATACCTTGAGTACAAAATCGACTTCGCAATCTAGTGGGAGAAGATCTCTTCTGTTCTGTACAGTCACTTTCTCACAGAAGAGACCTTGCTAGTCTTTCTCTGCTCTGTCGATATTTCCATGGAAGATACTCGACTGAGCTCCAATCCCGGGTTCCTTCGTCTATTTACCACGACTTGAAAAAGTTTTCCTTTATTCCTTTGTGTGCCTAGTGTGAGGCAACATTTTCATGAACAGAGTTTCTTACCAAGAGCTTCCCATCTGTGGAACATGTTACCACAAGACTGCTTCCCTGCAGACTGCAACATGGTCGTCTTCAAATCAAACATTAGAAAATACGGTGCTTGTATAATAAAAAGCCGAAAAAAAGTTGTTTTTTTCTTTTAGTGTTGGAGAGGTAAATAAGGGGCAGGTAACTCTTACAACGAATTTTAAGCAAGATTTTCCAGTAATCAAAACTGATGACTTTAATTGGCGTTGCACATGTGGCTACTGTGCAAGGAGAACGTCGATTAGACATAAAAGGGTTAGGGTTATGGTTTAGGGTTTAGGGTATGGGTTAGAAAAATATTGTTCGATAGCTAGAGCTGTTGTTAAGAGTTACTTGCCCCTTATTTACCTCTCCAACACTAAAAAACAAAAAAAAACTTTTTTTCGGCACCGAAAATACTTATCATAAAGCATCTCCATGGGTAATCAATTTTTTTTTATTCTATTCAGCATTTCCAATCCTCTCATAATATTCTTCATCATTCAACTGACAATGTATCCATCTCATTAACCTTTATCATTGAGTGGCTTTTGGCCTTGATAAGTAGCGATTCATTAGTATAAAAACAAAAAAAAAACAATTCACAGATCCTCCTCAAAAGGGCATAAAATCGCATTGTTAAATACTGGAGTGAGGCATCAACTCTACACATATTTATTTATGAAAATCAGGCATTTATAGTTACGGATGCCCCCCCCCCTTCTCTACCTAAAAAAAATGTGTGTTGGGGGGGGGGGGAGCTTAGGTTTCAGCCTGCCAAGACATTTGTTCTGAAGATGATCCAGTGTTTAAAAAATGGGTACTGATATCGATCCTGACCCAGTTTTCGTGAGGTTCGACTCGGAAGCGTTCAGCTGTCCTACGCAAACGCCCGAGTGTTTACGAGCCGAATGGTACCAGACGACAATTTTGATACGGTGCTGCGTCCTGTGATTGTAAGTTATATTTTCAAGAAATTTTCTAAAAGAAACAACAACAAAAATAAAACAAGCAAAACAGAGCGAAATTACTGTTATCAAATAAATATTTTTAACCCTAACCCTAACAACAACAAAAACAAAACAAGCAAAACATTATTATCATAGGACGCAGCACCGTATCAAAATTGTCGTCCGATACAAATCGGCTCGTCAACTCTCGGGCGTTTGCGTAGGACAGCCGAACGCTTCCGAGTCGAACCTCACGAAAACTGGGTCAGGATCGATATCAGTACCAAAAAATGTTTCTATTTCTGTTGTGACCTTGAAGGTGCGATAATAAATAAGACAACACGGTGGTATATTTACAAGAGTGTGCATCTACAGAAGTACAGAATAGTATGTTACAGAATGATTGCTCCGAGACTTTGTCGTAAGCTCCTTTATACATAGTGTCTGGAAGAGTCCATATAGTCATGAAATAGGGTAGATCAGCATCACACCATAACCCCTCCCCCCTTCACCCCCTTTTTAGCCTTGCTCTATATGAAGTCAATACTTTTTCCTTTTAGGGTTTACAACAATTCAGTCCATAATCTTATACTTCCTTTTTGATCTTCGTTGTTCAGAACCTGTTAGCGGGATTGGCATCTCAAATGTGAGATTAGTTTGTTCTGTGGAGTATTATTCTCGACAGCATCTAAATATCGTTTCCTCATCTGGTTCATGTGTTTTTTGTGGATAAATTTGGGTTCTTTTATCATGTAAAAAATATTTCCAATCCGTTCGATCACTATCCGTGTTTCCTGGTAAGATTCATCGTTTTTGAACATCTGAAAGAACACTTTTTCTCCAACTTTGAAGCATCGCGACATTTTTGCACGTCCTGCTTTCATATGGATTGGCAATAATCTGTCAAACACTGCTTTAATCTTTTTTGCAAACAACCCTAACCCTAACCCAAACATAACCCTAACCCTAACATTGCTTCTGCTGGCATCATAGAAGATGGAACATTGTAATTTGGAGTCATTCTATATACCTGCAAAAAATTTTGAACGGCCTTTGCTTAAGAGCTCTTTTGAATGGATCCACAAACTGTCCTGCCTGACCATTGCTTCTCGCATGGTACGGCATGATTGTGATATACTCCGCTACAAAAGTTTGACAGAATATTTTAAATTCACTAGACGTGAATTGAGTTCCATTATCTGATACAATACAGTTAACTGGACGAACAATTCATATATAAAAAAAAAAATGGTTACTTCCATGGTTGGTTTCTTACATTTTAATATTTCTGGCTATTTTGAGAAACTGTCTACCACTATTAGGTAATAGAAATCATCCAATGGGCCAGCAAAATCTATGTGGATCTTCGGCCACAGTCGGTCAGTTTTTGGCTAAAGTCTGAACTTTATGAGTTGTCTTTGCTGCCAAAGCACAGCCTTTGCATAGTTTCACCGCATTTTAAATGTCTTTGGCCATGATTGTCCAATACGCATAACTTCTCGTGAGACTTTTCATTCTCGAAATACCCGGGTGACCGACATTAATTTCTTTTAGTATTCTTTTCTGTAATTTTGCAGAAATAACCACTTGATCGCCGTATATAACGGATTTGTTGGTGTTTTTTAAAAATTTTATTATGTTTTTGAAAAAATCATCATCCATACTTTTATTTCTTCATAAACTCCCTAATGTATTTTTACTTCTACCTCAGTTTGTAGGGAGGTAATCAATGTGTCTTCAAGGGGCTCAGCATATTTTGGAATTAGTCTAGATAATCAATCAGCACGACTATTTTCTGATGATAGGAGATACTCCATTTTATTTTTTAATGGAAATCGCTCCAGACAAGGCATGAAGCCACTTGATGTAAGGAGCTAAAAAATAAATACTACTCCAAAGTAAAAAAAAACTAGCCAACAATAAGTGTTAGATGGATAAATTCCGACCAAGAAATCAGCAATTCTTCCCCCTTTGTCAGAAACATCGCTCATAGAATGTGAGGACTAAAGGACAAAATAAGGGAAGCGAGAGTTAAGAGGCTGCCGAAAGTAAACCCATGGTTAAAATCATAATTGAGAAAAATGGTCACCCATCTCTGTAATCTGTTTACAGTATGCGTTGGTAATCCCTTTTTTTACCCATGAAACGTTAGCAGTAGCTTATGGTCTGTTTGCAACACAAAATGTTTTGATGACTGCAAAAATAATACCCAATGCTTCCTTCTCGATTTGTGAGTAACTTTGTATGCAGGTAATAATGTACGAGATGCGTGATCGATAGGTTTTAGCGGTCCGTCTTCCATTTTGTGTAATATGCCAGATCCAATGCCATACGAGCTAACATCAGTAGCTACAATAATTTTGAGATCTAGATAATATTCTGGGTGGCCCAATATAAAATAAAGGACATTTTCAAATTCCTCCGTGCCCCCCCCCACCTCTTTTAACGCAGCATCTAACACCTGCAACGTCTACTATTCACATGCACCGCTAAAACAAATGCAGCCTACTGCACTTTTTTACATATTTAGTTTCATGGAAAGGGAGTAAAAAGAGGTTGGAAGCTCTCCATGAAAATTCTGATACCTCCAATTTTTGTGAAATTTTAACAGTAGGTATTAGACATCAATTAATAAATATTACCAACATTTCAGTTTCTTTAGAATATCTTAAAAGGTTTTAGGGGGCATTGTATGATTACAATCTCCCATTTGAAAATTCAAATATTTCAGATTTACATTGAATTTGATCCATAGCCATTAGACACGAATTAAGCAAGATTCCCTGAATTCAAATTTCTTCTTAAGATCCCTTAAGCTTAAGCCTTAAATTTTAGACATTTTCTAGAATCAAAATCATGTAATGACTTTTGATCAAAATTGGAATAAGGATTCTAGACATAAGGTTTAGTAACATTATATCCTAATTTTAATATCCGTAAGGGGACATAAAAGTGGTGCAAAACTGTTCTGTTTAGAGAATTAATTTTACCTGTCCTGGGATAGGTATTCTTCTAGTATGTGTATATGCACATAATAGTAGATAGATATGGACACATTGAAAAAGAGATAGATAGATCGATTTGGACATATTATGATAGATAGATAGATAGATAAATAGATAGAAAGATAGATAGATAAATAGAAAGATAGATAGATAGATAGATAGATATGGACATATTGAGAAAGATAGATAGAAAGACAGATATGGACATATTGAGAAAGATAGATAGAAAGACAGATAGATAGATAGATAGATAAATAGAAAGACAGATAGATAGATAGATAGATAGATAGATAAATAGAAAGATAGATAGATAGATAGATAGATATGGACATATCGAGAAAGATATAGATAGACTAGTAGAAATATGCACACAGACTGCCCATGTATTTGCTAGCATTAAATTCTTCTCAATACTCAGACAAGAAAAATGTCATAACATCTTTGAGAATTGTGACATCATTTTTGTTACAGACATGCATACGCAAACTCTCCATTATATTTCTGGTTCATTTTAATAATTTTTTTATTTTGCACAAATTTATATACAGATTGTTGCAGCAAAATCCCACCCCTTCACTGTACAGGCTGTTGCAGCAAAATCCGACACTTGACAAAAAGAAAACGAAATAGGCAATAAAAACAAAAGTTGTATATGCAGAGACCCGACAGTTTATTTAGCAACAGTTAGAGTCAAATACTACATTATTTTTCGATGTAACTGCTGACAGCAGAAACGACCATCTCAAGGTGGATGCGAAATGAGTTGCACGTTTTGGTGACCATGATCTTGTCTATAGTGACAAATTCCTCCACGATGGCAGCCTTCAGAGCGTCGACCTTGTTGTGGCGTGCTTGTTGGTATTGGCCCTGATCATGCCCCAGAAGAAATAGGGTTGCAGTCAGGTGAGGAGGACGGCCACAAGTCTGGCGACTGGTGATGATGAACATTGTTGAGCAGCTATACCTGGGTTGTCTTGGCCTTGTGTGCAGGAGCGGAGTCCTGCCAGAAGACATAGGGGTGTCTGGAAGTGATCTCATCCATCCGGGGCTTCACCACGCTCCTCAACATCTCCTGGTATTTCGTTTACTTTTTGCCAAGTGTAAGATTTTGCTGCAACACCCTGTTGTTGAGGTAAAAAAAAATGGCTTTACTACACACCAGAGAAAGGAAAAAAGGATGAGAAAGAAGATAGGAGAGAGAGGAAAGAAGGATGAGAAAGAAGATAGGAGAGAGAGGAGAGAAGGATGAGAAAGAAGAAAGGAGAGAGAGAGGAAAGAAGGATGAGAAAGAAGAGAGGAGAGAGAGAGGAAAGAAGGATAAGAGAGGGGAGAGAGGAAAGAAGGATGAGAAAGAAGAGATGGAGAGAGAGAGAGAGAGAGAGGAAAGAAGGATGAGAAAGAAGAGAGGAGAGAAAGAGAGGAAAGAAGGATAAGAAAGAAGAGAGGAGAGAGAGAGGAAAGAAGGATGAGAAAGAAGAGAAGAGAGAGAGAGAGGAAAGAAGGATGAGAAAGAAGAGAGGAAAGAGGGAAAGTCATGAATTAATGACTCTCTCTTTATCGAGCCGCGGGCGGTTTTTCCACTTTACGTTCCTTCAGTCGCTAGCTCGAGATCACTGACATATTTGGCTATTCGTCTCGATTTCTTTCTTCATTTCCAGTCTATGATAAATGAACCTCCTGGTTATTTCGTCTTTAGAGACTGACCAATGATACTGAAATGTTTTATTTACTCTGGAAACTGAAAATGTTATTCGTTATTTAATCTAAAGTATCTGTTACCCTGTGTTCTGACAATATTGAAAAATTTAATCTTTTTTTTTATTAATAAAATAGAAATTTTTTAAATTTTAGTTCATATTATTCTTGATCGTTCTATCATGTATTATTTTCTATTTGAATTTCTATTATTTAACTGGCCAATCAGAACGAATGATTTATTCCCCCTTCCTCCTAGAAGTATGACGTCACATCCGTAATGTAAATTAAGGCCGTTAATATATATAAACGTGATAAAGGATTCGGCAGTTTGCTACAAAGGAGGGGGGGGGGAATAAGACAGAGAAGAGGAAGGAGTGAGAGAGGGAAGACTGAGTGAAAATAAAAAAGAGAGGGAGAAAGAAAGGGAGTAAGAAATGGAGTGACGAGAAGAAACGAAGAGAAATGGAGTAACAGAAAGGGAATGAGAAAAGAGAGAGAGAGGGACGGAGAGAGAGAGAGGGGGGACAGAGAGAGAGAGAGAGAGAGAGAATAAAAAGAAAGGAAATGGGACAGAGAGAGAGAGAGAGAGGGGGGCAGAAAAGAAAGGAAATGGGAGAGAGAGAGAAAAGGAGTAAGAGGAAGCAGATACGAGAAAGAAGAAAAGAGGGGAAGAGAAAAGGAATGAGAAAAGGATTGGTGAAAAGAAAAGAAAAGGAATGAAAAGGAGTGGGAGGAGAGAGAGAGACAGAGAGAGAGAGAGAGAGACTCATCAATTAATCACTCTCTTTCTCTCTCCTGCTCCCTAGTAAAAAGTTTACATTTTTTATTTGAATTTCCCTCATTATTTTACTGGCCAATCAGAACAGACGATTTATATCGCACTAGTGGCATGACGTCACTTCCGCCTGAACTAAGGCCGTTCATATATAAGAGTGATAGATAGATGTGGACATATTGAGAAAAAGATATGGAGAGAGTGAGAGGGCGGGGGGAAGGAGATGATAGATAATTCGATAAATGATCTTTTCCCGTTTGTCCATAATCATCATAGTAATTGTTGGACTGGACTTGTGAAAGGTAACGAAAGAGGAGGATATTTTTAAAAGAAGATATCCAATGTAAGGATATCAAATCATCGTACTACATGCGTGAGCTCGTGAGCTCAACTGATAGAGATAATAAGTATTTATTGGAAGAGGTTAGGCACAAAAGGAAAGTTTAAAAGCTCATTAAAAAACAATGGAGGAAGAAAGATTAAATATCTTCTGATAAATACTTTTTTTGTTTGTTTGTTCTTGTAAGATTTATATAAAAGAGGCAGATCGTAATGACAATGGCTGATAATAATGAATATAAAACGTCAAGTGTGGATTGAATGAGGTTCGGGCAAAAAAAAAAAAATTATAGAAGAAAGAGAAATATAGTGGAAGAGTGTGTGGGGGGGGCGGTTGAGAAAATAAAAACGATAGGAAAATGGAAGGGGAGGGGAGGGAAAGCCAAAGGCGTTAAGAATTCTTGAATGAACTGGATGCGATAGGGTATTCGTTGGCGTTGGGAAGAGATATATACGAGAGGGGTGGGCGTCCTTTATGGGGTTGGCGTACAGGAGTTGGAAAAGGGGTTATGGATTAGTTAGGTTTGAAAAAAAAGGGGGGCCAGATGGGTAGGAAAGATAAATTGCGAAAGGTTGAGGAAGAAAGAAAGAAAATGATAAAAAAAGGGAAATAAAGAAGGTGAAAAAGAAAAGAAAAGAAGTTAAGAGATTTTTTGTTTGAAGTGAATAAGATTGAACAAGAAGTGAAATTAATGGGTGTGAAAGAAAGTTAGAAGGAAAGCACTGGAATTAATTTAAAGAAAAGGAAAGGAGTCAAGCAAGAAGAAGTGGGGGGGGGGAGGGAAATAAAGAGAAATAGATAAAGAATTGGAAATAGAAGAAAAGGGAAAGAAGGACAAATAAAGATGAAAAAAAAAGAAGGAATGAAAAGGGAAGAAAAGAAAAAAAAGGGTGAAAAATAAGAAAGAAGAACAAATAAAATAAAAAGAACAGAAAAAAAAAGAACGAAAAAGGAAGGAGCAAGAAAAAAATGCAAAGGGAAAGAAGAAAGGAAAATTAAATAACGGAAAAGCAAGAATGAATAAAGAAGAAAGAACAAATGAGTAAGGAGAGCGAAAAATGAAAGATGAATGAAAGAAAAAAAGAATGAAGAAATGATAGAACAACTAAAAATGAAAAAACAAAAAGAACGTAATTAAGTATTGAGAGAGAGAGAGAGAGAGAGAGAGAGAGAGAGAGAAAGAGAAAGAGATAGGGAGAATGAAAAGGAAGAAAAGGCAATAAAAATGAGTAAGAGTGAAACAACAAAGAAGAACGAAATAACAAAGAAATAAATAAGAACGAACGTAACGATGAATAAATAATGAAATAAGAGAGAAGGGAAAAGGAAAAAAACGAAAACGAAAATGGAAGAAAGTAGAAATAAAATACGAAAAAAAAACGGCAAAAGAAAGAACAAAGTAAAAAAAAGAGAAAAATGACCTGAAGGGAGAAAGAATAACTAAAAATTGAAGAAAGAACGAAAGTAAAAAAAATCGAAATTGGAAGAGTGACAAAAAGTAGTAGTAGTAGTAGTAGTAGTAGTAGTAGTAGTAAGAAGAAAAAAAGACACATTTATTGACGAGAAGAAGAAAAGACGAAGAAAAAGATAAATTTATTGAGGAGAAGAAGAAGAAGAAGAAGAAGAAGAAGAAGACGAAGAAAACGAAGAAGAAAAAGATAAATTTATTGACGAGAAGAAAAAAAGATAAATTCATTGACAAAAAGAAAAAGAAGAAATAGAAAAATTTATTGACGAAAAAAAGAAAAGATAAATTTATTGATGAGAAGAAGAAAATGAAGAAGAAAATAACAAATTTATTGAGGAGAAGAAAAAAGAAGATAAATTTATTGAGGAGAAGAAGAAGAAATAGAAGAAAAAGAAGAAATAGGAGAAGAAGAAGAAAAAGAAGAAAAAGAAAAAGAAGACAAATTTATTGAGAAGAAGAGGAAGAAGAAGAAGAAGAAGATACATTTATTGAGAAGAAGAGGAAGAAGAAGAAGAAGAAAAAAAAAAGAAGAAAAAGGAGAAGAAGAAAAGACAAATTTATTGAGAAGGAGGAGAAGAAGAAAAAGAAGAAGAAATAAAAGAAAAAGAAGAAGAAAAAGACAAATTTATTGAGAAGAAGAAGATGATGATGGTGATGATAAATATATTGACGAGAAGAAAATAATAACTCTGTTTGGACAGGACACGAAAGAATCTTCAGAGGGAAGAACAGCTTTTATATCACAAAGAAGTAAGAACAAACAAATAACAAAGAGTAATAATAAAATAAGGCAAATAATAGGCTTGATAAGTGAGTAAGGCAAGGAAAACTAGACTATGCTTGTGGTGGTGGTGGTGGTGGTGGTGGTGGTAGGTTAGATTTGAAAGGAGGAAGGGTGAGGAGGAGGGGGGTGAGTTGATCGACGACCACGTGTTCATTCACGTAGGTCGGTCGTAGTAAATAGCACACAACACTACCACAACTGAAGCTGTGCCATTTTGACTTCAACTCTGACTACATACACTATTTTTACTAGCGTCTGTTGTGGATCAATACTACACCAAGTAACTAACAATTTGGAGCAGTGTAGCAATACAATGTGTGTGTGTGTGCGTGCGTGTGCGCTTGCGAGATCTTGGCAGGAACTGAAACGTAGAGAGAGAGAGAGAGAGGGGGGGACGTCGGTTATAAAGTATACGAGAAGGTTCGGGTCGAAGTTGAAGGAGAGTAAGGCGAAAGGAGAGCAAGGAATGATAACGGAGAGCAACTATACAAAAGAAAGGTTTCGGAAAGAGGGAAAGAGAATAAAACGGGAAGAATCAAGATGAAATATGAAAGAAATTCTGAGCTAAATAAGACAGACCGACGGACAGCGCCTCTTATAGATATGAGTAGACGCATCTAGACAGGCTCTTTTAAGCTTAAACCACAGACCAACTAAAATGTTATTTCAGATTAAAGTGTGACAGACCAACTAAAATGCTATTTCAGATTTAGGCGTGACAGACAAACAACAATGCTATATTAAACAGCTGGCAAACTGCCTAACGGACAAAGCTTCCCATTGAGATACGCGGACGGATCTAAAAGCTTAAGGCTAACAGAAAACATAAAAAGGACACGAGAGAGAGAGAGAGATAGAGAGAGGGGGGGGGAGAAAGAGAGAATGCTGATAGATAGAGAGAAGGAAGAGAAAACGATATAAAGAGAGAGAGAAAAGGGATACACAAAAAGAAAGAATGAGTCTACAAAAGATACGGAGAGAAAGAGAGGAGAAGGAAATGGAGGGGAAGAGAGAGACAGAGAGAGAGGGAGAGAAAGAGAGAGAGAGAGGGAAAGCGTAAAAGTAGGGGGGGGGGCAGAGTGAGAGAAACGATTTTTTTTTAAATAAAGAGAGATAGAGAAAACATAAAAAGGAGAGCGCATAAAGGGGTGTAAAATATAGATAGATATATATAGAGAGAGGGGTGTGAAATGAGAGAGAGAGAGAGAGAGAGAGAGAGAGAGAGAGAGAGAGAGAAAGAGAGACTACAGTGATACACAAAGAGAAAGAATGAACATACAAAAGATAGAGAAAGAAAGAGGGGAGAAAAAAATAGGTAGATAGATAGAGAGAGGAAGAGACAGCGAAGTGAGAGAAACGGATTAAAAAGGAGA
>OY744542.1:48215779-48316196 GCA_963556195.1 Sepiola atlantica
GTCTGTAACGTTTAATTTTAAGATAACATTTTATTTGGTCTGTAACGACTAATTGTAAAGATAACATTTTATTTGGTCTGTAACGCTTAATTTTAAGATAACATTTTATTTGGTCTGTAATGCTTAATTTTAAGATAACATTTTATTTGGTCTGTAATGCTTAATTTTAAGATAACATTTTATTTGGTCTGTAACGACTAATTGTAAAGATAACAATTTATTTGGTCTGTAACGCTTAATTTTAAGATAACATTTTATTTGGTCTGTAATGCTTAATTTTAAGATAACATTTTATTTGGTCTGTAACGCTTAATTTTAAGATAACATTTTATTTGGTCTGTAACGCTTAATTTTAAGATAACATTTTATTTGGTCTGTAACGACAAATTGTAAAGATGACATTTTATTTGGTCTGTAACGCTTAATTTTAAGATAACATTTTATTTGGTCTGTAACGCTTAATTTTAAGATAACATTTTATTTGGTCTGTAACGACTAATTGTAAAGATAACATTTTATTTGGTCTGTAACGCTTAATTTTAAGATAACATTTTATTTGGTCTGTAACGCTTAATTTTAAGATAACATTTTATTTGGTCTGTAACGCTTAATTTTAAGATAACATTTTATTTGGTCTGTAATGCTTAATTTTAAGATAACATTTTATTTGGTCTGTAACGACTAATTGTAAAGATAACATTTTATTTGGTCTGTAACGCTTAATTTTAAGATAACATTTTATTTGGTCTGTAACGACTAATTGTAAAGATAACAATTTATTTGGTCTGTAACGCTTAATTTTAAGATAACATTTTATTTGGTCTGTAACGACTAATTGTAAAGATAACATTTTATTTGGTCTGTAACGACTAATTGTAAAGATAACAATTTATATGGTCTGTAACGCTTAATTTTAAGATAACATTTTATTTGGTCTGTAACGTTTAATTTTAAGATAACATTTTATTTGGTCTGTAACGACTAATTGTAAAGATAACATTTTATTTGGTCTGTAACGCTTAATTTTAAGATAACATTTTATTTGGTCTGTAATGCTTAATTTTAAGATAACATTTTATTTGGTCTGTAATGCTTAATTTTAAGATAACATTTTATTTGGTCTGTAACGACTAATTGTAAAGATAACAATTTATTTGGTCTGTAACGCTTAATTTTAAGATAACATTTTATTTGGTCTGTAATGCTTAATTTTAAGATAACATTTTATTTGGTCTGTAACGCTTAATTTTAAGATAACATTTTATTTGGTCTGTAACGCTTAATTTTAAGATAACATTTTATTTGGTCTGTAACGACAAATTGTAAAGATGACATTTTATTTGGTCTGTAACGCTTAATTTTAAGATAACATTTTATTTGGTCTGTAACGCTTAATTTTAAGATAACATTTTATTTGGTCTGTAACGACTAATTGTAAAGATAACATTTTATTTGGTCTGTAACGCTTAATTTTAAGATAACATTTTATTTGGTCTGTAACGCTTAATTTTAAGATAACATTTTATTTGGTCTGTAACGCTTAATTTTAAGATAACATTTTATTTGGTCTGTAATGCTTAATTTTAAGATAACATTTTATTTGGTCTGTAACGACTAATTGTAAAGATAACATTTTATTTGGTCTGTAACGCTTAATTTTAAGATAACATTTTATTTGGTCTTTAACGCTTAATTTTCAGATAACATTTTATTTGGTCTGTAATGCTTAATTTTAAGATAACATTTTATTTGGTCTGTAACGCTTAATTTTAAGATAACATTTTATTTGGTCTGTAACGCTTAATTTTAAGATAACATTTTATTTGGTCTCTAATGCTTAATTTTAAGATAACATTTTATTTGGTCTGTAACGCTTAATTTTAAGATAACATTTTATTTGGTCTGTAACGACTAATTGTAAAGATAACATTTTATTTGGTCTGTAACGCTTAATTTTAAGATAACATTTTATTTGGTCTGTAATGCTTAATTTTAAGATAACATTTTATTTGGTCTGTAACGCTTAATTTTAAGATAACATTTTATTTGGTCTGTAATGCTTAATTTTAAGATAACATTTTATTTGGTCTGTAACGCTTAATTTTAAGATAACATTTTATTTGGTCTGTAACGCTTAATTTTAAGATAACATTTTATTTGGTCTGTAACGCTTAATTTTAAGATAACATTTTATTTGGTCTGTAACGCTTAATTTTAAAATAACATTTTATTTGGTCTGTAATGCTTAATTTTAAGATAACATTTTATTTGGTCTGTAACGACTTATTGTAAAGATAACATTTTATTTGGTCTGTAACGCTTAATTTTAAGATAACATTTTATTTGGTCTGTAACGGTTAATTTTAAGATAACATTTTATTTGGTCTGTAACGGTTAATTTTAAGATAACATTTTATTTGGTCTGTAACGCTTAATTTTAAGATAATATTTTTTTTTTGGTCTGTAATGCTTAATTTTAAGATAACATTTTATTTGGTCTGTAACGAATTATTTTAAGATAACATTTTATTTGGTCAGTAATGCTTTATTTCAAGATAATATTTTTTTTGGTCTGTAACGCTTAATTTTAAGATAACATTTTATTTGGTCTGTAACGACTAATTGTAAAGATAACAATTTATTTGGTCAGTAATGCTTAATTTTAAGATAATATTTAAGTTGGTCTGTAACACTTAATTTTAAGATAATATTTAAGTTGGTCTGTAACGGTTAATTTTAAGATAACATTTTATTTGGTCTGTAATGGTTAACAGATGCGTACATATCTAAGGCAATTGCTGAATCCTTAGAAAGTGACCTCCAGTCTGAAGTTGAATGGGGGGACACAAATGGATGGTAACATTTAATGCCGCTAAGACAAAGTTATTGTTCCTTTAACAACTACAAGAAACCTTTTTCCACCACCGAGTACCATGGATAATAACACCCCACCTGAGAGTTCAACGTTCAAACTCCTCGGCCTAATATTCGAAGGTAAAATAGGTTGGAACAAATACATAGAAGACATAGCCAAGGCTGCTGCAAGGAAAGTTGGCTCCCTCTACCATGCTAGAAAACCTCTCACACCACCCAGTATCTTATATCTTTACAAGGCCACCATCCGCTCATGCATGGAGTATTGTTGTCACATCTGGGCTGGTGCACAATCCACTAGTCTCTCCCTCTTAGACAAGGTCGAAAAAAGAGTCGCTAATCTAATAACTTCCTCACTATCCCCCAAACTCCAGCCCCTGTCCTATCACCGCAATGTTGCATCCCTGTGCTCGTTTTACAAGTACCCCAATGAAATGTGCTCCGATGAACTTGCTGCTCTGGTTAGGGTTAGGGTCCTCCACAACGTAAACACACCTGACCAACTCGACAATCAGTTAAATCCCATCCATTCACTATGAAGGCTCCCAGATGCCGGAGAGCTTTCTACTCTAATGGCTTCCTTCCTCGAGTTGCCAGCCTTTGGAACTCCCTTTCTGCTCCCTGTTTCACTGATTGTTCCGACATTCAGAAATTTAAATGTAATGTAAACAACTATCTCGACGCACAGCTCCCCCTTTAGGATGCCCCCTTTAATTTCTGACACCTAATACAAAGTACTACATTACGTCTTAGTGGCGATATGCCTTGTCTGATGTGAACTCAAGTAAAAAAACAAAAAAAAACAATAATAATAATAAAAATAATATGTAACTTCGTTTGTAACAGTTAAGTTTGAAGTAACATTTTATTCCGTTAGTTTTTAAAATGTGCTCTCGATAAGAGGCTCTGTTCGTTGGTTGTCCAATGTTTTCCTTTGTTATATATAATTTTGAAATAGCATTTTCTTTGATTTGTAATGTTAGTTTGATACTGAAGCGCTACAGACCAACTAAAATATAATCTTGAATATAAGTGTTACAGACCAACTAAAATGTTATCTTAAATTTAAGTGTTACAGACCAACTAAAATGTTATCTTAAATTTAAGCGTTACAGACCAACTAAAATGTTATCTTAAATTAAAGTGTTACAGACCAACTAAAATATTATCTTAAATTTAAGTGTTACAGACCAACTAAAATATCATCTTAAATTTAAGCGTTACAGACCAACTAAAATATTATCTTAAATTTAAGCGTTACAGACCAACTAAAATATTATCTTAAATTTAAGTGTTACAGACCAACTAAAATATCATCTTAAATTTAAGTGTTACAGACCAACTAAAATATCATCTTAAATTTAAGTGTTACAGACCAACTAAAATATCATCTTAAATTTAAGTGTTACAGACCAACTAAAATATCATCTTAAATTTAAGTGTTACAGACCAACTAAAATATCATCTTAAATTTAAGTGTTACAGACCAACTAAAATGTTATCTTAAATTTAAGTGTTACAGACCAACTAAAATATCATCTAAAATTTAAGTGTTACAGACCAACTAAAATATCATCTTAAATTTAAGTGTTACAGACCAACTAAAATATCATCTTAAATTTAAGTGTTACAGACCAACTAAAATATCATCTTAAATTTAAGTGTTACAGACCAACTAAAATATCATCTTAAATTTAAGTGTTACAGACCAACTAAAATGTTATCTTAAATTTAAGTGTTACAGACCAACTAAAATGTTATCTTAAGTTTAAGTGTTACAAACCAACTGAAATGTTATCTTAAATTTAAGTGTTACAGACTAAATAAAATGTTATCTTAAATTTACGCGTTACAGACCAACTAAAATGTTATCTTTAATTTAAGCGTTACAGACCAACTAAAATGTTATCTTAAAATTAAGCATTACAGACCAACTAAAATATCATCTTAAATTTAAGTGTTACAGACCAACTAAAATATCATCTTAAATTTAAGTGTTACAGACCAACTAAAATATCATCTTAAATTTAAGTGTTACAGACCAACTAAAATATCATCTGAAATTTAAGTGTTACAGACCAACTAAAATATCATGTTAAATTTAAGTGTTACAGACCAACTAAAATATCATCTTAAATTTAAGTGTTACAGACCAACTAAAATATCATCTTAAATTTAAGTGTTACAGACCAACTAAAATATCATCTTAAATTTAAGTGTTACAGACCAACTAAAATATCATCTTAAATTTAAGTGTTACAGACCAACTAAAATGTTATCTTAAATTTAAATGTTACAGACCAACTAAAATATCATCTTAAATTTAAGCGTTACAGACCAACTAAAATATTATCTTAAATTTAAGTGTTACAGACCAACTAAATTATCTTAAATTTAAGTGTTACAGACCAACTAAAATATCATCTTAAATTTAAGTGTTACAGACCAACTAAAATATCATCTTAAATTTAAGTGTTACAGACCAACTAAAATATCATCTTAAATTTAAGTGTTACAGACCAACTAAAATGTTATCTTAAATTTAAGTGTTACAGACCAACTAAAATATTATCTTAAATTTAAGTGTTACAGACCAACTAAAATATCATCTTAAATTTAAGTGTTACAGACTAAATAAAATGTTATCTAAAATTTTAGTGTTACAGACCAACTAAAATATCATCTTAAATTTAAGTGTTACAGACCAACTAAAATGTTATCTTAAATTTAAGTGTTACAGACCAACTAAAATATCATCTTAAATTTAAGTGTTACAGACCAACTAAAATGTTATCTTAAATTTAAGTGTTACAGACCAACTAAAATGTTATCTTAAATTTAAGTGTTACAGACCAACTAAAATGTTATTTTAAATTTAAGTGTTACAGACCAACTAAAATATCATCTTAAATTTAAGTGTTACAGACTAAATAAAATGTTATCTGAAATTTTAGTGTTACAGACCAACTAAAATATCATCTTAAATTTAAGTGTTACAGACCAACTAAAATGTTATCTTAAATTTAAGTGTTACAGACCAACTAAAATGTTATCTTAAATTTAAGTGTTACAGACCAACTAAAATATTATCTTAAATTTAAGTGTTACAGACCAACTAAAATATTATCTTAAATTTAAGTGTTACAGACCAACTAAAATATCATCTTAAATTTAAGTGTTACAGACCAACTAAAATGTTATCTTAAATTTAAGTGTTACAGACCAACTAAAATATTATCTTAAATTTAAGTGTTACAGACCAACTAAAATATCATCTTAAATTTAAGTGTTACAGACTAAATAAAATGTTATCTAAAATTTTAGTGTTACAGACCAACTAAAATATAATCTAAAATTTTAGTGTTACAGACCAACTAAAATGTTATCTTAAATTTAAGTGTTACAGACCAACTAAAATGTTATTTTAAATTTAAGTGTTACAGACCAACTAAAATATCATCTTAAATATAAGTGTTACAGACAAAATAAAATATCATCTTAAACTTAAGCATTACAGACTAAATAACATGTAAGCTTAAACTTAAACGTTACAGACCAACTAAAATATTATCTTAAAATTAAGTGTTACAGACGAAATATAATGTTGAATGTTACAGACCAAATAAGATACTATTTGAAACTTTATGGACATACAAAGCCGCTTATAGTGATGCAACGACGCATCTAAAGAAACGAAGAAGAAAATGCAATGCGTACGTACATTATTTAATAATAGCGAACACGAAGAATGAAAGAGCGAAAGGACTAAGGGTATTTTGATTAGAATACGTTGGAAAGGAGCTCTATAAAAAGATATCAGACACGAGGGAAATTCGAAAGGAAAGAACGGCAAGGAACAGATGAAAATAAACTCGGAAGAAGAAACGAACAAAGAGATAAAAAAAAATAGAGGCGAACTGTATTGAAGAGGCAGGAAAAAAGTGTAGATATTCTTAGAAAGGTAGGGGGGAAGAAGGCAGAGATTAAGAAGAGGGGGGGACATCAAAGTCATATCTTATAGTAAAAACTGAAAGGGATCTGGCTTGGAGCTGGAATGATGTGCAAATGACGGGGAGTAATAAAAAATGGAAGGGACACAGCACAAGATTGGATTGGAGAGAGAGGGAGGGGGAGAAAGAGAGAGAGGGGGAGATAGAGAAAAATTGACATGAGAATGGAAATGAAGTAGAAAGAAAGAGAAAAATAAAGAAAAATCGATGTAGAATTGGAAAGAAAAAAGAAAGACATGGGAGAGATGGCATGAGTATTGATTTACTCCTCTCCAGGAGTTAGGCACAAGGCCAGTTTTTATCTTACTCCCACAAGTAAGATGTGACCCAAGGTCGGGTCGGGAAAGTGGGGTTTAAAAATTGCTTGGGCAGCCCTGTCGGCATTCCCCGGTAGGGGCGCCTCAGACAGTAAGCAATAAACTTACTCCTCCCCAAAGAGGGGAGGCGAAGCCTGGGAGGGTGAACCTCCCAGAACTGCACAGGACAGACCCATAGACCGGCATAAATCAAGCCCCGAAGGCCAAGACAATACCAGTTTATGGGGTGCAGTATCCATCGGAACAGATACTACACTTTGATCTTAGCCAAAAGGCCAAGATGGCATGAGTAGAAAGAAAGAAAGTAATGACAAATTGACATAAAAGTGGAAAAAAAAAATAGTAAAATTGACTTACTAATGGAAGAAGAAAGAAAAAAAATTAAGATGAAAGTGGAAAGAAGAGAAGAAAATTTCACAAAAGATTGGAAATAAATAAAAATTTATATAAGACTGGAACGAAAAGAAGAAGAAAAAACAACGTAAGAGTTGAAAGAAAGTCAAATTTACAAGATAAAAAAAGAGCAAAAATATAAATAAATGAAGTAGAAAGAAAGAGAAAAAAAAAGAGAAAATAAAGAAAAATCGATATAGAATTGGAAAGAAAAAAGAAAGAGATGGAAGAGATGGCATGAGTAGAAAGAAAGAAAGTAATGACAAATTGACATAAAAGTGGAAAAAAAAAAATAGTAAAATTGACTTACTAATGGAAGAAGAAAGAAAAAAAATTAAGATGAAAGTGGAAAGAAGAGAAGAAAATTTCACAAAAGATTGGAAATAAATAAAAATTTATATAAGACTGGACCGAAAAGAAGAAGAAAAAACAACGTAAGAGTTGAAAGAAAGTCAAATTTACAAGATAAAAAAAGAGCAAAAATATAAATAAATTGACATAGGCGTGGAAAGAAAGAAATGGAATTGACATAAAAGCTGAAAGAAAATTGAAAAATAAAAACAATGAAAGAAAGAACAATCGACATAATAGTGCAAAGAAAGAAAGAAAGAAGAAATTACACGAATTAAAAGAATGAAAAAGAGGAATAAAAAACGAAATAAAAATTGACACAAATATGGCAATAAAGAAAAAAAAACATCACGAAAGAGAAAAAAGAAAAATAATTGACGTTAGAAATAAATAAATGAATAAAAAGAACATAAGTCAGTCGTGAGACTGCATACCTCTGCCTGAAAACGTAAGGATGGGTAAAAGACTTATCGTGGCCTACTTCTCCATATTGTATGAAGTATTCCTAAAAGTTTGCCATGAAAACGTTGATAACTCAAAACCTATTTATTTGATCAGGCTGAAATTTTGCATGGGGGTTACTGTCATCAAAAAGTATCAGATCCTTATATCAAATTTGGAAAAACCGGAAGTTGAAATTCTGTCAAATTTTCGACCATGACCGAACCTTTCAAGGTCAACATAATATAGCATGCAGAACTTCATTGGCTACAATATGCACCAAGTAGCAAGTCTCAAAAATAAGCAGAACCGAAGTTATCACCAAAAATGTAACCATTACATCTTCTTTAACCTTGACCATCATCATCATCATAATAATCATCATTATATTTGGTTTAACGTCCGTTTTACGTGCTGGCATGTATAGGATGGTTTTCAGAAATTGACTTCCAAACTAACTTATCTCTGGCCAGGTCTTTATTTATCCCTCTTTCTCTCATGACCTATATATCTCAAAATTATAATCAGTTCTAAGTTAGAAATGACGGATATTTTGATCAAGTTTGGTGACGAATGGTCAAGTGATGTGGACACTAGGCTGTACACAAATAGAAAAAAAAATACTCAAACAAAAACATATCCTTATTTGTGGAGGTCAAAATGAACAATGGGGGAATAAAAGAATAAAATTGAAAGAGTAAAAAGAAACAAAGAAAGAACAAATGACATATGTTGATAGAAAGAAAGAAGAATGAACACAAGAGTTGAAAGAAATACAAATTGACAGAAGAATAAAAAAAAAAATTTTTTTTCAAATTTGACATAAGAGTGGAAAGAAAGAACAAAAATTGACATAAAACTTGAAAGAAAATTGACATAAAAGTAGAAAGAAAGAGAAAAACGAAAGAAAATTGACATGAAAGTAGAAAGAAAGAGAAAAAAAGAAAATTGACATGAAAGTAGGAAGAAAGAAAAAAGAAAGAAAATTGACATAAAAGTAGAAAGAGAGAGAAAAGTATAAAATTGACATAAAAGTAGAAAGAAAGAGAGAGAAAAATTGACATAAAGTAGAAAGAAAGAGAGAAAAAAGAAAATTGACATGAAATTACAAAGAAAGTAAAAAAGAAAGAAAATTGACATAAAAGTAGAAAGAAAGGATAAAAAAGAAAATTGACATGAAAGTAGAAACAAAGAGAAAAAAATAGAAAATTGACATAAAAGTAGAAATAAAGAGAAAAAAGAAAATTGACATAAAAGTAGAAAGAAAGGATAAAAAAGAAAATTGACATAAAAGTAGAAAGAAAGAGAAAAAAAGAAAATTGACATAAAAGTAGAAAGAAAGAGAAAAAAGAAGGAAAATTGGCATAAAAGTAGAAAGAAAGAGAAAAAAGAAAATTGACATAAAAGTAGATAGAAAGAGAAAAAAAAGAAAATTGACATGAAAGTAGAAAGAAAGAAAAAAGAAAGAAAATTGACATCAAAGTAGAAAGAAAGAGAAAAGAAAGAAAATTGACATAAAAGTAGAAAGACAGAAAAAACAGGAAAGAAAATTGACATAAAAGTAGAAAGAAAGAAAAAAAGAAAGAAAATTGATATGAAAGTAGAAAGAAAGAGAAAAAAAAGAAAATTGACATGAAAGTAGAAAGAAAGAGAAAAAGGAAAGAAAATTGATATGAAAGTAGAAAGAAAGAGAAAAAAAAGGAAATTGACATAAAATTAGAAAGAAAGAGAAAAAAAAGAAAATTGACATAAAAGTAGAAAGAAAGAAAATTGACATAAAAGTAGAAAGAAAGAGAAAAAAGAAAGAAAATTGACATAAAAGTAGAAAGAAAGAAAAAAGAAATAAAATTGTCATAAAAGTAGAAAGAAAAGCAGAAAACGATAAATGAAAAATTGATATTAGAGTGGAAAGAAATTAAAACATGACATAAGGATGGAACGAAAGCAAAAAAGAAAATTAATAAAAATTTATGATGTTCCTCATCAGCATATCGACTTTATGAATTCCAATTGAGATAATTTCCAGTGGAAATGTTCGCAATCAGTTCAAGAACAAAACAAGGTCCGGATGGATGGACCAAATACAATATTTTTTAAATAATAAGAATAGGCAAAACACACGAAATTAACATGAAAATCAAAAACACATTTCACGATGAGATCCATTTAAAGAGCAACGATTACCTTTAAATTAGTTTAGTTTTATCATCATCATCATCATCATCATCATCATCATCATCATCATCATCATAATATTCGGTTTAACGTCCGTTTTACATGCTGGCATGTGTTGGACGGCTTTAAAAAAATTAACTTCCAAAATAACCTCTCTCTGACCAGGTCTTTATTTATCCCTCTTTCTCTCAAGTTAATTTTTATCACTTCCTCCTATCTTTTCCTTGCCCCCCCCCCCCCCCCCCGTGAACTGGACCTGTTACCGAACTGTTCTACATCTACTGACTTAAGAATTCTCATCCATTTTTTCAACATGGGCATCGTCTTTAACTTAAAAAGTAGGTCTTCCATTGTTCTACAGGCAAGCACTAAATCATCAGCATCTCTTCTGGACAACCCGTACGAAACTCTCTTGACAATGCTTTTAAGACACAAATGAAAAGCCACGGATTCAGTACAGAACCCTGATGTACTCCTACTTTGACATTAAAGCTGTCACTAAATGTGCCGTTAATTCTAACACCACTTTGAGCATTTCTGTACATTGCTTGAACAACACTTATTTTCTCCTAGTTTATGCAAAGCCCACCAGACAATCTCTCTTGTCACTCTGTCAGAAGCTTTCTCCAGATCCACAAAAGCAAAATACAGGTTCTTATTATTATTAAGGTACTTCTCTTGCATTTGTCTCAGGATAAATATAGTGCCAGTGGTACTTTGCTCAAGCATAAAACCAAACTGCATTTCATCTATACGTATCTGACTTCTTATTTGCTGCTCAATTATTCTATCAATCTCTTTCAAGATCCGATCCATAAACTAAAGCCTCTGTCATTACGTCTATCTACAGCTTGTAACAGTTGACAATTGTACTAAGTTCCCAGTCCTTCGGAACGACCTTTTTTATGATCAGGTTCTTCTTCTTACCAAGGTACTTCTCTTGCATTTGCACCAGTGTTACTTTGCCCAGGCATACAACGAAACTGCATTTCATCTATGCTTGTCTGACTTCTTATTTGCTGCTCAATTATTCTATCAATCACTTTCAGGACCTGATCCATCAACTTGATCCATCAACTTGATCCATCAACCTGCTCCATCTACTTGATCCATCAACTTTAAACCTCTGTAATTACCTCTATCTAATGTTTCTCCATTACTCTTGTAACAATTCACAATTGTACTAAGTTCCCAATCTTTCGGGATAATCTCTTATTTTATGATCTGTTTTGTCATGTGGGTGATCATCTCAATGCCTGTTTCACCCGCAGACTTCATCATTTCTGAAAAAACACCTGAGGGTCCGCTAGCCTTATCCTTCTTCATCTTATTCACTGCTTCCCGGACCATTTCTTTCCCGATTCTTATAGCTGGACCAGGTACTGCTTCTGAAACTTCTACATTTTTATGGTTCCATAAAAAAACTCGAATTTTAGCATGAGAGACCAACTAAAATAATATTTCAAATTTAAGTGTGATAAACTAATTAAAATAATATTTTAAATTTTAAGTGTGATAAACTAATTAAAATAATATTTTAAATTTTAAGTGTGATAAACTAATTAAAATAATATTTCAAATTTAAGTGTGATAAACTAATTAAAATAATATTTCAAATTTAAGTGTGATAAACTAATTAAAATAATATTTTAAATTTTAAGTGTGATAAACTAATTAAAATAATATTTTAAATTTAAGTGTGATACACTAATTAAAATAATATTTTAAATTTAAGTGTGATAAACTAATTAAAATGATATTTTAAATTTAAGTGTGATAAACTAATTAAAATAATATTTCAAATTTAAGTGTGATAAACTAATTAAAATAATATTTCAAATTTTAAGTGTGATAAACTAATTAAAATGATATTTTAAATTTAAGTGTGATAAACTAATTAAAATAATATTTTAAATTTAAGTGTGATAAACTAATTAAAATAATATTTCAAATTTTAAGTGTGATAAACTAATTAAAATAATATTTTAAATTTTAAGTGTGATAAACTAATTAAAATAATATTTTAAATTTTAAGTGTGATAAACTAATTAAAATAATATTTTAAATTTTAAGTGTGATAAACTAATTAAAATAATATTTTAAATTTAAGTGTGATACACTAATTAAAATAATATTTTAAATTTAAGTGTGATAAACTAATTAAAATGATATTTTAAATTTAAGTGTGATAAACTAATTAAAATAATATTTCAAATTTAAGTGTGATAAACTAATTAAAATATTTCAAATTTAAGTGTGATAAACTAATTAAAATAATATTTCAAATTTTAAGTGTGATAAACTAATTAAAATAATATTTTAAATTTAAGTGTGATAAACTAATTAAAATAATATTTTAAATTTAAGTGTGATAAACTAATTAAAATAATATTTCAAATTTAAGTGTGATAAACTAATTAAAATAATATTTCAAATTTAAGTGTGATAAACTAATTAAAATAATATTTCAAATTTAAGTGTGATAAACTAATTAAAATAATATTTCAAATTTAAGTGTGATAAACTAATTAAAATAATATTTTAAATTTAAGTGTGATAAACTAATTAAAATGATATTTTAAATTTAAGTGTGATAAACTAATTAAAATGATATTTTAAATTTAAGTGTGATAAACTAATTAAAATAATATTTCAAATTTAAGTGTGATAAACTAATTAAAATAATATTTTAAATTTAAGTGTGATAAACTAATTAAAATAATATTTTAAATTTAAGTGTGATAAACTAATTAAAATAATATTTTAAATTTAAGTGTGATAAACTAATTAAAATAATATTTTAAATTTAAGTGTGATAAACTAATTAAAATAATATTTTAAATTTAAGTGTGATAAACTAATTAAAATGATATTTTAAATTTAAGTGTGATAAACTAATTAAAATGATATTTTAAATTTAAGTGTGATAAACTAATTAAAATAATATTTTAAATTTAAGTGTGATAAACTAATTAAAATAATATTTTAAATTTAAGTGTGATAAACTAATTAAAATAATATTTCAAATTTTAAGTGTGATAAACTAATTAAAATAATATTTTAAATTTAAGTGTGATAAACTAATTAAAATAATATTTTAAATTTAAGTGTGATAAACTAATTAAAATAATATTTCAAATTTAAGTGTGATAAACTAATTAAAATAATATTTCAAATTTAAGTGTGATAAACTAATTAAAATAATATTTCAAATTTAAGTGTGATAAACTAATTAAAATAATATTTCAAATTTAAGTGTGATAAACTAATTAAAATAATATTTTAAATTTAAGTGTGATAAACTAATTAAAATAATATTTTAAATTTAAGTGTGATAAACTAATTAAAATAATATTTCAAATTTAAGTGTGATAAACTAATTAAAATAATATTTCAAATTTAAGTGTGATACACTAATTAAAATAATATTTTAAATTTAAGTGTGATAAACTAATTAAAATGATATTTTAAATTTAAGTGTGATAAACTAATTAAAATAATATTTCAAATTTTAAGTGTGATAAACTAATTAAAATAATATTTTAAATTTTAAGTGTGATAAACTAATTAAAATAATATTTTAAATTTTAAGTGTGATAAACTAATTAAAATAATATTTTAAATTTAAGTGTGATACACTAATTAAAATAATATTTTAAATTTAAGTGTGATAAACTAATTAAAATGATATTTTAAATTTAAGTGTGATAAACTAATTAAAATAATATTTCAAATTTAAGTGTGATAAACTAATTAAAATATTTCAAATTTAAGTGTGATAAACTAATTAAAATAATATTTCAAATTTTAAGTGTGATAAACTAATTAAAATAATATTTTAAATTTAAGTGTGATAAACTAATTAAAATAATATTTTAAATTTAAGTGTGATAAACTAATTAAAATAATATTTCAAATTTAAGTGTGATAAACTAATTAAAATAATATTTCAAATTTAAGTGTGATAAACTAATTAAAATAATATTTCAAATTTAAGTGTGATAAACTAATTAAAATAATATTTCAAATTTAAGTGTGATAAACTAATTAAAATAATATTTCAAATTTAAGTGTGATAAACTAATTAAAATAATATTTCAAATTTAAGTGTGATAAACTAATTAAAATAATATTTCAAATTTAAGTGTGATAAACTAATTAAAATGATATTTCAAATTTAAGTGTGATAAACTAATTAAAATAATATTTTAAATTTTAACGTGACAGACAAACTAAAATAATATTTCAAATTTAAGTGTGATAAACTAATTAAAATAATATTTTAAATTTTAACGTGACAGACAAACTAAAATAATATTTCAAATTTAAGTGTGATAAACTAATTAAAATAATATTTTAAATTTTAACGTGACAGACAAACTAAAATGATGTTTCGAATTTAAGTGTGACAGAAAAATCTAATAAAACAATAATCCTTGAGCAATAAAAACTGAATTTATTATGATTTCAGATCTACATATCTTGGTATGGAAACTAATTTAGGAGAAGGAAAACTCTTATATAAAATTAATCCTTGAACATAAGCCTATGTTCAAGGATTAATTTTATATAAGCCTAGTAATTCAATTTCATAAAGGATTATTTCCATTTGCATAAAGTTAGGTATGTGTATATGTTTATATATTTGTATGTAGAGGATTCGCTCCTAAACTAATTAATCGATCATTATGAATTTTAGAACGCAGCTGCTAGGCGTAAGGTATCATCATGTGGGCTATATTTAGTTTAATTTTATATAAGCCTAGTAATTCAATTTCATAAAGGATTATTTTCATTTGCATAAAGTTGGGTATGTGTATATGTTTATATATTTGTATGTAGAGGATTCGCTCCTAAACTAATTAATCGATCATTATGAATTTTAGAACGCAGCTGCTAGGCGTAAGGTATCATCATGTGGGCTATATTTAGTTTAATTTTATATAAGCCTAGTAATTCAATTTCATAAAGGATTATTTCCATTTGCATAAAGTTAGGTATGTGTATATGTTTATATATTTGTATGTAGAGGATTCGCTCCTAAACTAATTAATCGATCATTATGAATTTTAGAACGCAGCTGCTAGGCGTAAGGTATCATCATGTGGGCTATATTTAGTTTAATTTTATATAAGCCTAGTAATTCAATTTCATAAAGGATTATTTCCATTTGCATAAAGTTAGGTATGTGTATATGTTTATATATTTGTATGTAGAGGATTCGCTCCTAAACTAATTAATCGATCATTATGAATTTTAGAACGCAGCTGCTAGGCGTAAGGTATCATCATGTGGGCTATATTTAGTTTAATTTTATATAAGCCTAGTAATTCAATTTCATAAAGGATTATTTTCATTTGCATAAAGTTGGGTATGTGTATATGTTTATATATTTGTATGTAGAGGATTCGCTCCTAAACTAATTAATCGATCATTATGAATTTTAGAACGCAGCTGCTAGGCGTAAGGTATCATCATGTGGGCTATATTTAGTTTAATTTTATATAAGCCTAGTAATTCAATTTCATAAAGGATTATTTCCATTTGCATAAAGTTAGGTATGTGTATATGTTTATATATTTGTATGTAGAGGATTCGCTCCTAAACTAATTAATCGATCATTATGAATTTTAGAACGCAGCTGCTAGGCGTAAGGTATCATCATGTGGGCTATATTTAGTTTAATTTTATATAAGCCTAGTAATTCAATTTCATAAAGGATTATTTTCATTTGCATAAAGTTAGGTATGTGTATATGTTTATATATTTGTATGTAGAGGATTCGCTCCTAAACTAATTAATCGATCATTATGAATTTTAGAACGCAGCTGCTAGGCGTAAGGTATCATCATGTGGGCTATATTTAGTTTAATTTTATATAAGCCTAGTAATTCAATTTCATAAAGGATTATTTCCATTTGCATAAAGTTAGGTATGTGTATATGTTTATATATTTGTATGTAGAGGATTCGCTCCTAAACTAATTAATCGATCATTATGAATTTTAGAACGCAGCTGCTAGGCGTAAGGTATCATCATGTGGGCTATATTTAGTTTAATTTTATATAAGCCTAGTAATTCAATTTCATAAAGGATTATTTCCATTTGCATAAAGTTAGGTATGTGTATATGTTTATATATTTGTATGTAGAGGATTCGCTCCTAAACTAATTAATCGATCATTATGAATTTTAGAACGCAGCTGCTAGACGTAAGGTATCATCATGTGGGCTATATTTAGTTTAATTTTATATAAGCCTAGTAATTCAATTTCATAAAGGATTATTTTCATTTGCATAAAGTTGGGTATGTGTATATGTTTATATATTTGTATGTAGAGGATTCGCTCCTAAACTAATTAATCGATCATTATGAATTTTAGAACGCAGCTGCTAGGCGTAAGGTATCATCATGTGGGCTATATTTAGTTTAATTTTATATAAGCCTAGTAATTCAATTTCATAAAGGATTATTTCCATTTGCATAAAGTTAGGTATGTGTATATGTTTATATATTTGTATGTAGAGGATTCGCTCCTAAACTAATTAATCGATCATTATGAATTTTAGAACGCAGCTGCTAGGCGTAAGGTATCATCATGTGGGCTATATTTAGTTTAATTTTATATAAGCCTAGTAATTCAATTTCATAAAGGATTATTTCCATTTGCATAAAGTTAGGTATGTGTATATGTTTATATATTTGTATGTAGAGGATTCGCTCCTAAACTAATTAATCGATCATTATGAATTTTAGAACGCAGCTGCTAGGCGTAAGGTATCATCATGTGGGCTATATTTAGTTTAATTTTATATAAGCCTAGTAATTCAATTTCATAAAGGATTATTTCCATTTGCATAAAGTTAGGTATGTGTATATGTTTATATATTTGTATGTAGAGGATTCGCTCCTAAACTAATTAATCGATCATTATGAATTTTAGAACGCAGCTGCTAGGCGTAAGGTATCATCATGTGGGCTATATTTAGTTTAATTTTATATAAGCCTAGTAATTCAATTTCATAAAGGATTATTTCCATTTGCATAAAGTTAGGTATGTGTATATGTTTATATATTTGTATGTAGAGGATTCGCTCCTAAACTAATTAATCGATCATTATGAATTTTAGAACGCAGCTGCTAGGCGTAAGGTATCATCATGTGGGCTATATTTAGTTTAATTTTATATAAGCCTAGTAATTCAATTTCATAAAGGATTATTTTCATTTGCATAAAGTTGGGTATGTGTATATGTTTATATATTTGTATGTAGAGGATTCGCTCCTAAACTAATTAATCGCTCATTATGAATTTTAGAACGCAGCTGCTAGGCGTAAGGTATCATCATGTGGGCTATATTTAGTTTAATTTTATATAAGCCTAGTAATTCAATTTCATAAAGGATTATTTTCATTTGCATAAAGTTGGGTATGCGTATATGTTTATATATTTGTATGTAGAGGATTCGCTCCTAAACTAATTAATCGATCATTATGAATTTTAGAACGCAGCTGCTAGGCGTAAGGTATCATCATGTGGGCTATATTTAGTTTAATTTTATATAAGCCTAGTAATTCAATTTCATAAAGGATTATTTTCATTTGCATAAAGTTGGGTATGCGTATATGTTTATATATTTGTATGTAGAGGATTCGCTCCTAAACTAATTAATCGATCATTATGAATTTTAGAACGCAGCTGCTAGGCGTAAGGTATCATCATGTGGGCTATATTTAGTTTAATTTTATATAAGCCTAGTAATTCAATTTCATAAAGGATTATTTCCATTTGCATAAAGTTAGGTATGTGTATATGTTTATATATTTGTATGTAGAGGATTCGCTCCTAAACTAATTAATCGATCATTATGAATTTTAGAACGCAGCTGCTAGGCGTAAGGTATCATCATGTGGGCTATATTTAGTTTAATTTTATATAAGCCTAGTAATTCAATTTCATAAAGGATTATTTCCATTTGCATAAAGTTAGGTATGTGTATATGTTTATATATTTGTATGTAGAGGATTCGCTCCTAAACTAATTAATCGATCATTATGAATTTTAGAACGCAGCTGCTAGGCGTAAGGTATCATCATGTGGGCTATATTTAGTTTAATTTTATATAAGCCTAGTAATTCAATTTCATAAAGGATTATTTCCATTTGCATAAAGTTAGGTATGTGTATATGTTTATATATTTGTATGTAGAGGATTCGCTCCTAAACTAATTAATCGATCATTATGAATTTTAGAACGCAGCTGCTAGGCGTAAGGTATCATCATGTGGGCTATATTTAGTTTAATTTTATATAAGCCTAGTAATTCAATTTCATAAAGGATTATTTTCATTTGCATAAAGTTGGGTATGTGTATATGTTTATATATTTGTATGTAGAGGATTCGCTCCTAAACTAATTAATCGCTCATTATGAATTTTAGAACGCAGCTGCTAGGCGTAAGGTATCATCATGTGGGCTATATTTAGTTTAATTTTATATAAGCCTAGTAATTCAATTTCATAAAGGATTATTTTCATTTGCATAAAGTTGGGTATGCGTATATGTTTATATATTTGTATGTAGAGGATTCGCTCCTAAACTAATTAATCGATCATTATGAATTTTAGAACGCAGCTGCTAGGCGTAAGGTATCATCATGTGGGCTATATTTAGTTTAATTTTATATAAGCCTAGTAATTCAATTTCATAAAGGATTATTTTCATTTGCATAAAGTTGGGTATGCGTATATGTTTATATATTTGTATGTAGAGGATTCGCTCCTAAACTAATTAATCGATCATTATGAATTTTAGAACGCAGCTGCTAGGCGTAAGGTATCATCATGTGGGCTATATTTAGTTTAATTTTATATAAGCCTAGTAATTCAATTTCATAAAGGATTATTTTCATTTGCATAAAGTTGGGTATGCGTATATGTTTATATATTTGTATGTAGAGGATTCGCTCCTAAACTAATTAATCGATCATTATGAATTTTAGAACGCAGCTGCTAGGCGTAAGGTATCATCATGTGGGCTATATTTAGTTTAATTTTATATAAGCCTAGTAATTCAATTTCATAAAGGATTATTTTCATTTGCATAAAGTTGGGTATGCGTATATGTTTATATATTTGTATGTAGAGGATTCGCTCCTAAACTAATTAATCGATCATTATGAATTTTAGAACGCAGCTGCTAGGCGTAAGGTATCATCATGTGGGCTATATTTAGTTTAATTTTATATAAGCCTAGTAATTCAATTTCATAAAGGATTATTTTCATTTGCATAAAGTTGGGTATGCGTATATGTTTATATATTTGTATGTAGAGGATTCGCTCCTAAACTAATTAATCGATCATTATGAATTTTAGAACGCAGCTGCTAGGCGTAAGGTATCATCATGTGGGCTATATTTAGTTTAATTTTATATAAGCCTAGTAATTCAATTTCATAAAGGATTATTTTCATTTGCATAAAGTTGGGTATGCGTATATGTTTATATATTTGTATGTAGAGGATTCGCTCCTAAACTAATTAATCGATCATTATGAATTTTAGAACGCAGCTGCTAGGCGTAAGGTATCATCATGTGGGCTATATTTAGTTTAATTTTATATAAGCCTAGTAATTCAATTTCATAAAGGATTATTTTCATTTGCATAAAGTTGGGTATGCGTATATGTTTATATATTTGTATGTAGAGGATTCGCTCCTAAACTAATTAATCGATCATTATGAATTTTAGAACGCAGCTGCTAGGCGTAAGGTATCATCATGTGGGCTATATTTAGTTTAATTTTATATAAGCCTAGTAATTCAATTTCATAAAGGATTATTTTCATTTGCATAAAGTTGGGTATGTGTATATGTTTATATATTTGTATGTAGAGGATTCGCTCCTAAACTAATTAATCGATCATTATGAATTTTAGAACGCAGCTGCTAGGCGTAAGGTATCATCATGTGGGCTATATTTAGTTTAATTTTATATAAGCCTAGTAATTCAATTTCATAAAGGATTATTTTCATTTGCATAAAGTTGGGTATGTGTATATGTTTATATATTTGTATGTAGAGGATTCGCTCCTAAACTAATTAATCGATCATTATGAATTTTAGAACGCAGCTGCTAGGCGTAAGGTATCATCATGTGGGCTATATTTAGTTTAATTTTATATAAGCCTAGTAATTCAATTTCATAAAGGATTATTTTCATTTGCATAAAGTTGGGTATGTGTATATGTTTATATATTTGTATGTAGAGGATTCGCTCCTAAACTAATTAATCGATCATTATGAATTTTAGAACGCAGCTGCTAGGCGTAAGGTATCATCATGTGGGCTATATTTAGTTTAATTTTATATAAGCCTAGTAATTCAATTTCATAAAGGATTATTTTCATTTGCATAAAGTTGGGTATGTGTATATGTTTATATATTTGTATGTAGAGGATTCGCTCCTAAACTAATTAATCGATCATTATGAATTTTAGAACGCAGCTGCTAGGCGTAAGGTATCATCATGTGGGCTATATTTAGTTTAATTTTATATAAGCCTAGTAATTCAATTTCATAAAGGATTATTTTCATTTGCATAAAGTTGGGTATGTGTATATGTTTATATATTTGTATGTAGAGGATTCGCTCCTAAACTAATTAATCGATCATTATGAATTTTAGAACGCAGCTGCTAGGCGTAAGGTATCATCATGTGGGCTATATTTAGTTTAATTTTATATAAGCCTAGTAATTCAATTTCATAAAGGATTATTTTCATTTGCATAAAGTTGGGTATGTGTATATGTTTATATATTTGTATGTAGAGGATTCGCTCCTAAACTAATTAATCGATCATTATGAATTTTAGAACGCAGCTGCTAGGCGTAAGGTATCATCATGTGGGCTATATTTAGTTTAATTTTATATAAGCCTAGTAATTCAATTTCATAAAGGATTATTTTCATTTGCATAAAGTTGGGTATGTGTATATGTTTATATATTTGTATGTAGAGGATTCGCTCCTAAACTAATTAATCGATCATTATGAATTTTAGAACGCAGCTGCTAGGCGTAAGGTATCATCATGTGGGCTATATTTAGTTTAATTTTATATAAGCCTAGTAATTCAATTTCATAAAGGATTATTTTCATTTGCATAAAGTTGGGTATGTGTATATGTTTATATATTTGTATGTAGAGGATTCGCTCCTAAACTAATTAATCGATCATTATGAATTTTAGAACGCAGCTGCTAGGCGTAAGGTATCATCATGTGGGCTATATTTAGTTTAATTTTATATAAGCCTAGTAATTCAATTTCATAAAGGATTATTTTCATTTGCATAAAGTTGGGTATGTGTATATGTTTATATATTTGTATGTAGAGGATTCGCTCCTAAACTAATTAATCGATCATTATGAATTTTAGAACGCAGCTGCTAGGCGTAAGGTATCATCATGTGGGCTATATTTAGTTTAATTTTATATAAGCCTAGTAATTCAATTTCATAAAGGATTATTTTCATTTGCATAAAGTTGGGTATGCGTATATGTTTATATATTTGTATGTAGAGGATTCGCTCCTAAACTAATTAATCGATCATTATGAATTTTAGAACGCAGCTGCTAGGCGTAAGGTATCATCATGTGGGCTATATTTAGTTTAATTTTATATAAGCCTAGTAATTCAATTTCATAAAGGATTATTTTCATTTGCATAAAGTTGGGTATGTGTATATGTTTATATATTTGTATGTAGAGGATTCGCTCCTAAACTAATTAATCGATCATTATGAATTTTAGAACGCAGCTGCTAGGCGTAAGGTATCATCATGTGGGCTATATTTAGTTTAATTTTATATAAGCCTAGTAATTCAATTTCATAAAGGATTATTTTCATTTGCATAAAGTTGGGTATGCGTATATGTTTATATATTTGTATGTAGAGGATTCGCTCCTAAACTAATTAATCGATCATTATGAATTTTAGAACGCAGCTGCTAGGCGTAAGGTATCATCATGTGGGCTATATTTAGTTTAATTTTATATAAGCCTAGTAATTCAATTTCATAAAGGATTATTTTCATTTGCATAAAGTTGGGTATGTGTATATGTTTATATATTTGTATGTAGAGGATTCGCTCCTAAACTAATTAATCGATCATTATGAATTTTAGAACGCAGCTGCTAGGCGTAAGGGATCATCATGTGGGCTATATTTAGTTTAATTTTATATAAGCCTAGTAATT
The DNA here is from genome assembly GCA_963556195.1 of Sepiola atlantica. NCBI lineage: Eukaryota > Metazoa > Mollusca > Cephalopoda > Sepiida > Sepiolidae > Sepiola > Sepiola atlantica. The sequence goes on from OY744542.1 coordinate 48,238,592, forward strand.
CAATTTCATAAAGGATTATTTTCATTTGCATAAAGTTGGGTATGTGTATATGTTTATATATTTGTATGTAGAGGATTCGCTCCTAAACTAATTAATCGATCATTATGAATTTTAGAACGCAGCTGCTAGGCGTAAGGTATCATCATGTGGGCTATATTTAGTTTAATTTTATGCAAAAGGGTAAATGTTCAATTTCTTTAAAGTGTTTTTAGGTAGCATAATTGTGGCATAACCTCTCATTTTAAAATTAAAATATTTCAGATTTGCATCGAATTTGATCCAAAGTCATTAGACACCAATTAAGAAGGATTCCCTGAATTTCAATTTCTTCTTAAGGCTATTTAAGCTTAAGCCTTAAATTTTAGAGATTTTCTTGAATGAAAATCATGTAATGGATTTTGATCAAAATTGGAATGAGGATTCTACACATAAGGTTTAGTAACATTATATCTTGATTTTAATCTTCGTAAGGGGACATAAAAGTGGTGCAAAACTGCTCTGTTCGGGAAATTAATTGTACCCATCCTGGGACGGGTATTCTTCTAGTTAAATATATAAAAACTGAAGGCTCTAACCCTAACCCGAAGGGCAACTTCTTCGTCTCGTGTCCATATACAAAGCTATTCAGCTTATATAACATCCAGCCAGTGCTTGGTACATTGCTGTCCCTTGATGTTGTAGAGGGCTAGATCCTTTGCTGTGCAGGGTCCGCCCAACACAGGGTATAGAAGGAGGTACTCCATGGTCTGGGGTTCTATGCCACAGTCGCATGTGGTTGGGCCACTAAGATAGTCCCATCTGCTTAGGGCCTCCCTGGAACGGCCGACACCTGAGTTGGTCTAGGCACCTTCATTTTGTCAAGTTGTTATATCCTGGTAGGAGAGGGAGGGAGGATGAGCATATTCGAGCAATGTGGATGGTTGGACAGCTTTTGCTTCCACATTTTAAGGCGGCTTCAGATGGTGTTGTCTCCAATGGAGCAGTGCTGGTCAGGAAACTTTTTCGTGATTTTAGTCGACTGGGGGCAGGTAACTGGCCATGTAGGCGGTGCGTCTCATCTGTGGCTCGCCTGCGCCGCTCTATCCTGCTGGCTACCGCTTTTCTGATAACTGGAGGGGCGATACCTGCCAGAATGTATAGGTGATTGGTGTTCGTCGGCTTCAGGCACCCAGTGATAAATCTCCAGCTCTCGTTAAGAGAAGGAAAACTCGTTAGGAGAAGGAAAACTCTGATATAACACCAATTCTTTAGAATGACCATAGCAACTCCACTTTATTAAGAACTAGCATGGTTACCCAGCGTTGTCCGGGTGCATGGACAACAAAATAGAAAGAGAATAAAGAAAAGAGTGGGAGTAGAAAAGAGAAGAAAAAAAACAATAAAGAGGGGAGTGGAAAAGAAAGGGAGAGAAGATACAATAAAGAGGGGAGTAAGAGGAAGAAAAGAAAGAGAGAAGGAGGAAAAGAAAGAGGGGAGTGGCAGTAGAAGAGAGAGAAGGAGATTAGAAAGTGGACCTTGGGTTTACTTTCGACAGCCTCGTAACTCTCGCTTCCCTTATTTTGTCCTTTAGTCCTCACATTCCATGAGCGATGTTCATGCCAAAGGGGGGAAGAATTGCTGTTCTCTGGGTTGGAATCTAACACATATCGTTGGCTAGTTTTTGTTTATTTTATCTTGAAGTAGTTTTTTAAATTTTTAAATTTTTTTTTTTTTTAGTTCCTTACATCAAGTGGCTTCATACCTTGTCTGGAGCGACTTCCATAAAAAAAAGAGGGGAGTGAGGATAAAAAAGAAAGAGTGAAAGAGTGGGTAGAATAGAAAAAGAAGAGACAATAAGAGGGGAGCGGGATAGAAAAGAGCGAGAGAGAGAGAGAGAGAGAGAGGGGGGGATAGAAGGGAAGCTTGTTACTGAAACGAAAGAGGCAGAAAAAGAGTGAAATTGACACATAGCGAAGAAAGAATGTGATATAAACTGCTAATCAATTTCTGCGAGAAAATATTGAAATAGAAAGAAAGAAAAAAGAGAAAGAAGAGGAAGATAAAAAAAGTATAATAAATGAGAGAGGGGGAGGGGGTAGAGAGAGGGGGAGGGGGTAGAGAGAGGGGAGGGGTAGAGAGAGGGGGTGCGACGACAACAACAAGGGTTATAAAGGAAATCAGAAATTGGAAAAGAAAGGGAAACATTCTAAATGTTTCTTTGAAGTGAAGAAAAGAAAGAAAAAAAACAAACTATTTGATGACTGGGTAAATTGTTCTTCCCAGCCGAATCTCCCGCCGACGTTTCGATCGGTACCCTTCGACCTTCTTCTGGTTTCTACACAATATTCTAAAATAGATATCGGAGATTATCGAGCGAAAAAAAGTTGCTATTTATAGGCACATGGTGAATTGAATGGCCCAACAAAGATTTTCTCGCAAATTTAAGGAGAGAGGGGAATGCTGAGAAATGACAAAATAAGAGAGAGAGAGAGAGAGAGAGAGAGAGAGAGAGAGAGAGAGAGAGAGAGAGAGAGAGAGATTTTGTACAAAATAGATGAGAGGGGGAGAGAGGGAAAATAAAGAGGGGTTAAGAAAAAAGAGAAAGACAATAAAGAGAGAGGTAGAGATAAATTGCAGAAAAAAATGGCAGAGATAGATAGATAGAGAGAGAGAGAGAGAGAGAGAGAGAGGGGGGGGGATATAAAGAGAGGTAGAAGGAGAGTATTTGTATAAAAATTATCAGAAATAATTGGGATATAAAAAAAAGAAAAGGTTGAACCCGAAAACATAAAAGTTGATACAATTTGAAATACAAGATGAAAGAAAAAAGAGGAAAGAAAAAAAAAACAAAGTAATAAAATGGAAATAATGAAAGTAAGAAAGAATGAATAAACGAAAAAGAAAGACAAAAAAGACGACAGAAAAAAATAAAAAGACGAAAGAAAAAAGACGACAGAAAAAAGAAAAAGACGAAAAAAAGAGGAAAAATCAAAAGAAAAAGACGAAAGAAAAAAGAGGAAAGATAAGAAAAAGACGAAAGAAAAAATAAAAAAATATCAAAGAAAAAAAAATAAAAATAAGAAAAAGACGAAATAAAAAGGAAAAAGACGAAAGAACAACGATAAAGACGACAGAAAAAAAAAGAAAAAGACGAAAGAAAAAAACGAAAGAACAAAAAAAAAGACGAAAGAAAAAAGGAAAAATGAAAGAAAAAGAGGAAAGAAATAATGAATGAATGGCAGAAAGACGAAAAACGAACGAAAGAAAGAATGAATGAATGAAAGAAGAAAAGAAAGGGAGAGAAATAAAGATAAAAGGCAAGAGAGAGAAAGAGAGAAGAATGAAACAGGAAAGAGAAAGAAAGATATATAGAATATACAAAGAGAGAGAGAGAGAAACAATAAAGAAAGGGGAGAAAGAAAACAAGAGAGAAAATGATAGGTTAAATAATCTTTTCAAAACAAACAGTGAAAAAAGAAAATAAAGCGATGAAAATAAAAGAGAATACAGTAAAAAGCGAAAAAAAGAAGAGAAAAGCGGAGAGAAACGGAGAGAACGAAAAAGAGAGACGTAAAAAGAGAAATAAAGACATGTCGTAAACGTTGGAAGGAAGAGAAGACGGAGGAAGGGGAGGGAGTGAGGAAGAAATCGGGTCGTGTTTGTAAACTAAACAAAGAAAGGAAAAATGTACAAAATGGAGAGGGGGGGTAAAGGAGGGGGACGATGAAAGACCGAAATAAAGTGAATAAGGGTAAGGGGGACCACGAGAGAGAGAGAGAGAGAGAGAGAGAGAGAGAGAGAGAGAGAGAGGGGGGGGGGTTACTATAAAGAAAGAAAGAAAAGAGAGGAAGAGACAGTGGGCGAACTAAGAAAAAAGAGGTAAATAAGTTGGAAGAAAGAAAAACATAAGGAGACAGGCGTACACAATTTTCAGAGAGAGAGAGAGAAAGAAAGAGAGCGAGAAAGAGAGAGAAAAAGAGAGAGAGAAAGAGAGAGAGAGAAAGAGAGAGAGAGAGAGAGAGAAAGAAAGAGAGCGAGAAAGAGAAAGAGAGAGATGGGGACGGGCAGACTAAAAGAGATAGATAAAAGAGAAAGAAAGTAGAGAGAGGGGGGGGGGGCAGAAAGAAAGTCTGAAAAGAGGAAGAACGAAACACAAGAGAGAAAGAGGAGGAGAGAAAGAGAGAGAAAGAAAGAGAGGGTGACGAACTGAGGAAGAAAGAAAGATAATAGTTTTCAGAGGGAGGGGGAGTAAAGAAGTATTAGTGGCAGAAGAAAGAATGTAAAGAAAAGGACAAATTTATCGAAAAGAAAACACGTAATCTAAAGAAAATAAAGTGGGTTTATATGACAAAGAGAGAGAGAGAGAAGGTGAGGGAGAGAGAGATAGAGGGGGAGGGAGAGGAAGAGAGATGGGGAGGGAGGGGGAGATAAGTAACAAAGAGGCAGATATTATACTGGAAGAAAGATATGATAAAGAAAAGAGAGTGGAGAACTGACGAAGAAAGAAAGAAAGGTAAAAATTCGAAAGAGACAGACGGACACACTTTTCGAGAGAAGAAGAAAAAAAAGAAGAAGAAAGAGGAGAAAAAGGAGAAGAAAAAGCGAACTGAAAAAGAGAAAAAGAAATACAAGTTGGTAGAAAGAAAGAAACGTGACAAAGTTTTCAGAAGAAATTTAAAAAAACAAAAAACGAAAGAATTTTTATTGACGCAGGAAAAAGGGAGAAACACACACACACAAAAAAAACGAAAATTCACAAATAAAACAAAAAAAAGAAAAGAAAAAGAAAAAAAATGTTTGACACAAGAAAGGAAAAATGTCCCGAAAAAAAAGAAAGCCTATAAGATAAAACTGGGCAGATAAGGGTTGTCAGGTGAACTAAGAGAGGAAATTAAAAGACATGGTTGAAGGGGTGGGGAGTCGAGAAGAAGGACGCCTGAATAATAATAATAGAAATACTACTACTACTAATAATAATAATAACAGTGAAGAAGGGGAAGAAGGAGAAAGAAAGCCGAACATAATAATAACCGAGGCTGTTATTTCCCATCGAAGCGTTCAGGCGGTGATCAAAGTGCGCGTCGTGGCCTCAGCTGCTGCTGATTAGTAATATCGACCAAGCCTCCAAGCCCCGCCCCCCCTCTCTCTCTCTCTCGTTTCTAACACACCCTCTATTAATCTCAAGCTTTTCTCTCTCGACTTCCGTTTTTCTCACTGATAGTATCTCTCTATCTAATCTCTCTTTCCCCCTCTCTCTGTGTAAATTGTATTATTCACACACAGTCCTCACATGTGTTCTCCTTCTCCCTTTTTAACATCTGTCTGTCTATAAATCATTATAGTCCGTTTCTCTCTTTTTTTATTTCATTAAATTTAGATTGTCTTTCAATAACATCTGCTGATTCTCGATTTTGTTGTCAAAATATTGAACCCTTTTCCCTCCTTCCTTATTCTTTCTCTTCCCGTATGTTTTCTTCATAGACTCTCTCTCTCTCTCTCTCTGTATCGTTCAACGTATCTCTCCCTCTCTCTCATATATATATATATATATATATATATATATATATGAAAAAAAAAAATGGAGATAATATTCCAACGTAATGGAAAATGAAGAAAGGTAAACTAAATATATTATTCGTCTTTATTTCAAGACTTCCCCAGGATGATTGATTTGAAGAAATAACACAAGTACAACAAAAGTAAACTTTTTCTAATATTTGTACTTGTGTGTTATTTCTTCAAGTCAATCATCCCGAAGAAGTCTGGAAATAAAGACGAAACGTTGATGAATACATAAATAATATTTTTCGTTTTCCTTTTCCATATATATATATATATATATATATATATATATATATAATATGGAACAGGTAGAATAAATACCTTTTGAAGCATTAAAGATGCGATATCAATTTTTTTTTTTTTTATAAAAAGAAAAATAATAAATCGAAACCGATTTTTTTTTTCTCTTTTTATTATAAACTAGCATTTTTTTTTTGTTAGTTTAAAGTGATACAGATATTTCGCCAAAAAACTTGGCATCTTCGGTGTGTAATATATCCTGATGTTATCGGATTTGTATTTTTTTCTCTACCGGCTTTTTGTTGTTCTAGCCGGGCCAAAGGGGTTAGCTGTTGTTTCCCCACTTTCAAATATGAGAGCGTAAATGCGCACGTGATTTGTATAAAGTGTTTAAGGTTCATATTTTATTTTTTTATTTTTTTAAGAAGCATCTATTGTTAAATTTAATATGGAACAGGTAGAATAAATACCTTTTGAAGCATTAAAGATAAAAAAAAAATATGAACCTTAAACACTTTATATATATATATATATATATATATATATATATATATATAAAGTTAGGTATGCGTATATATTTATATATTTGTATACACAGGATTAACTTATAAACTAATTAACCGATCATTATAAATTTTGGAACACAGCTGCTAGGCGTAAGGATGGGTAATGTGGATTATATTTAGTTTAATTTAGTTTGATACAAGGTAAAAAGGAAGTAAAAGCCGTTTGTGAAAATTAAGATACCTACGATTTTTTGTGAAATTTTAACAATAAGTATTAGACATCAATCCATATATGAACATGCATGAGTACATTTACTGCACAGGCCGTGATCGTCCACTCGTTGTGCCGATCCAAATTTGCCATTCAACTCAGTCAGTGCCGCAACAAAGAATTCTCGTTCCAAGTAAAACCATGAGTCCAGTTTATAAACAATTAACAGATGCTTATTTTTATTGTGGAGATTACAAATGATACTCGTTTTCTTAAATTGAATAGCAGTCTTTCAAAATGAAATCTTTTATCCCGGCCAAATAAAAAAACAAGTCCAACTCGACACAACAGAACCTCTGTTCCCGAGGATCACCGAAAACCAACGGGTTACGGTGGAGCTGATATTAAAGCGCAAATTGACCTTGCACGTCATGCCTTCTCCCGACTCAATGTCCGGCTCTCGCCAAGATCCGAGATAAGACGCAGCATCAAAGTAAGGATCTACCTAGTACTGGTGTAAACGATCCTTCTTTATGGCAATGAATCCTGACCAATGAAAGTGGAAGACATTAAATGATGGGAACCTTTCGATCACCACCGCCGCCTGCGTCACATCCTCCGTGTCCGATGGCAGCACTTCCTCTCAAACAACACTGCGTTTCCACTGCAAAATTAACTCTCTCCGACAAGACATCCTCACGATACATCGATGCTGACTGGGTCATGCACTTTGCTATCAACCGAGAGAGTTCATCTACCAAGAAATTGCCCCAGCTCCCTATAGGGTTAGAAAAAACGATGTGGTGGACAAAGAAAAACCTGGCTGATGACGGTTAAAGCTGACCTGGAAATCAAATGGTATCTACAGAGTTTGCCGTTGGAACAGCGAGTGGCTAGAGATCACCCAATCGATGACTTCAAATCGGTGAATGCTGTTTCAAGCACAAGTTAGTAGTTGTTATGATTTTAGATCTCGTTTTGATCTGAAGACGCCGTCATACTGTCTGGCATGTGTTACCATGACGACCGCCATCCAAGTCGGCCTTATTTACCTGATTCCCGACCGCTTAAAAGTGGAATCCCAGGCACTGGGAGGCGTTCTGTGATCGCCACAGTGGCACAAAAGTCGGTAAACATAATCATGTTTACTACCACGAAATTACGGGCTGACCGATCAACTACCGCGATTACTGTGGCCAAAAATAGTACCACAAACAAACACAGTTTTCTGGAGTCAACGGCCATTATTGGTCTTCTTCCCTACGAGCCAAGAGTCTACAACTACGTCCGCCACTTTCACATAAAAACAGCTGGGCCGAGTAAACAAAAGAAGTTTTTTTTCTTTTACAGGAAGGAGAGATATAGAAGGGGGGGGGAAATCTGGAATCAGCCAAGAACACAAGAATAGCGACGTTCGGTCTTCCTCAAACAACGACGAGAAAAACCCAGCAACTTCAAGTACCAAATAACAATCGTCGACTATCACAACAATTTCGTCTGCTAAACGCCATTGAATCAGCGACGCTGAACACAACTATTCGCACTACTGCTACACCGCGTCCTCCAGCGCAGACGACTTCTCTACACCGCAACTATTACTGCTTCTACCACTGCTCGCTCGGCTCACAAATTACTACTGCCCACCAAGACTTCTCGACGACTACTGACATTCACTCCAATTCCAAAATAACTTATCGGAAAATAAACCATAGTATTTTTCCAATTTTAATCCCGTGTTGTTCGTTCATTTCTGCTTGTCACCATACGCTTACAGTAATATAACAACTGGTGTCAGAAGCGTGCGATAGGTAGAATGGACTACTCGGGATTCATACCTAATGAACCTCTCAGCCTCATCGAAGATCACAGGTCGGCAATTTCAAACACAAAATCTGGTAAAGAAGATGACATATCGTCCAGACCTCATCAACCGCGATTTTGGACATTTCAGCAGGCTCGGCGGACACGAACGGCAACACCAAGCCTCACGACTTAATACTGGTTGTTAAAGGTCGGGCTCGGCAAGCATCAGCATCACCCTTCGAGATCTACCGGCTCTCTTCAACGCAGGACGCGACAGCCACATCTTCCTGGACGTTCATCAGGCACCAGACATTCCCGGACATAGCTGACAACATTATGGAAGAAATCACACCGGTTCAAAAAAAAAACGGGTGCACCTGCACGGGCACGACCGGATACTCAACAACTGGACGTTCGTTGATCAACAGGAGGACCCATCAACTTGAACGACACGCAGCAACACCAGCGCAGACCCCATGTGCAGCAGTCGCCAATGCGCTCATTCATCAGACAACCGCGCAGACCCACATGTGCAGCAGTCACCAATGCGCTCGTTCATCAGACAACAGTGCAGACCCCCATGTGCAGCAGTCACCAATGCGCTCATTCATCAGACAACCGCGCAGACCCACATGTGCAGCAGTCACCAATGCGCTCGTTCATCAGACAACAGCGCAGACCCCCATGTGCAGCAGTCACCAATGCGCTCATTCATCAGACAACCGCGCAGACCCACATGTGCAGCAGTCACCAATGCGCTCGTTCATCAGACAACAGCGCAGACCCCCATGTGCAGCAGTCACCAATGCGCTCATTCGTCCAGCAACCGCGCAGACCAAGTGCGCTCATTCGTCAAGCAACCGCGCAGACCAAGTGCGCTCATTCATCAAGCAACTGCGCAGACCAAGTGCGCCCATTCGTCAAGCAACCGCGCAGATCAAATGCGCTCATTCATCAAGCAACCGCGCAGAGCAAGTGCGCTCATTCGTCAAGCAACCGTGCAGATCAAATGCGCTCATTCATCAAGCAACCGCGCAGAGCAAGTGCGCTCATTCGTCAAGCAACCGCGCAGATACAAGTGCGCTCATTCGTCAAGCAACCGCGCAGACCAAGTGCGCTCATTCGTCAAGCAACCGCGCAGACCAAGTGCGCTCATTCATCAAGCAACTGCGCAGACCAAGTGCGCCCATTCGTCAAGCAACCGCGCAGATCAAATGCGCTCATTCATCAAGCAACCGCGCAGAGCAAGTGCGCTCATTCGTCAAGCAACCGCGCAGATCAAATGCGCTCATTCATCAAGCAACCGCGCAGAGCAAGTGCGCTCATTCGTCAAGCAACCGCGCAGATACAAGTGCGCTCATTCGTCAAGCAACCGCGCAGACCAAGTGCGCTCATTCGTCAAGCAACCGCGCAGACCAAGTGCGCTCATTCATCAAGCAACCGCGCAGACCAAGTGCGCATATTCGTCAAGCAACCGCGCAGACCAAATGCGCTCATTCGTCAAGCAACCGCGCAGACCAAGTGCGCTCATTCGTCAAGCAACCGCGCAGACCAAGTGCGCATATTCGTCAAGCAACCACGCAGACCAAATGCGCTCATTCGTCAAGCAACCGCGCAGACCAAGTGCGCTCATTCGTCAAGCAACCGCGCAGACCAAGTGCGCTCATTTGTCAAGCAACCGCACAGATCAAATGCACTCATTCATCAGACAACCGCGCAGAATATACAAGACTCCAGACGCATAGAGATCCCTCAAATGCCATCGGGATACAGACCAAACCTGATCCCTAGACTATTGACACTTCACACATGCAACTCTAACCGTGCCGGACAATTCAGGTCAAAATGAGATCTGGGGGAGCTGTTATGATTTTAGATCTCGTTTTGATCTGAAGACGCCGTCATACTGTCTGGCATGTGTTACCATGACGACCGCCATCCAAGTCGGCCTTATTTACCTGATTCCCGACCGCTTAAAAGTGGAATCCCAGGCACTGGGAGGCGTTCTGTGATCGCCACAGTGGCACAAAAGTCGGTAAACATAATCATGTTTACTACCACGAAATTACGGGCTGACCGATCAACTACCGCGATTACTGTGGCCAAAAATAGTACCACAAACAAACACAGTTTTCTGGAGTCAACGGCCATTATTGGTCTTCTTCCCTACGAGCCAAGAGTCTACAACTACGTCCGCCACTTTCACATAAAAACAGCTGGGCCGAGTAAACAAAAGAAGTTTTTTTTCTTTTACAGGAAGGAGAGATATAGAAGGGGGGGGGGAAATCTGGAATCAGCCAAGAACACAAGAATAGCGACGTTCGGTCTTCCTCAAACAACGACGAGAAAAACCCAGCAACTTCAAGTACCAAATAACAATCGTCGACTATCACAACAATTTCGTCTGCTAAACGCCATTGAATCAGCGACGCTGAACACAACTATTCGCACTACTGCTACACCGCGTCCTCCAGCGCAGACGACTTCTCTACACCGCAACTATTACTGCTTCTACCACTGCTCGCTCGGCTCACAAATTACTACTGCCCACCAAGACTTCTCGACGACTACTGACATTCACTCCAATTCCAAAATAACTTATCGGAAAATAAACCATAGTATTTTTCCAATTTTAATCCCGTGTTGTTCGTTCATTTCTGCTTGTCACCATACGCTTACAGTTTTATAACATAGTCATGAGAACCGGTAACCAAAGGACAGTCAGTCTTGTTCGTTGGAACTTGAATGAGACAGGATGAACTAAAAATTGTCTGACAAACCGATAATAATTAAGCAATGTGCTTAGAACATAAGTAACTCTCTCTCCCCCCTTTTGATCTTTCAGCCACTGTGTGACTGACAGAAATAAATCCTTCATCTTTTTCATGTATTTCGCTTTCCTTTTTTCTTTCTTTCTTTTTTTCATGTTATTTTTCTTTTCTTTTTTAACTTCTGCTTTTTACAATTCTTAATTTTTTTCTCTATTTTTAAAACCTTTATTTCTTTGTGTTCATTTTTTACAACCGTTTTCTAATCTCATGATTTTCACGTTTTCTTTCTTTTTTTTTTCTTCTTTGTAGCTTTAAAACTAAAATATAGTTAAATAAATTGTGTTCATTTTAGTAAATTCACACCAAGGAAGATCTTTAAACTGGTATTATTCGAGGAGTAGCTTTAAAACTAAAATATAGTTAAATAAACTGTTTTCATTTTAGTAAATTCACACCAAGGAAGATCTTTAAACTGGTATTATTCGAGGAGTAGCTTTAAAACTAAAATATAGTTAAATAAATTGTTTTCATTTTAGTAAATTCACACCAAGGAAGATCTTTAAACTGGTATTATTTGAGGAGTAGCTTTAAAACTAAAATATAGTTAAATAAATTGTTTTCATTTTAGTAAATTCACACCAAGGAAGATCTTTAAACTGGTATTATTCGAGGAGTAGCTTTAAAACTAAAATATAGTTGAATAAATTGTGATCATTTTAGTAAATTCACACCAAGGAAGATCTTTAAACTGGTATTATTCGAGGAGTAGCTTTAAAACTAAAATATAGTTAAATAAATTGTTTTCATTTTAGTAAATTCACACCAAGGAAGATCTTTAAACTGGTATTATTCGAGGAGTAGCTTTAAAACTAAAATATAGTTGAATAAATTGTGTTCATTTTTAGTAAATTCACACCAAGGAAGATCTTTAAACTGGTATTATTCGAGGAGTAGCTTTAAAACTAAAATATAGTTAAATAAATTGTTTTTATTTTAGTAAATTCACACCAAGGAAGATCTTTAAACTGGTATTATTCGAGGAGTAGCTTTAAAACTAAAATATAGTTGAATAAATTGTGATCATTTTTAGTAAATTGACTCCAAGGAAGATCTTTGGACTGACATTCATTATGGAGTGCATTATAACTCGAATATTGATAACAAATTTGGGTTCATTTTAGGAAATTGATTCAACAGATCTGACTCTGAAGATGTTTAAACTGTTTTTATTAGAGTCAGAACAAGCATATGATGAGTAAAATTGGGTTCATTTAAGTAAATTTACTACTGAAATCTTTAAACTGGCATTCATTAAAGGAGTGTTGGAAGAAGAATATAGCTAACTAAAAAGAAGATCTTTAAATTAGATATTTTCATTAGAAGAGCAGCGTTAGAACTAGAATATGGCTAAAAAAAAGTTTTTTATTTTGTAAATTGATATCTCAAAGACATTTTTCAATTAGCATCCAGAATCTTTTGACACAAAAAATAAAGTTTTTCTTTGTTATGGAGACTTGTTATTGTGTAAAAAATATTTCAAACTTCAGGGGAAATAAGCAAGTATTTTTAAAAATTATTTAAGTCTTTTCTATCAAGACAGGTTTGTCAACCATCTTAAATTTTAGTTAGTTATTTTCATAGTTTTACCTTCAAATCACTGAGATTTCCAACCATGAAAATGATATGAACAAAATCATCGGTAACTCATTTTTCCATTAGAACTAGAGTATGTGTTATAAAAAGGGAAGTCATTTTTTTACCCTATTTCATTGACGAATATAGCTTTCTATCCAAAAGCTGTGTATGTGAATCTGCTTTGGCATCGGTTTAGGCCAATTCTTGATGCACATTTTCGGAAAATATGCATTTGTTTTGTTTGCTTTCAATAATTTCTACATTTTATCTGGCTCGTCATCTTCTCCCATACATGTCGTCGCAGGAATTTTCTTTCTCACACTCACATCTATTTTAACTGAATTGTTACATTGTCGTTTCTTATAATCGGTTCTTTCTAAATCCATCGTCACTTACTTCAGTCTCTTAGTATACTGATGCCCGGCACCGTCACCATCATCGTCATCGTCCAGTGCACTGCCTTTCACCGTCGTCATCATCGTAGTAGGACGCACCTCGTAGCCATTATCGCCTCGTGTCTGTATTAAAAATTTTTCATGCAGAGAGGAAAAAGGCGAGTCCGGCAGAGAATTTAAACTGGTCTTTATTTGGGTGAGATTTTCTCGTCATACAAATAAAGTGACACATTCATTAAATTTGAGAGAGAGGCCAAATTCCTCTTACCTTAATTCTACTTAGTCACGGAGATAGGAAGGAAGGGGAATACCAGTCGCTATCAACTCTTTTAGGAATTAAATTCCCATTTTCCTTTTTTTTTTTGGAATTATATCTCGATTTTGCATCTGTGCACCACGCTCCCAAAAGACCGACTAAAAAAAACTTATTTCTTTTCTCATTCCCACGATTGTGATGTAATTGCTTCAAAGAGGGACACTGAACCGTTCACAATGCACCTGTTTGACCTTCCCCTGATCTCTGAGTTCAGACTTGTTTATATTTTTAGTCAGACGCGAACTTGTTCTCCAGATTATCGTTTCAAGTTAACTTGCACTGGTCCATCTAGATACCAAATTCATACTAGCTGCTGTAATCGTTCTTCACATACATACACCCATTATGTAACAGAATTATATGGCTTTTTTATATCTTCTTAGCACTGTTAGTATTTCATATTTTTCGATCTTGCTATTGTCTGTTAGCTATTTTACATTCCCCACAAAATCCTGTATACATAAGGTGAATGCCACATTGTTTTGTTTTGTGTTTTTTTTCACCTATGTGGCTCTTATTTATGGGGGATTGTCGATGGGAAAGCACTGGCCATTTCAGGGCAAAGTTGACTTTCCATGCTCCATTAGACTATACATTGACTTTTAACAGTTCCATTATGAACACTGTGTGCGTTTTTTTTTTTTTTAAATTTTTTTATATTACCACCTGGACTTTAGATTAGTCTTAGGATATAAAGCAACATAGTATTTTTGTGTTATTTAGAATTTGTCACAGCTCCAAACATAATGGGAGACCATCCTCCCAGGTATTATCGCCTCCTTTCAGATGGGGATTGGTTTATTGAATGTCGCCTGAGGCATTTTAATACCTGAGGGAGTGCCATTGGGGAGGGTTTGAATGAACGCACCCCATAAATGGTAAAGTTTACAAAACAAATAATGTGACCATGTTGCCGAGAATATATATTCCAAAATTCATAATGATCAGTTCGTAAATAAAAAATATTATATATATGCATCCCCTAAATATTAACATTTACAAAAAAGAATAATGTGCTCACGTAACTTACTATTTTTTTTAGAATATATATTCCAAAATTTATAATTTTTTTAGAATATATATTCCAAAATTTATAATTTTTTTAGAATATATATTCCAAAATTTATAATTTTTTTAGAATATATATTCCAAAATTTATAATTTTTTTAGAATATATATTCCAAAATTTATAATTTTTTTAGAATATATATTCCAAAATTTATAATTTTTTTAGAATATATATTCCAAAATTTATAATGATCCGTTCATTCTTTTAGAAGATTACCCTGTACATATATACAATTATTTAATAAATATTCAATCATTATCCACATACATATATGTTTCATCCTTGCAGAATCTTCAGTGTGGAGATAACTGTTCAAACCGGTCGCACGATTCGAAACCCTAACCCAAGTCACCTTTAACTCAATTCTGAGCGCTCCAACCAATGAGGCCAATTTCAACCGTTACACGACAAGTAAAGAAATAAACCCTATTTATGTCAAATCAGGCGGACAAACATAGTCAGCCGTCTTAACAGTTTTCAACAAATCACGTAGAAAGGAACTTGCATGTGTATTAGTAGCAGCAAGAGAGTAAGATTATAACTCCAATAAATAAATAACGTAAATAAAGAAGAAAAGGAAAGTAGAGAAGCAGCCACAGCTTATATTTGGCGATGAAGGGGGAATGAGATCAAAATATCAATCTATTTGCCTTCAAAATCGATTCAAAGTACAAGGTACCAACGTTCACGCAACGTGTTACTGTTTTTTTTTAGTATCATTTAAAGATCAGGTGGTCCGCAAATTAATTTTAATCACATGTCACCCAAACATTGTATCCAATTCTCATGAATTTTAGATTTTGATAAGTTAAGCATTTCTGTTAGTTCTCGTGTTGTGTAATGTATGTTATTCTCAATTAACATCTTCATTTGGTCGTCATCTATATTATAATTATTTAATAATAAATATTTATTTATTATCTACATACGTATACGTTTCATCCTTGTGGAATCTTCAGTGTGGAGATAACGGTTCAAATCGGTCGCACGATTCGAAACCGGAAACCAAGTCACCTTTACCTCAATTCTGAGCGCTCCAACCAATGGGGCCAATTTCAACCGTTACACGACAAGTAAAGAAATAAACCCTATTTATGTCAAATCAGGCGGACAAACATAGTTAGCCGTCTTAACAGTTTTCAAAAAATCATGTAGAAAGGAACTTGTATATTTCTTTTTTAGCTTAGATTAGACGGCTTATATAATTTCTCATTAAAGGGCCCAGCCGAATGCAGGCTATAAATAATTATTTAATTATTTAATAATAGATAGGAAGAATAACCATAATACAGCGAAAAAAGCTGTCTGTGGATGAACGAATTAATTTTGGTCTCCACATCTAAAGAGTTAAGTTCTCTTGTAAGGGACATCACTGGCTTCCACTTAGCGTAAATGCATAGCTCTTTGTAAAAAGAATAGAGCAATTTAGGTAGCCAATAATGTGAATATTGTGACATATGTATAGGGACATCATGAAGATGGCCCTATGAAATCATTTGTTACTGACTGCCGGCATCCTGCATGTGCGTATTGTCATCTTCCTTATCGAACCGAGGATAATTCTATTTGCTGAAACAAAGGCCACGTCATACTTCTTACATTAACTATCATACAATTAATTTTAAAAAAAAAACACTATTTTAGAAGAAAAAGTAAAGAAAATATCTTAGTTGATGTTAAAAGATCAGACCCAGACTGAGCGAGGGTCGTAAAAAAATATGCCAGCTCCGGCAAATGTATCGTCTTTACAAAGTTCTCTTGATTTTGCGAATTATTACGAAGTGTTTATTCAAAACATGCAAGATTGCGAGCGTCTCTTAATGAAATATTTTTTTTAAAAAAAAGAGAAAAAAGGAAAAAATTGCATCTGGACGACACAAGGTGAGATTAAAACTGAATTCTTGTTTGGCCAGTGAGGAACACGGTCGTACACAGCGGCAGGGTTTGTTTACTAAGAAATAAAACTTATACATTAGCGGTATAAAAAAAATTAAAAAAAAAAAAAAAACCTTTTTTAAACAGTGCTTCTGCAGTATTGTGTACATATGAAATATTCCCGTTTTTAATTTAAAAGAGACTTGAAAGAGGGAGATAATTCAAACTTTTTTTTGTCGAATCTGATTTCTCTAAAAATGGGCGTAAACAGTACGAACCTAAAAGACTTTTTTGTAATTAGAGATACGGGTAAATTAATAGAATTTTGCAAGCACGCGTCCATGGCGCTGAGATGAGACTTATCACAGACCCTGTTAGAAATGATAGATTTGTGTGGCAAGTTCTTTATATCTTCAAATGTTTATTGGTCGTTTTGTTTTACGGCATATTATATATTTTGGTTAAAGTTTTTATGCTTCAAGTTCTTTATATCTTCAAATGTTTATTGGTCGTTTTGTTTTATGGCATATTATATATTTTGGTTAAAGTTTTTATGCTTCAAGTTCTTTATATCTTCAAATGTTTATTGGTCGTTTTGTTTTACGGCATATCATATATTTTGGTTAAAGTTTTTATGCTTCAAGTTCTTTATATCTTCAAATGTTTATTGGTCGTTTTGTTTTACGGCATATTATATATTTTGGTTAAAGTTTTTATGCTTCAAGTTCTTTATATCTTTAAATGTTTATTGGTCGTTTTGTTTTACGGCAGATTATATATTTTGGTTAAAGTTTTTATGCTTCAAGTTCTTTATATCTTCAAATGTTTATTGGTCGTTTTGTTTTACGGCATATTATATATTTTGGTTAAAGTTTTTATGCTTCAAGTTCTTTATATCTTTAAATGTTTATTGGTCGTTTTGTTTTACGGCATATTATATATTTTGGTTAAAGTTTTTATGCTTCAAGTTCTTTATATCTTCAAATGTTTATTGGTTGTTTTGTTTTACGGCATATTATATACTTTGGTTAAAGTTTTTATGCTTCAAGTTCTTTATATCTTCAAATGTTTATTGGTCGTTTTGTTTTACGGCATATCATATATTTTGGTTAAAGTTTTTATGCTTCAAGTTTTTTATATCTTCAAATGTTTATTGGTCGTTTTGTTTTACGGCATATCATATATTTTGGTTAAAGTTTTTATGCTTCAAGTTCTTTATATCTTCAAATGTTTATTGGTCTTTTGTTTTACGGCATATCATATATTTTGGTTAAAGTTTTTATACTTCAAGTTCTTTATATCTTCAAATGTTTATTGGTTGTTTTGTTTTACGGCATATCAACCCTTTTCAGGTTATTTAATGCCGAATCCGGTCATTTTGGTAAAATTTGGTTGTTTTGTTTTGTGGCATATCAACCCTTTTCAGGTTACGGCATTTATTCATGGTGTTTGGTTGAGTGAAAGGGAGAGAGGGTAGATGAGAAGGGAGGGAAAAGGGGAGGGAGGAAAATTGTTGTTTTTGTTTTGGATTTTGCAGAACATGATTGAGTTTTGCAAAGGAAAAAACAATAAAACATCAATGTTTGGTGCATTTTGAGTCAGGAAGTCAATAACTTCAGACAGCCTGATTTGGTAGCGCCAGTAAGTTCTATTTGACCCATAGATGGGTCTCTTACAGGTACTACCACTCCTGGCCAGAGTGGACCTTGGAGCAATGGCAACTAAGGGGTAACTCCATATTACCCACAGCTCCCAAATGGAGGCCTAATCACTGGATGTCTTTTAAGGTCATACCCAGGACCTTAATCCAATGAAACTCTGGTGTTTATACAATAGTGCTCAATAACAAGTAGAGCTACAAGAAAAAAAGAATTTCAAACTGTCTTCTCTCTTTCAGTAGCATTTTCAATTTGTACGTGGCCTGAGGAAGCTGAATTTCGAAAGAAATGGCAGATGAAACATGTATGCAAATATGTAGCCAATAAAGTTTGTATAAAAAAAATAATTTATACTATATTTATCTCTATATAAAGTTAGGTATGTGCATATGTTTATATATTTGTATGTACAGGATTCACTCTTAAACTAATAAACCGATCATTATGAATTTTGGAACACAATTGCTAAGCTTAAGGATGGGCAATGTGGGCTATATTTAGTTTAATTTACTTTTATCTAAAGAGGGTAAAGAAGGGGTGGAATCCCTTTGTGAAAATTCAGATCTCTCACTTTTGTGAAATTTTAACAATATGAACTTGACATCAATAAATATTCCCCAAATTTCAGTTTCTTTGGAGTATTTTAAAGGGTTTGGGGGGGGGGGGCATAATATGCGTACAATCTCCCATTTGAAAATATTTCAGATTAGCATTAAATTTTATCCATAGTGATTACACACCAATTAAGCAAGATTCGCTGAATTTCAATTTTTTCTTATCATCCATTTTACATATTTTGTAGAATCAAAATTATGTAATGGATTTTGCTCAGAATTGGAACAAGGATTCTAGACATAAGATTTAGTATCATTAAATCTTTATTTTAATCTTCCTAAAGAGAAATAAAAGTGGTGCAAAAAAACTACCATCAACCATATTTATTTCTTGATAATAATCATTCATTTTTCACCCCCCCCCCCGTTCCCTTCTCTGTCTCTCTCTATTTTTCCTTCTATCTTTCCTTCTCTTTCTTTCTTCCCCTTTTTTAATTATTCATGCGATTCGCCTCCTCCGACTACTTCTCTTACCAATCACCCTTTATTTACCTTGTTCGTTTTTTGTGATGTCATTTACTGTGCACGGACACAACAAAAAAAAAAATCAAACGAAAAGCAAGATGAGAAGATCCAGAGAGTTTTATAAGATGGTGCACCTAGTATATACATATATATATATATATATATATATATATATATATATATATGTATATATATATATATAAGAGGTTTATGTAGTTTGCTTGAAGCATTGTTTACTTGTATATAGAAATGTTATACTTAGAAGGCAATACAATGCAGAGGTGTAATAGATAGACATAAGTTGGAGCAAATAAAATATATAATAGTGGAACAGGTTAAATAGTTTCACCCTTAATACAATGTATATATATATATATATTTATTTATTACAAACACACACATATCTGTTCATCTACACAATGTTACAATGTTATGTAATACCTGTATCAAAATGGCCTGGTGGAAACTTTGTATGATATTATAACATTTCGGGAACTCTTTCCTACTTCAGATCCGTGCTCAACTCAAGTTCAACCGTGCATATGCACGTTTGAAGAAAGGAAGGTCTGAAGAAGGGAAGAGTTCCCGAAATGTTATAATATCATACAAAGTTTCCACCAGACCATCTTGATACAGGTATTACATAACATTGTAACATTGTGTAGATAAACAGATATATGTGTGTTTGTGAAAAATAAAAAATAAATAAATATATATATGTGTATGTATACATTGTATTAAGGGTGAAACTATTTAATTTGTTCCACCATTATGTCTTATTTGCTCCAACTTGTGTCTATTGTCACACCTCTGCATTGTATTGCCTTCTAAGTATCACATTTCTCTCTCTCTCTCTCTCATATATATATGATATATATATATATATATATATATATATATATCTATATCATATATATATATATAAATTTTTTAATTCATTTTATACGTACATAAAAGTAATTCATGGACAGGTGTTTCTGGCTCACAGCTGTCATCAGCATGGCTAACTTAGACATTAACTTAGATATATACAGGATGTCCCAAATGTCACTGACACTGACTACTAAATCCTGAAGTCTCATAGCAAATTCCAGTCTTTGCTCATAATCCTGAGGCTGAAGCTGCTGGACAAGCTGAATTTTGTATGGAAACATGTCCATGTCATGCAACATCCTATTTAAGGAGGATCGTGAAACTCCCAACTGTCGGGATCTTCTTCTGATTGAAACTGTTGGATCTTCTTCCAGACTTCGCTCCAATTCTTCCCGATTGTATTCAGTTCTTACTGAACGAGACCTTACGGATCTCGCGAGGTCACATACTGCACCTTGTTTTTGAAAACGGCTGATTATGGCTTTAATGGCATTTACACTGTGTTGATGTGACACAAAATCGGGTCGGGAAAGTGGGGCTTGAAAAGCCAGCGGCCGAGAAGGTGAGCACTCTGGCCATTAAAAATTGCCTGGGCAGCCCCGTTGGCATTCCCCGGTAGGGGCGCCTCAGGCAGTAAGCTATAAACTTACTCCTCCCCAAAGAGAGGAGGCAAAGCCTGGGAGGGTGGACCTCCTAGAACTGCACAGGACAAACCCACAGACAGGTGTAAATCAAGCCCCGAAGGTCAAGACAATACCGGTTTTCAATTTGTGGATGACGTCATTTAATTGTGGCCTCTTCCTTTTGTAACGTTATAAAGGATTTCCAATTCTGTTCATGTGGATGACGTCATCCCTTTGTGACATCATCTAGTGTGCATGGGAATAAACAAGAAACCAAACAAACATGATCCACAGAGCTTTCGTAGTATACCGGATAGTTTTAAAACTATATTAGATGGTTCGTCTAGTATACATATGTATATAATGCAGTTATCCACAGACACGTGCTCTGTCATCTCTATGATTCATCAGTGTGGCTAGGCCTAGCAAGATTCGAAACCGGGACCCTGCTCCCGCTAGTAGCAGTGGGAGAGATATATCACATATAAATGTTGCCATTTATTAATTTATATTTTTACTAGCAGAGCTACCCGGTGTTGCCCAGGATAGAGCGTGGGATAGCATCATATGCAACATCATGGTAGGGAGAGTTTACTTTAACAGCAACCTTGATGCTGTCAGCTAGATATCTTACTCGCCGAGCTGTTCAGATATATGTTAATATTCTTAAACTAGCGCTAATAAATAGATTAATCTTGAGTGTGAAAATCTCATTATGGGGTGGAATTTTTAATTGTTTTGTAAAGTGATCACCTTTTCCTCAAGTGAGTGTTTTGCATTTATATACTTCAGTTTGCAGAATTTTTATCAGAAATCAACTTGGATTTTCACCGTTTTCCTCTTCCAGTATTTTTGTTAAGACTTGTTTTTTTGCTACTTTGGCTAAGATCAAAGTGTAGTATCTGTTCCGATGGATACTGCATCCCATAGACTGGTATTGTCTTGGCCTTCGGGGCTTGATTTACGCCGGTCTATGGGTCTGTCCTGTGCAGTTCTAGGAGGTCCACCCTCCCAGGCTTCGCCTCCCCTCTTTGGGAAGGAGTAAGTTTATTGCTTACTGCCTGAGGCGCTCCTACCGGGGAATGCCGACGGGGCTGCCCAGGCAATTTTTAAACCCCACTTTCCCGACCTGACCTTGGGTCACATCTTACTTGTGGGAGTAAGATAAAAACTGGTCTTGTGCCTAACTCCTGGAGAGGAGTAAATCAATACTCAACAACATATACTGCAAAGATTGACAAAATTGGACTAATTGAAAAAAATACATTCATCCGAACTTTGCCATGAAACACACATAAGGGATCGGAATGAATATTAAATTTGAATAAATTACTCTTGTGTGTAAAATGAGAGATGTAAAAAAAAAAAAAACTCATCGAAGTACAGAAATCAAGAAATTGTTAAAACCAATGAAAATTATGGTTTTGGATTAATTCCCTAGGGTCTATGGAATACAAATATAAGATTATATATATATATATATACATATATATATATAATACAGTTATCCATCCACAGACACATATTTCATTGTCTCTATAACTCATCAGCATGGCTAGTCCTAGCGACATTCAAAACAGTATACTAACATATACACAGTCACTGCCCACAAAGACACAATGGTCACGAGTCGTCTATGTTCTCTGTTTTAATGTTACTTTAGCATAGACGACATCATAAAGGATCTCTTTCTGATAAATCCAACCTGTTTTAGTGAATGACACCATCCCTTTGTGACACCTTCTATACGTGACGCTGTACAGGACTTGTCCGGTATCTTCCTACTCTGTTTAAGTGGATGACATCATCATTTTATGACGTCATCCAGTGTGCACAGAAACAAACAAGCATAAAAGATGATAAAAAACGTCCAGAGTTTTAGTCGTTTAACATAATTAGATATTCAAATTCTAACGTTACTCCTCTGATGATTATTGGTTGAAAAATAAAAACATTTTTTTTTTCAAAAATATGTTTCTTTCTCTTTTCTTTTTTTTCTGTCCTTTTCATTTAAACATTTTTTAGGCCTCTCTCTTTTACACACTCTCTCTTTCTGATTTCTCTTCTCTCTTTTATTGATTTCTCTTATTTCTTTTTTACTCTCTTTCTCTTTTTCCGATTTTTTCTTCTCTCTTTTTTACACTCCCTCTTTTTCTGATTACAATTCTTTCTCTTTTACTCTCTCTCATTTCTTTACTCTCCCTCTTTTTCTGATTTCTCTTTTCTCTTTTCTCTTTTTACTTTCTCTTTCTGATTTCTCTTCTCTCTTTTTTACTTTCTCTTTCTAATTTCTCTTTTTCCTTTCTCTTTCTGATTTCTCTTCTCTCTTTTTTCCTTTCTCTTTCTGATTTCTCTCTCTCTTTTTTACTTTCTCTTTCTGATTTCTCTTCTCTCTTTTTTCCTTTCTCTTTCTGATTTCTATTCTATCTTTTTTACTCTCTCTCTCTCTCTCTCTCTCTTCTCCTCTCTGTCTTTTACTCTCTTTTATTTTCTGATTACTCTTTTCTCACCCCCCCACCTCTCTCAAACACCATGTTGTCTTTTTAGTTCACTGGATCTATCTTTCTCAAACATGTCTCTTTTATGGTGGGAGGTAGTCTTTTTTCTCTTATCTTTCATATCTCTCTCTCTCTCTCCACCCCTCTCTCTCTCTCCCCCTCTCTCTCTCTCTCGTTTTGCACAGCTTCCTTCCTCTCACACATGAAAATATCATGTCTCTTTTTCATACTGTCTCTTTTGTGTGTTGGTGGAGGCGGTAGTCACTCTCTCTCTTTCTCCTATTTTTTCATCTCTCTCTCTCTGTCATATCTCACATATCCCCATGAGAGAATGACTAAAAACACACTATTTTTAGCCCCCCCCCCCGCCAGCTTCACCTCTGCTTATTTTATCTTTCTATTTGATTCTCCTTTTAATAACACCTGCCTATCTGACATGTCCATCTTTATTCACTCCCTTTAAATAAATGCGAACATCCCACATTTCCACTCCTTAAACCTCATATTTCCCACATCTAAAAATCAGCTTTCTTTCTAACCCCAAACCCACTCTCCCTAAACCATACGAATGAACGCATTATACATCATATACAACGAATCATTTACTGTGCTTTTGTATTAAGTGATCTTCCAAAAAAGGGTTGATTTGCCGTTGAATACGTAAACTTAATTTTGTGTGAATCAGCATTGCACGGCTACAAGGTTAATTTCTGACGCCCTAATTTTTCAATCTTTAATGTAGATGTGTAGTCAGTGGTGGTATTAAGGAGGTGAGAATTCAAACTTTTAAAGGAATATAAATAATGGTCATAAAAAAAAGAGACACGTAAAAACCCGTAACCAAACAAAACTAACAAAAATTGTCAGTTGAAACGTTATTCAATATAACTATATGAATATATATTAAACTAGCTGACCCGACTCAACGTCGCCCGGGAGTATTTGCTTTTCTTCTCGATTTTTTTTTGACCGGCACGAGTTTCTTGTTGGAATTGGTTTCCCTAATTCTTTCCAGAATCAGATATTTACAGGCGGGAATACGTGTAGATTACCAACATCCATAAGTACAAGTGATGCTATGGAACCGACTGGATTTGAACCTGGCATGCCGGTATCCACTTCAAGCCGTTAAATAGACAACCCCACCACCACCACCACCCCCTCCCAACTCTATTTCATGCTTTCTTTTCATTTTAACGACTATACTTATCTATCACCAACTTTATTTTAACTCTTTAAACTCACACTATATCTCCCTCTTTTTTTTTTTGATCCGCCTCCTTATATTAAATCTGCCTATCTAAATAATCCTCCCCTTTCTCCAACCCCCCACTCTCTCGCGATTACCAATTCTGTTTTAATTCAATACTATTCATATCCTTTCTTCCTCTACATCTCTTTCTTTCTTTCTTTCTTGCCAAACTCCTTTTATCTAAACTGTATATCTAAATCTTCTCTCTTTCTCTATCTATTTTTCTCACCAACTCAGTGTCTAAGTTAGCATTCTCTCTTTCTCTCTGTTTTAATTCAATACAATTTACTATTCTTTCTTCCTCTATGTTTCTCTTTTAACATCGATTCATTTATGTGCCAATCTCTCCTCACTCATAAAACATCTACCTCTGGCTCTCTTGTTTACCCCCCCCCCCCAGTTAAATCACCCTTCCTCTTCTTTTTACTACTTCTCTCTTTATCCTATCAGTTTATCTTGATCCCTCTCCTTATATTTAACCGGCATATCTCTCTCTCTCTCTCTTTCTATATATATATATATATCTATAAAATATATTTTTATGTAATTATTTTTTATTGGTGATTGTAGCGTTCGTTGTTATTTTGCTTACTATTATTTCGATTGTCTCACTTTCCTAAGTGATTAAGATGCAGAAAATTGTTAGCCATGCTGATGACGGCTGTGAGCCAGAAACACGTGTCCATGGATTACTTTTATGTACGTATAAAATAAATTAAATATATATACATATATATATATATATATATATATATATATATATATTAGTACTTCATGTATCCACATAAAATATTATAAGGAGATATAATTTTTTATGTGTCAGTTTTCAGTATTTACTTCAACAGTGCTCGATATATATATATATATATATATATATATATAAAATAAAATGGGTCGTTCATTTTAAAGCATTGCTGGGTTCATATTATAAATTGAAAATATAAGCCATTATCAATGCAAGATTAATTAATTTTTTTTATTTTACTTTAATCTTATTAATTTCGGAATAAAATTCCATCATCAGAGTTGACCAGTATTATCATTTTTTTTTTTTTCATCAAAAAACAAAAATAAACCAACTTTTTTCTTTAGTTTCTTTGATAAATGTCCTTGGTGTGATGTGTCCACGCCGATGTAATTGGCGGTTATGAATTCAAATTCTGGTTGTCGAATGAAGAAAAGCATTGGTGTGCTTGTAGTTATACAGGGCTTTACGTGCTCCACTACTTTTGGAGCTGCTCCCACTCCTGCTCCAACGCCCCAAATTGGAGCTGGCTCCTCTCACGCTCCTCATTTTCAAAAAGGAGCCGCTCCTGCTCCTGCTCCAACTCCTACAAAAAAGGAACGGCTCTTTTTCAGCGCTCCATAATGAAAATATACCTTCTTTCATAAACGTTCTATTCTGCCAATGAGTGGTCGCAGGATAGGGGTGAGCGTCAAAGGATCTCATCAATATGGGTTCGGATGTCACTTTAGGTGTAAGACCGTAAGATAATATTTGACAAAATCTTGCTAATATTTTGAGAGTTATAGAAGAACATGTCGGACAAAGTATATGATTATACTAAATTTTCGTTTCCTGAGGTATAAAATAGAAATAGAAAAATCCCTGAAGTATTTTAAAAAAATTTTAATATTTATTACATTAACAACCTATTTTTTCAGGGAAGGAAAATTTGCTCCGATATATTTAGATTTGCTTTAAGTAAATAAAGTTTTAAATATAAAACTAATCACTAATAATGTTTAAAAACATTATTAGTGATTATTTTCTTTTTAAAGAAAACATTTCTCTGGGAGAGGAGAGACAGCCAGGTCAACATTAATCGTCGTGTTGTTGTTTAATATTTGTTTGTTTTACGAACATAACTATATTGTATAATGTAAATATGTAAATAATTATTTACCACAGAGAAACGCGCAAGTACTTTCAAACAAATCGATTTATCCATTTTTTTTTTCAATAGTACAATTTGGGGCTAAAAAAACAACCAATAAAGTTTATTTTTTAAAGATTGAATAAAAAAAATATTTTTCATAAGTTGGCCAAAAAATATCAATAAATTGTCAATAAACAATTCAGAGATCTATTTAATGTCTTAAAATTTCATACAAAATATCTGGCCTAGACCTTGGGAGTTGAAAAATTATCAGGTCAAATTTTCCTCCCACGAAAAATTAACTGGAGAAAGTTTTCCTAGGTCGGGCAAAAACATTTATTAAAATTAAAAATTAAAATAAAAAAGGTGAAAACGTCTATATTTGAAATCTCTAACAAAAGCAAACTGTTTACAATTTTAATATTCGATACTAGATTTTTTAAGATAAAGAAAGATATCTAATCTACTTTCAGTTCTAAAAAGACAACAAATTAGTCAGAAAGTCTAATTATTTGCTTTTTTAAATTAAAATTTAAGATATTTTCTTTAATTTAATTAAGTTTAAACATTGATTTAATTGTAGAATAGGAGCTGCTGTTTTCTTTTGCTCATTTCGCTTGGTATTCACCCAAATTTTGGATGAAACTGATTGTTGGTCTTAATTATATTTTTGGTCCTGAAATAAAATTCTCATTTACTTTTTAAAGCGTTGAGAATCCAACTTTACTTCCAGATTTTAATCGCTGGCGGCCATGTTGGTTTTATTGTTTTTTTTCTTGGACTAGAGATAATTTTTCTGCTTTAACATTTCATTACACACAAAAAAACTAACATTGAACATTCTATTTACAAAAGCAAGTTTTAACAGAATTAAACGAATTTAAAAGCAAACATGAAAAGGTTAAAACATACTAGTGGTGAATATAAGAATAACAAAATGTTGCCGAAAAGACGACGGGTAAAAATGTGGCATAAAAGTTCAATTTGATAAATGCTAAAAAATGAATTAGAATTTTTTGTCAGGACAAAATGTACCATTTCTACCCACAAAATCGATTTTATCGAACATTTGGGTGAATACCGAGCGAAATGGGCGAGAAAATCCAACGGCACCGATAGTATAATTGAACCGTAAATTCTTTATTTAAAAACACAAAGTAAAAGAAAAATTGGCTTATTTATTCAATCAGCAATAAACATCCTTGTCATAAATACAAAAAAAATTCATCTCTATAAGAAAATAACTTCAAAGACATCTATAGATTAACTGGCGCATTTAAAGACAATGGCTCCTGCCTTAGGAAACCTGTCCCATTTAAAATTTAACATGTCGATGTAAAAACTCTCTCGTTCTTTCTTCCTCTGTCTCCCTTCCTCTCCCCCTATCTTATATACCTTTACCAGAGATATCATTTTTTTTTTAAACTCAGAGTAAACTCTGAGACTTTCTTTTCTTTTCCTTTTTATTGCTGAGTAAAAAACTAATGTTTAAAAAAAAAATCAAATCATTTTAGAGCGAAGAGCGATAAAACCACCGCTCTTTAGTCCCAAATGGAGTTGCTCGCGCTCCGCTCCAGCTGAATATAAAATGAGCCCTCCTCTCCTTCGCTCCAGCAAAAAAGAGCGTGCTCCTTTTTGGAGGGCTCCGTAAAGCCCTGTATATATATATATATATATATATTTATAAATAAATATTAATTATTTTAATACCTACAGACATCGATGTTTCATGCTAATTCTCAACGGTCGGCGGAAGCGAACCCTGATCACAAATCGCCACTGATTCGCAATCAAGAGTCTTATCCCATCGGCTATAGACAATTAGTTAGTAATTAGATAGGAATTTAAATGTAAATAGTGAGTCGGCGGCTAGATTTACCAAGCAGCTAGAGTGATCTACAAACGTGTTCGGATCGTGCATGTAGCTATGTGTACTGCTTGTTATTAAAGTCACTCAAGTGTGCCCGGCCTTGTTGGAGGATTCTGATAATAACATTTATAAATAAATATTAATTATTCTAATACCTACAGACATTGATGTTTCATGCTAGCGCAATCTTCAGTGCAAGAAAGTAAATTCTCAGTTTTAATTCAATACTATTATTATTATTAACCTTTCTTTTTTTTAATGAATTAACATCTATTTCCCCTTCGCTTTCAACACTGCTATCTATCAAATTATTATCCTTTTCTCTTCCTTTTCCTACCTTTCCCCTTTATACTCTAATCTAGCTATTCCTCTCTTCTCCCTCTCTCTCTCTCAAATTATTATCCTTTTCTCTTCCTTTTCCTACGTTTCCCCTTTATACTCTAATCTAGCTATTCCTCTCTTTTCCCTCTTTCTCTCTCAAATTATCATCCCTTTTTCTTCCTTTTCCTACCTTTCCCCTTTATACTCTAATCTAGCTATTCCTCTCTTCTCCCTCTCTCTTTCTCTCTCTCAAATTATTATCCTTTTCTCTTCCTTTTCCTACCTTTCCCCTTTATACTCTAATCTAGCTATTCCTCTCTTCCCCCTCTCTCTCTCTCTCTCTCAAATTATTATCGTTTTCTCTTCCTTTCTCTTCCTTTCCCCTTTATACTCTAATCTAGCTATTCCTCTCTTCCTCCCTCTCTCTCTCTCTCTCTCAAATTATTATCCTTCTCTCTTCCTTATCCTACTTTTCCCCTTTATACTCTAATCTAGCTATTCCTCTCTTCTCCCTCTCTCTAAAATAATTATCCTTTTCTCTTCCTTTTCCTACCTTTCCCCTTTATACTCTAATCTAGCTATTCCTCTCTTCTCCCTCTCTCTCTCTCAAATTATTATCCTTTTCTCTTCCTTTTCCTACCTTTCCCCTTTATACTCTAATCTAGCTATTCCTCTCTTCTCCCTCTCTCTCTCTCAAATTATTATCCTTCTCTCTTCCTTATCCTACTTTTCCCCTTTATACTCTAATCTAGCTATTCCTCTCTTCTCCCTCTCTCAAATTATTATCCTTCTCTCTTCCTTATCCTACTTTTCCCCTTTATACTCTAATCTAGCTATTCCTCTCTTCTCCCTCTCTCTAAAATAATTATCCTTTTCTCTTCCTTTTCCTACCTTTCCCCTTTATACTCTAATCTAGCTATTCCTCTCTTCTCCCTCTCTCTCTCTCAAATTATTATCCTTTTCTCTTCCTTTTCCTACCTTTCCCCTTTATACTCTAATCTAGCTATTCCTCTCTTCTCCCTCTCTCTCTCTCAAATTATTATCCTTCTCTCTTCCTTATCCTACTTTTCCCCTTTATACTCTAATCTAGCTATTCCTCTCTTCTCCCTCTCTCAAATTATTATCCTTCTCTCTTCCTTATCCTACTTTTCCCCTTTATACTCTAATCTAGCTATTCCTCTCTTCTCCCTCTCTCTAAAATAATTATCCTTTTCTCTTCCTTTTCCTACCTTTCCCCTTTATACTCTAATCTAGCTATTCCTCTCTTCTCCCTCTCTCTCTCTCAAATTATTATCCTTTTCTCTTCCTTTTCCTACCTTTCCCCTTTATACTCTAATCTAGCTATTCCTCTCTTCTCCCTCTCTCTCTCTCAAATTATTATCCTTCTCTCTTCCTTATCCTACTTTTCCCCTTTATACTCTAATCTAGCTATTCCTCTCTTCTCCCTCTCTCAAATTATTATCCTTTTCTCTTCTTTTTCCTACCTTTCCCCTTTATACTCTAATCTAGCTATTCCTCTCTTCTCCTTCTCTCTCCCTCTCTCAAATTATTATCCTTTTCTCTTCTTTTTCCTACCTTTCCCCTTTATACTCTAATCTAGCTATTCCTCTCTTCTCCCTTTCTCTCTCTCTCAAATTATTAACCTTTTCTTACCTTTCCCCTTTATACTCTAATCTAGCTATTCCTCTCTTCCTCCCTATCTCCCTCTCAAATTATTATCCTTTTCTCTTTCTTTTTCTTACCTTTCCCCTTCATACTCTGATCTAGCTATTTCTCTTTTCTCTCTCTCTCTCTCTCTCTCTCTCAAATTATTATCCTTTTCTCTTACTTTTCCTGCCTTTCCCCTTTATACTTTAATCTAGCTATTCCTCTCTTCTCCCTCTCTCTCTCAAACTATTATCCTTTTCTCTTCCTTTTCCTTCCTTTCCCCTTTATACTCTAATCTAGCTATTCCTCTTTTCTCCCTCTCTCTTCTTCTCAAATTATTATCCTTTTCTCTTTCTTTTTCTTACCTTTCCCCTTTATACTCTAATCTAGCTATTCCTCTCTTCTCTCTCTCTCTTCTTCTCAAATTATTATCCTTTTCTCTTTCTTTTCCTACCTTTCCCCTTTATACTCTAATCTAGCTATTCCTCTCTTCTCCTTCTCTCTCTCTCAAACTATTATCCTTTTCTCTTCCTTTTCCTACCTTTCCCCTTTATACTCTAATCTAGCTATTCCTCTCTTCTCCCTCTCTCTCTCTCTCTCATTATTATCCTTTTCTCTTTCTTTTCCTACTTTTCCCCTTTATACTCTAATCTAGCTATTCCTCTCTTCTCCCTCTCTCTCTTTCTCTCAAATTATTATCCTTTTCTCTTCCTTTTCTTACCTTTCCCCTTTATACTCTAATCTAGCTATTCCTCTCTTCTCCATCTCTCTTAAATTATTATCCTTTTCTCTTCCTTTTCTTACCTTTCCCCTTTATACTCGAATCTAGCTATTCCTCTCTTCTCCCCCCCCTCTCTCTCTCTCTCTCTCTCTCTCTCAAATTATTATCCTTTTCTCTTCCTTTTCCTACCTTTCCCCTTTATACTCTAATCTAGCTATTCCTCTTTTCTCCCCCCCCCCCTCTCTCTCTCTCTCTCTCTCTCTCTCAAACTATTATCCTTTTCTCTTCCCTTTCCTACCTTTTCCCTTTATACTCTAATCTAGCTATTCCTCTCTTCTCCCTCTCTCTTTCTCTCAAATTATTATCCTTTTCTCTTCCTTTTCCTATCTTTCCCCTTTATACTCTAATGTAGCTATTCCTCTCTTCTCCCTCTCTCTTTCTCTCAAATTATTATCCTTTTCTCTTCCGTTTTCCTACTTTCCCCTTTATACTCTAATCTAGCTATTCCTCTCTTCTCCCTCTCTCCTTCAAATTATTATCCTTTTCTCTTCCTTTTCCTACCTTTCCCCTTTATACTCTAATCTAGCTATTCCTCTCTTCTCCCTCTCTCTCTTTCTCTCAAATTATTATCCTTTTCTCTTCCTTTTCCTACCTTTCCCCTTTATACTCTAATCTAGCTATTCCTCTCTTCTCCCTCTCTCCTTCAAATTATTATCCTTTTCTCTTCCTTTTCCTACCTTTTCCCTTTATACTCTAATCTAGCTATTCCTCTCTTCTCCCTCTCTCTTTCTCTCAAATTATTATCCTTTTCTCTTCCTTTTCCTACCTTTCCCCTTTATACTCTAATGTAGCTATTCCTCTCTTCTCCCTCTCTCTCTCTCTCAAATTATTATCCTTTTCTCTTCCTTTTCCTACCTTTCCCCTTTATACTCTAATCTAGCTATTCCTCTCTTCTCCCTCTCTCTTTCTCTCAAATTATTATCCTTTTCTCTTCCTTTTCCTACCTTTCCCCTTTATACTCTAATCTAGCTATTCCTCTCTTCTCCCTCTCTCTTTCTCTCAAATTATTATCCTTTTCTCTTCCTTTTCCTACTTTTCCCTTTATACTCTAATCTAGCTATTCCCCTCTTCTCCCATACTCTCTCTCTTAAATTATTATCCTTTTCTCTTTTTTTTCTTACCTTTCCCCTTTATACTCTAATCTAGCTATTCCTCTCTTCTCCCTCTCTCTCTTTCTCTCAAATTATTATCCTTTTCTCTTCCTTTTCCTACCTTTCCCCTTTATACTCTAATCTAGCTATTCCTCTCTTCTCCCTCTCTCTCTCTCAAATTATAATCCTTTTCTCTTCCTTTTCCTACCTTTCCCCTTTATACTCTAATCTAGCTATTCCTCTCTTCTCCCTCTCTCAAATTATTATCCTTTTCTCTTCCTTTTCCTACTTTTCCCTTTTATACTCTAATCTAGCTATTCCTCTCTTCTCCCTCTCTCTCTATCAAATTATTATCCTTTTCTCTTCCTTTTCCTACCTTTCCCTTTTATACTCTAATCTAGCTATTCCTCTCTTCTCCCTCTCTCTCTCTCAAATTATTATCCATTTCTCTTCCTTTTCCTACTTTTCCCTTTATACTCTAATCTAGCTATTCCTCTCTTCTCCCTCTCTCTCTCTCAAATTATTATCCTTTTCTCTTCCCTTTCCCCTTTATACTCTAATCTAGCTATTCCTCTCTTCTCCCTCTCTCTCTCTCAAATTATTATCCTTTTCTCTTCCTTTTCCTACCTTTCACCTTTATACTCTAATCTAGCTATTCCTCTCTTCTCCCTCTCTCTCAAATTATTATCCTTTTCTCTTCCTTTTCCTACCTTTCCCCTTTATACTCTAATCTAGCTATTCCTCTCTTCTCCCTCTCTCTCTCTCAAATTATTATCCTTTTCTCTTTCTTTTCTTACCTTTCCCCTTTATACTCTAATCTAGCTATTCCTCTCTTCTCCCTCTCTCTCTCTCAAATTATTATCCTTTTCTCTTTCTTTTCTTACCTTTCCCCTTTATACTCTAATCTAGCTATTCCTCTCTTCTCCCCCTCTCTCTCTCTCAAATTATTATCCTTTTCTCTTCCTTTTCCTACCTTTCCCCTTTATACTCTAATCTAGCTATTCCTCTCTTCTCCCTCTCTCTCTCTCAAATTATTATCCTTTTCTCTTCCTTTTCCTACCTTTCCCCTTTATACTCTAATCTAGCTATTCCTCTCTTCTCCCTCTCTCTCTCTCAAATTATTATCCTTTTCTCTTCCCTTTCTCCTTTATACTCTAATCTAGCTATTCCTCTCTTCTCCCTCTCTCTCTCTCAAATTATTATCCTTTTCTCTTCCTTTTCCTACCTTTCCCCTTTATACTCTAATCTAGCTATTCCTCTCTTCTCCCTCTCTCTCAAATTATTATCCTTTTCTCTTCCTTTTCCTACCTTTCCCCTTTATACTCTAATCTAGCTATTCCTCTCTTCTCCCTCTCTCTCAAATTATTATCCTTTTCTCTTCCTTTTCCTACCTTTCCCCTTTATACTCTAATCTAGCTATTCCTCTCTTCTCCCTCTCTCTCTCAAATTATTATCCTTTTCTCTTCCCTTTCTCCTTTATACTCTAATCTAGCTATTCCTCTCTTCTCCCTCTCTCTCTCTCTCAAATTATTATCCTTTTCTCTTCCTTTTCCTACCTTTCCCCTTTATACTCTAATCTAGCTATTCCTCTCTTCTACCTCTCTCTCTCAAATTATTATCCTTTTCTCTTCCTTTTCCTACCTTTCCCCTTTATACTCTAATCTAGCTATTCCTCTCTTCTCCCTCTCTCTCAAATTATTATCCTTTTCTCTTCCTTTTCCTACCTTTCCCCTTTATACTCTAATCTAGCTATTCCTCTCTTCTCCCTCTCTCTCAAATTATTATCCTTTTCTCTTCCTTTTCCTACCTTTCCCCTTTATACTCTAATCTAGCTATTCCTCTCTTCTCCCTCTCTCTCTCTCAAATTATTATCCTTTTCTCTTCCTTTTCCTACCTTTCCCCTTTATACTCGAATCTAGCTATTCCTCTCTTCTCCCTCTCTCTCTCTCTCAAATTATTATCCTTTTCTCTTCCTTTTCCTACCTTTCCCCTTTATACTCTAATCTAGCTATTTCTTCTCTTCTCCCTCTCTCTCTCTCAAATTATTATCCTTTTCTCTTCCTTTTCCTACCTTTCCCCTTTATACTCTAATCTAGCTATTCCTCTCTTCTCCCTCTCTCTCTCTCTCAAATTATTATTCTTTTCTCTTACTTTTCCTACCTTTCCCCTTTATACTCTAATCTAGCTATTCCTCTCTTCTCCCTCTCTCTCTCTCTCAAATTATTATCCTTTTCTCTTCCTTTTCCTACCTTTCCCCTTTATACTCTAATCTTGCTATTTCTTCTCTTCTCCCTCTCTCTCTCTCAAATTATTATCCTTTTCTCTTCCTTTTCCTACCTTTCCCCTTTATACTCTAATCTAGCTATTCCTCTCTTCTCCCTCTCTCTCTCTCTCTCTCAAATTATTATCCTTTTCTCTTCCTTTTCCTTCCTTTCCCCTTTATACTCTAATCTAGCTATTCCTCTCTTCTCCTTCTCTCTCTCTCTCTCTCTCAAATTATTATCCTTTTCTCTTCCTTTTCCTACCTTTCCCCTTTATACTCTAATCTAGCTATTCCTCTCTTCTCCCTCTCTCTCTCTCTCAAATTAATATCCTTTTCTCTTCCTTTTCCTACCTTTCCCCTTTATACTCTAATCTAGCTATTTCTTCTCTTCTCCCCCTCTCTCTCTCTCAAATTATTATCCTTTTCTCTTCCTTTTCCTACCTTTCCCCTTTATACTCTAATCTAGCTATTCCTCTCTTCTCCCTCTCTCTCTCTCTCTCAAATTATTATCCTTTTCTCTTCCTTTTCCTACCTTTCCCCTTTATACTCTAATCTAGCTATTCCTCTCTTCTCCCTCTCTCTCTCTCTCAAATTATTATCCTTTTCTCTTCCCTTTCCCCTTTATACTCTAATCTAGCTATTCCTCTCTTCTCCCTCTCTCTCTCTCAAATTATTATCCTTTTCTCTTCCTTTTCCTACCTTTCCCCTTTATACTCTAATCTAGCTATTCCTCTCTTCTCCCTCTCTCTCAAATTATTATCCTTTTCTCTTCCTTTTCCTACCTTTCCCCTTTATACTCTAATCTAGCTATTCCTCTCTTCTCCCTCTCTCTCTCTCAAATTATTATCCTTTTCTCTTCCTTTTCCTACCTTTCCCCTTTATACTCGAATCTAGCTATTCCTCTCTTCTCCCTCTCTCTCTCTCTCAAATTATTATCCTTTTCTCTTCCTTTTTCTACCTTTCCCCTTTATACTCTAATCTAGCTATTCCTCTCTTCTCCCTCTCTCTCTCTCAAATTATTATCCTTTTCTCTTCCTTTTCCAACTTTTCCCCTTTATACTCTAATCTAGCTATTCCTCTCTTCTCCCTCTCTCTCTCTCTCAAATTATTATCCTTTTCTCTTCCTTTTCCTACCTTTCCCCTTTATACTCTAATCTAGCTATTTCTTCTCTTCTCCCTCTCTCTCTCTCAAATTATTATCCTTTTCTCTTCCTTTTCCTACCTTTCCCCTTTATACTCTAATCTAGCTATTTCTTCTCTTCTCCCTCTCTCTCTCTTAAATTATTATCCTTTTCTCTTCCTTTTCCTTCCTTTCCCCTTTATACTCTAATCTAGCTATTCCTCTCTTCTCCTTCTCCCTCTCTCAAATTATTATCATTTTCTCTTCCTTTTCCTACCTTTCCCCTTTATACTCTAATCTAGCTATTCCTCTCTTCTCCCTCTCTCTCTCTCTCTCTCAAATTATTATCCTTTTCTCTTCCTTTTCCTTCCTTTCCCCTTTATACTCTAATCTAGCTATTCCTCTCTTCTCCCTCTCTCTCTCTCTCAAATTATTATCCTTTTCTCTTCCTTTTCCTACCTTTCCCCTTTATACTCTAATCTAGCTATTCCTCTCTTCTCCCTCTCTCTCTCAAATTATTATCATTTTCTCTTCCTTTTCCTACCTTTCCCCTTTATACTCTAATCTAGCTATTCTTCTCTTCTCCCTCTCTCTCTCAAATTATTATCCTTTTCTCTTCCTTTTCCTACCTTTCCCCTTTATACTCTAATCTAGCTATTCCTCTCTCCTCCCTCTCTCTCTCAAATTATTATCCTTTTCTCTTCCTTTTCCTACCTTTCCCCTTTATACTCTAATCTAGCTATTCCTCTCTTCTCCCTCTCTCTCTCTCTCTCTCAAATTATTATCCTTTTCTCTTCCTTTTCCTTCCTTTCCCCTTTATACTCTAATCTAGCTATTCCTCTCTTCTCCCTCCCTCTCTCTCTCAAATTATTATCCTTTTCTCTTCCTTTTCCTACCTTTCCCCTTTATACTCTAATCTAGCTATTCCTCTCTTCTCCCTCTCTCTCTCAAATTATTATCCTTTTCTCTTCCTTTTCCTACCTTTCCCCTTTATACTCTAATCTAGCTATTCCTCTCTTCTCCCTCTCTCTCTCTCAAATTATTATCCTTTTCTCTTCCTTTTCCTACCTTTCCCCTTTATACTCTAATCTAGCTATTCCTCTCTTCTCCCTCTCTCTATCTCTCAAATTATTATCCTTTTCTCTTCCTTTTCCTACCTATCCCCTTTATACTCTAATCTAGCTATTCCTCTCTTCTCCCTCTCTCTCTCAAATTATTATCCTTTTCTCTTCCTTTTCCTACCTTTCCCCTTTATACTCTAATCTAGCTATTCCTCTCTTCTCCCTCTCTCTATCTCTCAAATTATTATCCTTTTCTCTTCCTTTTCCTACCTATCCCCTTTATACTCTAATCTAGCTATTCCTCTCTTCTCCCTCTCTCTTTCAAATTATTATCCTTTTCTCTTCCTTTTCCTACCTTTCCCCTTTATACTCTAATCTAGCTATTCCTCTCTTCTCCCTCTCTCTCTCTCAAATTATTATCCTTTTCTCTTCCTTTTCCTACCTTTCCCCTTTATACTCTAATGTAGCTATTCCTCTCTTCTCCCTCTCTCTCTCTCTCTCAAATTATTATCCTTTTCTCTTCCTTTTCCTACCTTTCCCCTTATACTCTAATCTAGCTATTCATCTCTTCTCCCTCTCTCTCTATCAAATTATTATCCTTTTCTCTTCCTTTTCCTACCTTTCCCCTTTATACTCTAATCTAGCTATTCCTCTCTTCTCCCTCTCTCTCTCTCTCAAATTATTATCCTTTTCTCTTCCTTTTCCTACCTTTCCCCTTTATACTTTAATCTAGCTATTCCTCTCTTCTCCCTCTCTCTCTCTCTCAAATTATTATCCTTTTCTCTTCCCTTTCCCTTTATACTCTAATCTAGCTATTCCTCTCTTCTCCCTCTTTCTCTCTCAAATTATTATCCTTTTCTCTTCCTTTTCCTACCTTTCCCCTTTATACTCTAATCTAGCTATTCCTCTCTTCTCCCTCTCTCTCAAATTATTATCCTTTTCTCTTCCTTTTCCTACCTTTCCCCTTTATACTCTAATCTAGCTATTCCTCTCTTCTCCCTCTCTCTCTCTCAAATTATTATCCTTTTCTCTTCCTTTTCCTACCTTTCCCCTTTATACTCGAATCTAGCTATTCCTCTCTTCTCCCTCTCTCTCTCTCTCAAATTATTATCCTTTTCTCTTCCTTTTCCTACCTTTCCCCTTATACTCTAATCTAGCTATTTCTTCTCTTCTCCCTCTCTCTCTCTCAAATTATTATCCTTTTCTCTTCCTTTTCCAACTTTTCCCCTTTATACTCTAATCTAGCTATTCCTCTCTTCTCCCTCTCTCTCTCTCAAATTATTATCCTTTTCTCTTCCTTTTCCTACCTTTCCCCTTTATACTCTAATCTAGCTATTTCTTCTCTTCTCCCTCTCTCTCTCTCAAATTATTATCCTTTTCTCTTCCTTTTCCTACCTTTCCCCTTTATACTCTAATCTAGCTATTTCTTCTCTTCTCCCTCTCTCTCTCTTAAATTATTATCCTTTTCTCTTCCTTTTCCTTCCTTTCCCCTTTATACTCTAATCTAGCTATTCCTCTCTTCTCCCTCTCTCTCTCTCTCAAATTATTATCCTTTTCTCTTCCTTTTCCTTCCTTTCCCCTTTATACTCTAATCTAGCTATTCCTCTCTCCTCCCTCTCTCTCTCAAATTATTATCCTTTTCTCTTCCTTTTCCTACCTTTCCCCTTTATACTCTAATCTAGCTATTCCTCTCTTCTCCCTCTCTCTCTCTCTCTCTCAAATTATTATCCTTTTCTCTTCCTTTTCCTTCCTTTCCCCTTTATACTCTAATCTAGCTATTCCTCTCTTCTCCCTCCTCTCTCTCTCAAATTATTATCCTTTTCTCTTCCTTTTCCTACCTTTCCCCTTTATACTCTAATCTAGCTATTCCTCTCTTCTCCCTCTCTCTCTCAAATTATTATCCTTTTCTCTTCCTTTTCCTACCTTTCCCCTTTATACTCTAATCTAGCTATTCCTCTCTTCTCCCTCTCTCTACTCTCAAATTATTATCCTTTTCTCTTCCTTTCCTACCTATCCCCTTTATACTCTAATCTAGCTATTCCTCTCTTCTCCCTCCTCTTTCAAATTATTATCCTTTTCTCTTCCTTTCCTACCTTTCCCCTTATACTCTAATCTAGCTATTCCTCTCTTCTCCCTCTCATCTCTCTCAAATTATTATCCTTTTCTCTTCCTTTCCTACCTTTCCCCTTTATACTCTAATCTAGCTATTCCTCTCTCTCCCTCTCTCTCTCTCTCTCAAATTATTATCCTTTTCTCTTCCTTTTCCTACCTTTCCCCTTTATACTCTAATCTAGCTATTCCTCTCTTCTCCCTCTCTCTCTATCAAATTATTATCCTTTTCTCTTCCTTTTCCTACCTTTCCCTTTATACTCTAATCTAGCTATTCCTCTCTTCTCCCTCTCTCTCTCTCAAATTATTATCCATTTCTCTTCCTTTTCCTACTTTTCCCTTATACTCTAATCTAGCTATTCTCTCTTCTCCCTCTCTCTCTCTCAAATTATTATCCTTTTTCTCTTTCCCTTTCCCCTTTATACTCTAATCTAGCTATTCCTCTCTTCTCCCTCTCTCTCTCTCAAATTATTATCCTTTTCTCTTCCTTTTCCTACCTTTCCCCTTTATACTCTAATCTAGCTATTCCTCTCTTCTCCCTCTCTCTCAAATTATTATCCTTTTCTCTTCCTTTTCCTACCTTTCCCCTTTATACTCTAATCTAGCTATTCCTCTCTTCTCCCTCTCTCTCTCTCAAATTATTATCCTTTTCTCTTTCTTTTCTTACCTTTCCCCTTTATACTCTAATCTAGCTATTCCTCTCTTCTCCCCTCTCTCTCTCTCAAATTATTATCCTTTTCTCTTCCTTTTCCTACCTTTCCTTTTATACTCTAATCTAGCTATTCCTCTCTTCTCCCTCTCTCTCTCTCAAATTATTATCCTTTTCTCTTCCTTTTCCTACCTTTCCCCTTTATACTCTAATCTAGCTATTCCTCTCTTCTCCCTCTCTCTCAAATTATTATCCTTTTCTCTTCCTTTTCCTACCTTTCCCCTTTATACTCTAATCTAGCTATTCCTCTCTTCTCCCTCTCTCTCTCTCAAATTATTATCCTTTTCTCTTCCCTTTCTCCTTTATACTCTAATCTAGCTATTCCTCTCTTCTCCCTCTCTCTCTCTCAAATTATTATCCTTTTCTCTTCCTTTTCCTACCTTTCCCCTTTATACTCTAATCTAGCTATTCCTCTCTTCTCCCTCTCTCTCAAATTATTATCCTTTTCTCTTCCTTTTCCTACCTTTCCCCTTTATACTCTAATCTAGCTATTCCTCTCTTCTCCCTCTCTCTCAAATTATTATCCTTTTCTCTTCCTTTTCCTACCTTTCCCCTTTATACTCTAATCTAGCTATTCCTCTCTTCTCCCTCTCTCTCTCAAATTATTATCCTTTTCTCTTCCCTTTCTCCTTTATACTCTAATCTAGCTATTCCTCTCTTCTCCCTCTCTCTCTCTCAAATTATTATCCTTTTCTCTTCCTTTTCCTACCTTTCCCCTTTATACTCTAATCTAGCTATTCCTCTCTTCTACCTCTCTCTCTCAAATTATTATCCTTTTCTCTTCCTTTTCCTACCTTTCCCCTTTATACTCTAATCTAGCTATTCCTCTCTTCTCCCTCTCTCTCAAATTATTATCCTTTTCTCTTCCTTTTCCTACCTTTCCCCTTTATACTCTAATCTAGCTATTCCTCTCTTCTCCCTCTCTCTCAAATTATTATCCTTTTCTCTTCCTTTTCCTACCTTTCCCCTTTATACTCTAATCTAGCTATTCCTCTCTTCTCCCTCTCTCTCTCTCAAATTATTATCCTTTTCTCTTCCTTTTCCTACCTTTCCCCTTTATACTCGAATCTAGCTATTCCTCTCTTCTCCCTCTCTCTCTCTCTCAAATTATTATCCTTTTCTCTTCCTTTTCCTATTTTTCCCCTTTATACTCTAATCTAGCTATTTCTTCTCTTCTCCCTCTCTCAAATTATTATCCTTTTCTCTTCCTTTTCCTACCTTTCCCCTTTATACTCTAATCTAGCTATTCCTCTCTTCTCCCTCTCTCTCTCTCTCAAATTATTATTCTTTTCTCTTACTTTTCCTACCTTTCCCCTTTATACTCTAATCTAGCTATTCCTCTCTTCTCCCTCTCTCTCTCTCTCAAATTATTATCCTTTTCTCTTCCTTTTCCTACCTTTCCCCTTTATACTCTAATCTAGCTATTTCTTCTCTTCTCCCTCTCTCTCTCTAAAATTATTATCCTTTTCTCTTCCTTTTCCTACCTTTCCCCTTTATACTCTAATCTAGCTATTCCTCTCTTCTCCCTCTCTCTCTCTCTCAAATTATTATCCTTTTCTCTTCCTTTTCCTTCCTTTCCCCTTTATACTCTAATCTAGCTATTCCTCTCTTCTCCTTCTCTCTCTCTCTCTCTCTCAAATTATTATCCTTTTCTCTTCCTTTTCCTACCTTTCCCCTTTATACTCTAATCTAGCTATTCCTCTCTTCTCCCTCTCTCTCTCTCTCAAATTAATATCCTTTTCTCTTCCTTTTCCTACCTTTCCCCTTTATACTCTAATCTAGCTATTTCTTCTCTTCTCCCCCTCTCTCTCTCTCAAATTATTATCATTTTCTCTTCCTTTTCCTACCTTTCCCCTTTATACTCTAATCTAGCTATTCCTCTCTTCTCCCTCTCTCTCTCTCTCAAATTATTATCCTTTTCTCTTCCTTTTCCTACCTTTCCCCTTTATACTCTAATCTAGCTATTCCTCTCTTCTCCCTCTCTCTCTCTCTCAAATTATTATCCTTTTCTCTTCCCTTTCCCCTTTATACTCTAATCTAGCTATTCCTCTCTTCTCCCTCTCTCTCTCTCAAATTATTATCCTTTTCTCTTCCTTTTCCTACCTTTCCCCTTTATACTCTAATCTAGCTATTCCTCTCTTCTCCCTCTCTCTCAAATTATTATCCTTTTCTCTTCCTTTTCCTACCTTTCCCCTTTATACTCTAATCTAGCTATTCCTCTCTTCTCCCTCTCTCTCTCTCAAATTATTATCCTTTTCTCTTCCTTTTCCTACCTTTCCCCTTTATACTCGAATCTAGCTATTCCTCTCTTCTCCTCAAATTATTATCCTTTTCTCTTCCTTTTCCTACCTTTCCCCTTTATACTCTAATCTAGCTATTTCTTCTCTTCTCCCTCTCTCTCTCTCAAATTATTATCCTTTTCTCTTCCTTTTCCAACTTTTCCCCTTTATACTCTAATCTAGCTATTCCTCTCTTCTCCCTCTCTCTCTCTCAAATTATTATCCTTTTCTCTTCCTTTTCCTACCTTTCCCCTTTATACTCTAATCTAGCTATTCCTCTCTTCTCCCTCTCTCTCTCAAATTATTATCCTTTTCTCTTCCTTTTCCTACCTTTCCCCTTTATACTCTAATCTAGCTATTTCTTCTCTTCTCCCTCTCTCTCTCTTAAATTATTATCCTTTTCTCTTCCTTTTCCTTCCTTTCCCCTTTATACTCTAATCTAGCTATTCCTCTCTTCTCCCTCTCCCTCTCTCAAATTATTATCATTTTCTCTTCCTTTTCCTACCTTTCCCCTTTATACTCTAATCTAGCTATTCCTCTCTTCTCCCCCTCTCTCTCTCTCTCTCAAATTATTATCCTTTTCTCTTCCTTTTCCTTCCTTTCCCCTTTATACTCTAATCTAGCTATTCCTCTCTTCTCCCTCTCTCTCTCTCTCAAATTATTATCCTTTTCTCTTCCTTTTCCTACCTTTCCCCTTTATACTCTAATCTAGCTATTCCTCTCTTCTCCCTCTCTCTCTCAAATTATTATCCTTTTCTCTTCCTTTTCCTACCTTTCCCCTTTATACTCTAATCTAGCTATTCCTCTCTTCTCCCTCTCTCTCTCAAATTATTATCATTTTCTCTTCCTTTTCCTACCTTTCCCCTTTATACTCTAATCTAGCTATTCCTCTCTTCTCCCTCTCTCTCAAATTATTATCATTTTCTCTTCCTTTTCCTACCTTTCCCCTTTATACTCGAATCTAGCTATTCCTCTCTTCTCCCTCAAATTATTATCCTTTTCTCTTCCTTTTCCTACCTTTCCCCTTTATACTCTAATCTAGCTATTTCTTCTCTTCTCCCTCTCTCTCTCTCAAATTATTATCCTTTTCTCTTCCTTTTCCAACTTTTCCCCTTTATACTCTAATCTAGCTATTCCTCTCTTCTCCCTCTCTCTCTCTCAAATTATTATCCTTTTCTCTTCCTTTTCCTACCTTTCCCCTTTATACTCTAATCTAGCTATTCCTCTCTTCTCCCTCTCTCTCTCAAATTATTATCCTTTTCTCTTCCTTTTCCTACCTTTCCCCTTTATACTCTAATCTAGCTATTTCTTCTCTTCTCCCTCTCTCTCTCTTAAATTATTATCCTTTTCTCTTCCTTTTCCTTCCTTTCCCCTTTATACTCTAATCTAGCTATTCCTCTCTTCTCCCTCTCCCTCTCTCAAATTATTATCATTTTCTCTTCCTTTTCCTACCTTTCCCCTTTATACTCTAATCTAGCTATTCCTCTCTTCTCCCTCTCTCTCTCTCTCTCTCAAATTATTATCCTTTTCTCTTCCTTTTCCTTCCTTTC
Source organism: Sepiola atlantica (assembly GCA_963556195.1). Classification (NCBI taxonomy): domain Eukaryota; kingdom Metazoa; phylum Mollusca; class Cephalopoda; order Sepiida; family Sepiolidae; genus Sepiola; species Sepiola atlantica. Next base: position 48,281,618 of record OY744542.1, read on the forward strand.
CCCTTTATACTCTAATCTAGCTATTCCTCTCTTCTCCCTCTCCCTCTCTCAAATTATTATCCTTTTCTCTTCCTTTTCCTACCTTTCCCCTTTATACTCTAATCTAGCTATTCCTCTCTCCTCCCTCTCTCTCTGAAATTATTATCCTTTTCTCTTCCTTTTCCTACCTTTCCCCTTTATACTCTAATCTAGCTATTCCTCTCTTCTCCCTCTCTCTCTCAAATTATTATCCTTTTCTCTTCCTTTTCCTACCTTTCCCCTTTATACTCTAATCTAGCTATTCCTCTCTTCTCCCTCTCTCTATCTCTCAAATTATTATCCTTTTCTCTTCCTTTTCCTACCTATCCCCTTTATACTCTAATCTAGCTATTCCTCTCTTCTCCCTCTCTCTTTCAAATTATTATCCTTTTCTCTTCCTTTTCCTACCTTTCCCCTTTATACTCTAATCTAGCTATTCCTCTCTTCTCCCTCTCTCTCTCTCTCAAATTATTATCCTTTTCTCTTCCTTTTCCTACCTTTCCCCTTTATACTCTAATGTAGCTATTCCTCTCTTCTCCCTCTCTCTCTCTCTCTCAAATTATTATCCTTTTCTCTTCCTTTTCCTACCTTTCCCCTTTATACTCTAATCTAGCTATTCCTCTCTTCTCCCTCTCTCTCTCTCAAATTATTATTCTTTTCTCTTCCTTTTCCTACCTTTCCCCTTTATACTCTAATCTAGCTATTCCTCTCTTCTCCCTCTCTCTCTCAAATTATTATCCTTTTCTCTTCCTTTTCCTACCTTTCCCCTTTATACTCTAATCTAGCTATTCCTCTCTTCTCCCTCTCTCTCTCAAATTATTATCCTTTTCTCTTCCATTTTCCTACCTTTCCCCTTTATACTCTAATCTAGCTATTCCTCTCTTCGTCCCTCTCTCTCTCTCTCAAATTATTATCCTTTTCTCTTCCTTTTCCTACCTTTCCCCTTTATACTCTAATCTAGCTATTCCTCTCTTCACCCTCTCTCTCTCAAATTATTATCCTTTTCTCTTCCTTTTTCTACCTTTCCCTTTTATACTCTAATCTAGCTATTCCTCTCTTCTCCCTCTCTCTCTCTCTCTCAAATTATTATCCTTTTCTCTTCCTTTTCCTACCTTTCCCCTTTATACTCTAATCTAGCTATTCCTCTCTTCTCCCTCTCTCTCTCTCAAATTATTATCCTTTTCTCTTCCTTTTCCTACCTTTCCCTTTCATACTCTAATCTAGCTATTCCTCTCTTCTCCCTCTCTCTCTCTCTCTCAAATTATTATCCTTTTCTCTTCCTTTTCCTACCTTTCCCCTTTATACTCTAATCTAGCTATTCCACTCTTCTCTCTCTCTCTCTCAAATTATTATCCTTTTCTCTTCCTTTTCCTACTTTTCCCCTTTATACTCTAATCTAGCTATTCCTCTCTTCTCCCTCTCTCTCTCTCAAATTATTATCCTTTTCTCTTCCTTTTCCTACCTTTCCCCTTTATACTCTAATCTAGCTATTCCTCTCTTCTCCCTCTCTCTCTCTCTCAAATTATTATCCTTTTCTCTTCCTTTTCCTACCTTTCCCCTTTATACTCTAATCTAGCTATTCCTCTCTTCTCTCTCTCAAATTATTATCCTTTTCTCTTCCTTTTCCTACCTTTCCCTTTTATACTCTAATCTAGCTATTCCTCTCTTCTCCCTCTCTCTCTCTCAAATTATTATCCTTTTCTCTTCCTTTTCCTACCTTTCCCCTTTATACTCTAATCTAGCTATTCCTCTCTTCTCCCTCTCTCTCTCAAATTATTATCCTTTTCTCTTCCCTTTCTCCTTTATACTCTAATCTAGCTATTCCTCTCTTCTCCCTCTCTCTCTCTCAAATTATTATCCTTTTCTCTTCCTTTTCCTACCTTTCCCCTTTATACTCTAATCTAGCTATTCCTCTCTTCTACCTCTCTCTCTCAAATTATTATCCTTTTCTCTTCCTTTTCCTACCTTTCCCCTTTATACTCTAATCTAGCTATTCCTCTCTTCTCCCTCTCTCTCAAATTATTATCCTTTTCTCTTCCTTTTCCTACCTTTCCCCTTTATACTCTAATCTAGCTATTCCTCTCTTCTCCCTCTCTCTCAAATTATTATCCTTTTCTCTTCCTTTTCCTACCTTTCCCCTTTATACTCTAATCTAGCTATTCCTCTCTTCTCCCTCTCTCTCTCTCAAATTATTATCCTTTTCTCTTCCTTTTCCTACCTTTCCCCTTTATACTCTAATCTAGCTATTCCTCTCTTCTCCCTCTCTCTCAAATTATTATCCTTTTCTCTTCCTTTTCCTACCTTTCCCCTTTATACTCGAATCTAGCTATTCCTCTCTTCTCCCTCTCTCTCTCTCTCAAATTATTATCCTTTTCTCTTCCTTTTCCTACCTTTCCCCTTTATACTCTAATCTAGCTATTTCTTCTCTTCTCCCTCTCTCTCTCTCAAATTATTATCCTTTTCTCTTCCTTTTCCTACCTTTCCCCTTTATACTCTAATCTAGCTATTCCTCTCTTCTCCCTCTCTCTCTCTCTCAAATTATTATTCTTTTCTCTTACTTTTCCTACCTTTCCCCTTTATACTCTAATCTAGCTATTCCTCTCTTCTCCCTCTCTCTCTCTCTCAAATTATTATCCTTTTCTCTTCCTTTTCCTACCTTTCCCCTTTATACTCTAATCTAGCTATTCCTCTCTTCTCCCTCTCTCTCTCTCAAATTATTATCCTTTTCTCTTCCTTTTCCTACTTTTCCCCTTTATACTCTAATCTAGCTATTCCTCTCTTCTCCCTCTCTCTCAAATTATTATCCTTTTCTCTTCCTTTTCCTACCTTTCCCCTTTATACTCGAATCTAGCTATTCCTCTCTTCTCCCTCTCTCTCTCTCTCAAATTATTATCCTTTTCTCTTCCTTTTCCTACCTTTCCCCTTTATACTCTAATCTAGCTATTTCTTCTCTTCTCCCTCTCTCTCTCTCAAATTATTATCCTTTTCTCTTCCTTTTCCTACCTTTCCCCTTTATACTCTAATCTAGCTATTCCTCTCTTCTCCCTCTCTCTCTCTCTCAAATTATTATTCTTTTCTCTTACTTTTCCTACCTTTCCCCTTTATACTCTAATCTAGCTATTCCTCTCTTCTCCCTCTCTCTCTCTCTCAAATTATTATTCTTTTCTCTTACTTTTCCTACCTTTCCCCTTTATACTCTAATCTAGCTATTCCTCTCTTCTCCCTCTCTCTCTCTCAAATTATTATCCTTTTCTCTTCCTTTTCCTACTTTTCCCCTTTATACTCTAATCTAGCTATTCCTCTCTTCTCCCTCTCTCTCAAATTATTATCCTTTTCTCTTCCTTTTCCTACCTTTCCCCTTTATACTCGAATCTAGCTATTCCTCTCTTCTCCCTCTCTCTCTCTCTCAAATTATTATCCTTTTCCTACCTTTCCCCTTTATACTCTAATCTAGCTATTTCTTCTCTTCTCCCTCTCTCTCTCTCAAATTATTATCCTTTTCTCTTCCTTTTCCTACCTTTCCCCTTTATACTCTAATCTAGCTATTCCTCTCTTCTCCCTCTCTCTCTCTCTCAAATTATTATTCTTTTCTCTTACTTTTCCTACCTTTCCCCTTTATACTCTAATCTAGCTATTCCTCTCTTCTCCCTCTCTCTCTCTCTCAAATTATTATCCTTTTCTCTTCCTTTTCCTACCTTTCCCCTTTATACTCTAATCTAGCTATTTCTTCTCTTCTCCCTCTCTCTCTCTCAAATTATTATCCTTTTCTCTTCCTTTTCCTACCTTTCCCCTTTATACTCTAATCTAGCTATTCCTCTCTTCTCCCTCTCTCTCTCTCAAATTATTATCCTTTTCTCTTCCTTTTCCTACCTTTCCCCTTTATACTCGAATCTAGCTATTCCTCTCTTCTCCCTCTCTCTCTCTCTCAAATTATTATCCTTTTCTCTTCCTTTTCCTACCTTTCCCCTTTATACTCTAATCTAGCTATTTCTTCTCTTCTCCCTCTCTCTCTCGCAAATTATTATCCTTTTCTCTTCCTTTTCCAACTTTTCCCCTTTATACTCTAATCTAGCTATTCCTCTCTTCTCCCTCTCTCTCTCTCAAATTATTATCCTTTTCTCTTCCTTTTCCTACCTTTCCCCTTTATACTCTAATCTAGCTATTTCTTCTCTTCTCCCTCTCTCTCTCTCAAATTATTATCCTTTTCTCTTCCTTTTCCTACCTTTCCCCTTTATACTCTAATCTAGCTATTTCTTCTCTTCTCCCTCTCTCTCTCTTAAATTATTATCCTTTTCTCTTCCTTTTCCTTCCTTTCCCCTTTATACTCTAATCTAGCTATTCCTCTCTTCTCCCTCTCCCTCTCTCAAATTATTATCATTTTCTCTTCCTTTTCCTACCTTTCCCCTTTATACTCTAATCTAGCTATTCCTCTCTTCTCCCTCTCTCTCTCTCAAATTATTATCCTTTTCTCTTCCTTTTCCTTCCTTTCCCCTTTATACTCTAATCTAGCTATTCCTCTCTTCTCCCTCTCTCTCTCTCTCAAATTATTATCCTTTTCTCTTCCTTTTCCTACCTTTCCCCTTTATACTCTAATCTAGCTATTCCTCTCTTCTACCTCTCTCTCTCAAATTATTATCCTTTTCTCTTCCTTTTCCTACGTTTCCCCTTTATACTCTAATCTAGCTATTCCTCTCTTCTCCCTCTCTCTCTCAAATTATTATCATTTTCTCTTCCTTTTCCTACCTTTCCCCTTTATACTCTAATCTAGCTATTCTTCTCTTCTCCCTCTCTCTCTCAAATTATTATCCTTTTCTCTTCCTTTTCCTACCTTTCCCCTTTATACTCTAATCTAGCTATTCCTCTCTCCTCCCTCTCTCTCTCAAATTATTATCCTTTTCTCTTCCTTTTCCTACCTTTCCCCTTTATACTCTAATCTAGCTATTCCTCTCTTCTCCCTCTCTCTCTCAAATTATTATCCTTTTCTCTTCCTTTTCCTTCCTTTCCCCTTTATACTCTAATCTAGCTATTCCTCTCTTCTCCCTCCCTCTCTCTCTCAAATTATTATCCTTTTCTCTTCCTTTTCCTACCTTTCCCCTTTATACTCTAATCTAGCTATTCCTCTCTTCTCCCTCTCTCTCTCTCAAATTATTATCCTTTTCTCTTTCTTTTCTTACCTTTCCCCTTTATACTCTAATCTAGCTATTCCTCTCTTCTCCCCCTCTCTCTCTCTCAAATTATTATCCTTTTCTCTTCCTTTTCCTACCTTTCCTTTTATACTCTAATCTAGCTATTCCTCTCTTCTCCCTCTCTCTCTCTCAAATTATTATCCTTTTCTCTTCCTTTTCCTACCTTTCCCCTTTATACTCTAATCTAGCTATTCCTCTCTTCTCCCTCTCTCTCAAATTATTATCCTTTTCTCTTCCTTTTCCTACCGTTCCCCTTTATACTCTAATCTAGCTATTCCTCTCTTCTCCCTCTCTCTCTCTCAAATTATTATCCTTTTCTCTTCCCTTTCTCCTTTATACTCTAATCTAGCTATTCCTCTCTTCTCCCTCTCTCTCTCTCAAATTATTATCCTTTTCTCTTCCTTTTCCTACCTTTCCCTTTTATACTCTAATCTAGCTATTCCTCTCTTCTCCCTCTCTCTCTCTCAAATTATTATCCTTTCCTTTTCTCTTCCTTTTCCTACCTTTCCCCTTTATACTCTAATCTAGCTATTCCTCTCTTCTCCCTCTCTCTCAAATTATTATCCTTTTCTCTTCCTTTTCCTACCTTTCCCCTTTATACTCTAATCTAGCTATTCCTCTCTTCTCCCTCTCTCTCTCTCAAATTATTATCCTTTTCTCTTCCTTTTCCTACCTTTCCCCTTTATACTCTAATCTAGCTATTCCTCTCTTCTCCCTCTCTCTCTCTCTCAAATTATTATCCTTTTCTCTTCCTTTTCCTACCTTTCCCCTTTATACTCTAATCTAGCTATTTCTTCTCTTCTCCCTCTCTCTCTCTCAAATTATTATCCTTTTCTCTTCCTTTTCCTACCTTTCCCCTTTATACTCTAATCTAGCTATTCCTCTCTTCTCCCTCTCTCTCTCTCTCAAATTATTATCCTTTTCTCTTCCTTTTCCTACCTTTCCCCTTTATACTCTAATCTAGCTATTCCTCTCTTCCCCCTCTCTCTCTCTCTCAAATTATTATCCTTTTCTCTTCCTTTTCCTACCTTTCCCCTTTATACTCTAATCTAGCTATTCCTCTCTTCTCCCTCTCTCTCTCTCTCTCTCTCAAATTATTATCCTTTTCTCTTCCTTTTCCTTCCTTTCCCCTTTATACTCTAATCTAGCTATTCCTCTCTTCTCCTCTCTCTCTCTCTCTCTCTCTCTCAAATTATTATCCTTTTCTCTTCCTTTTCCTACCTTTCCCCTTTATACTCTAATCTAGCTATTCCTCTCTTCTCCCTCTCTCTCTCTCTCAAATTAATATCCTTTTCTCTTCCTTTTCCTACCTTTCCCCTTTATACTCTAATCTAGCTATTTCTTCTCTTCTCCCCCTCTCTCTCTCTCAAATTATTATCCTTTTCTCTTCCTTTTCCTACCTTTCCCCTTTATACTCTAATCTAGCTATTCCTCTCTTCTCCCTCTCTCTCTCTCTCAAATTATTATCCTTTTCTCTTCCTTTTCCTACCTTTCCCCTTTATACTCTAATCTAGCTATTCCTCTCTTCTCCCTCTCTCTCTCTCTCAAATTATTATCCTTTTCTCTTCCCTTTCCCCTTTATACTCTAATCTAGCTATTCCTCTCTTCTCCCTCTCTCTCTCTCAAATTATTATCCTTTTCTCTTCCTTTTCCTACCTTTCCCCTTTATACTCTAATCTAGCTATTCCTCTCTTCTCCCTCTCTCTCAAATTATTATCCTTTTCTCTTCCTTTTCCTTCCTTTCCCCTTTATACTCTAATCTAGCTATTCCTCTCTTCTCCCTCTCTCTCTCTCAAATTATTATCCTTTTCTCTTCCTTTTCCTACCTTTCCCCTTTATACTCGAATCTAGCTATTCCTCTCTTCTCCCTCTCTCTCTCTCTCAAATTATTATCCTTTTCTCTTCCTTTTCCTACCTTTCCCCTTTATACTCTAATCTAGCTATTCTTCTCTTCTCCCTCTCTCTCTCTCAAATTATTCCTTTTCTCTTCCTTTCCAACTTTCCCCTTTATACTCTAATCTAGCTATTCCTCTCTTCTCCCTCTCTCTCTCTCAAATTATTATCCTTTTCTCTTCCTTTTCTTACCTTTCCCCTTTATACTCTAATCTAGCTATTCCTCTCTTCTCCCTCTCTCTCTCAAATTATTATCATTTTCTCTTCCTTTTCCTACCTTTCCCCTTTATACTCTAATCTAGCTATTCCTCTCTTCTCCCTCTCCCTCTCTCAAATTATTATCATTTTCTCTTCCTTTTCCTACCTTTCCCCTTTATACTCTAATCTAGCTATTCCTCTCTTCTCCCTCTCTCTCTCTCTCTCTCAAATTATTATCCTTTTCTCTTCCTTTTCCTTCCTTTCCCCTTTATACTCTAATCTAGCTATTCCTCTCTTCTCCCTCTCCCTCTCTCAAATTATTATCCTTTTCTCTTCCTTTCCTACCTTTCCCCTTTATACTCTAATCTAGCTATTTCTTCTCTTCTCCCTCTCTCTCTCTTAAATTATTATCCTTTTCTCTTCCTTTTCCTTCCTTTCCCCTTTATACTCTAATCTAGCTATTCCTCTCTTCTCCCTCTCCCTCTCTCAAATTATTATCCTTTTCTCTTCCTTTTCCTACCTTTCCCCTTTATACTCTAATCTAGCTATTCCTCTCTTCTCCCTCTCTCTCTCTCTCTCTCAAATTATTATCCTTTTCTCTTCCTTTTCCTACCTTTCCCCTTTATACTCTAATCTAGCTATTTCTTCTCTTCTCCCTCTCTCTCTCTCAAATTATTATCCTTTTCTCTTCCTTTTCCTACCTTTCCCCTTTATACTCTAATCTAGCTATTCCTCTCTTCTCCCTCTCTCCTCTCTCAAATTATTATCATTTTCTCTTCCTTTTCCTACCTTTCCCCTTTATACTCTAATCTAGCTATTCCTCTCTTCTCCCTCTCTCTCTCTCTCTCTCAAATTATTATCCTTTTCTCTTCCTTTTCCTTCCTTTCCCCTTTATACTCTAATCTAGCTATTCCTCTCTTCTCCCTCTCTCTCTCTCTCAAATTATTATCCTTTTCTCTTCCTTTTCCTACCTTTCCCCTTTATACTCTAATCTAGCTATTCCTCTCTTCTCCCTCTCTCTCTCAAATTATTATCCTTTTCTCTTCCTTTTCCTACCTTTCCCCTTTATACTCTAATCTAGCTATTCCTCTCTTCTCCCTCTCTCTCTCAAATTATTATCATTTTCTCTTCCTTTTCCTACCTTTCCCCTTTATACTCTAATCTAGCTATTCCTCTCTTCTCCCTCTCTCTCTCAAATTATTATCCTTTTCTCTTCCTTTTCCTACCTTTCCCCTTTATACTCTAATCTAGCTATTCCTCTCTTCTCCCTCTCTCAAATTATTATCCTTTTCTCTTCCTTTTCCTACCTTCCCCTTTATACTCTAATCTAGCTATTCCTCTCTTCTCCCTCTCTCTCTCTCTCTCTCAAATTATTATCCTTTTCTCTTCCTTTTCCTACCTTTCCCCTTTATACTCTAATCTAGCTATTCCTCTCTTCTCCCTCTCTCTCTCAAATTATTATCCTTTTCTCTTCCTTTTCCTACCTTTCCCCTTTATACTCTAATCTAGCTATTCCTCTCTTCTCCCTCTCTCTCTCAAATTATTATCATTTTCTCTTCCTTTTCCTACCTTTCCCCTTTATACTCTAATCTAGCTATTCCTCTCTTCTCCCTCTCTCTCTCAAATTATTATCATTTTCTCTTCCTTTTCCTACCTTTCCCCTTTATACTCTAATCTAGCTATTCCTCTCTTCTCCCTCTCTCTCTCAAATTATTATCCTTTTCTCTTCCTTTTCCTACCTTTCCCCTTTATACTCTAATCTAGCTATTCCTCTCTTCTCCCTCTCTCTCTCAAATTATTATCCTTTTCTCTTCCTTTTCCTACCTTTCCCCTTTATACTCTAATCTAGCGATTCCTCTCTTCTCCCTCTCTCTCAAATTATTATCCTTTTCTCTTCCTTTTCCTACCTTTCCCCTTTATACTCTAATCTAGCTATTCCTCTCTTCTCCCTCTCTCTCAAATTATTATCCTTTTCTCTTCCTTTTCCTACCTTTCCCCTTTATACTCTAATCTAGCTATTCCTCTCTTCTCCCTCTCTCTCTCTCAAATTATTATCCTTTTCTCTTCCTTTTCCTACCTTTCCCCTTTATACTCTAATCTAGCTATTCCTCTCTCTCCCTCTCTCTCTCAAATTATTATCCTTTTCTCTTCCTTTTCTTACCTTTCCCCTTTATACTCGAATCTAGCTATTCCTCTCTTCTCCCTCTCTCTCTCTCAAATTATTATCCTTTTCTCTTCCTTTTCCTACCTTTCCCCTTTATACTCGAATCTAGCTATTCCTCTCTTCTCCCTCTCTCTCTCTCAAATTATTATCCTTTTCTCTTCCTTTTCCTACCTTTCCCCTTTATACTCGAATCTAGCTATTCCTCTCTTCTCCCTCTCTCTCTCTCAAATTATTATCCTTTTCTCTTCCTTTTCCTACCTTTCCCCTTTATACTCTAATCTAGCTATTTCTTCTCTTCTCCCTCTCTCTCTCTCAAATTATTATCCTTTTCTCTTCCTTTTCCTACCTTTCCCCTTTATACTCTAATCTAGCTATTCCTCTCTTCTCCCTCTCTCTCTCTCTCAAATTATTATTCTTTTCTCTTACTTTTCCTACCTTTCCCCTTTATACTCTAATCTAGCTATTCCTCTCTTCTCCCTCTCTCTCTCTCTCAAATTATTATCCTTTTCTCTTCCTTTTCCTACCTTTCCCCTTTATACTCTAATCTAGCTATTTCTTCTCTTCTCCCTCTCTCTCTCTCAAATTATTATCCTTTTCTCTTCCTTTTCCTACCTTTCCCCTTTATACTCTAATCTAGCTATTCCTCTCTTCTCCCTCTCTCTCTCTCAAATTATTATCCTTTTCTCTTCCTTTTCCTACCTTTCCCCTTTATACTCGAATCTAGCTATTCCTCTCTTCTCCCTCTCTCTCTCTCTCAAATTATTATCCTTTTCTCTTCCTTTTCCTACCTTTCCCCTTTATACTCTAATCTAGCTATTTCTTCTCTTCTCCCTCTCTCTCTCTCAAATTATTATCCTTTTCTCTTCCTTTTCCAACTTTTCCCCTTTATACTCTAATCTAGCTATTCCTCTCTTCTCCCTCTCTCTCTCTGAAATTATTATCCTTTTCTCTTCCTTTTCCTACCTTTCCCCTTTATACTCTAATCTAGCTATTTCTTCTCTTCTCCCTCTCTCTCTCTCAAATTATTATCCTTTTCTCTTCCTTTTCCTACCTTTCCCCTTTATACTCTAATCTAGCTATTTCTTCTCTTCTCCCTCTCTCTCTCTTAAATTATTATCCTTTTCTCTTCCTTTTCCTTCCTTTCCCCTTTATACTCTAATCTAGCTATTCCTCTCTTCTCCCTCTCCCTCTCTCAAATTATTATCATTTTCTCTTCCTTTTCCTACCTTTCCCCTTTATACTCTAATCTAGCTATTCCTCTCTTCTCCCTCTCTCTCTCTCAAATTATTATCCTTTTCTCTTCCTTTTCCTTCCTTTCCCCTTTATACTCTAATCTAGCTATTCCTCTCTTCTCCCTCTCTCTCTCTCTCAAATTATTATCCTTTTCTCTTCCTTTTCCTACCTTTCCCCTTTATACTCTAATCTAGCTATTCCTCTCTTCTACCTCTCTCTCTCAAATTATTATCCTTTTCTCTTCCTTTTCCTACCTTTCCCCTTTATACTCTAATCTAGCTATTCCTCTCTTCTCCCTCTCTCTCTCAAATTATTATCATTTTCTCTTCCTTTTCCTACCTTTCCCCTTTATACTCTAATCTAGCTATTCTTCTCTTCTCCCTCTCTCTCTCAAATTATTATCCTTTTCTCTTCCTTTTCCTACCTTTCCCCTTTATACTCTAATCTAGCTATTCCTCTCTCCTCCCTCTCTCTCTCAAATTATTATCCTTTTCTCTTCCTTTTCCTACCTTTCCCCTTTATACTCTAATCTAGCTATTCCTCTCTTCTCCCTCTCTCTCTCTCTCTCTCAAATTATTATCCTTTTCTCTTCCTTTTCCTTCCTTTCCCCTTTATACTCTAATCTAGCTATTCCTCTCTTCTCCCTCCCTCTCTCTCTCAAATTATTATCCTTTTCTCTTCCTTTTCCTACCTTTCCCCTTTATACTCTAATCTAGCTATTCCTCTCTTCTCCCTCTCTCTCTCAAATTATTATCCTTTTCTCTTCCTTTTCCTACCTTTCCCCTTTATACTCTAATCTAGCTATTCCTCTCTTCTCCCTCTCTCTATCTCTCAAATTATTATCCTTTTCTCTTCCTTTTCCTACCTATCCCCTTTATACTCTAATCTAGCTATTCCTCTCTTCTCCCTCTCTCTTTCAAATTATTATCCTTTTCTCTTCCTTTTCCTACCTTTCCCCTTTATACTCTAATCTAGCTATTCCTCTCTTCTCCCTCTCTCTCTCTCAAATTATTATCCTTTTCTCTTCCTTTTCCTACCTTTCCCCTTTATACTCTAATGTAGCTATTCCTCTCTTCTCCCTCTCTCTCTCTCTCTCAAATTATTATCCTTTTCTCTTCCTTTTCCTACCTTTCCCCTTTATACTCTAATCTAGCTATTCCTCTCTTCTCCCTCTCTCTCTATCAAATTATTATCCTTTTCTCTTCCTTTTCCTACCTTTCCCCTTTATACTCTAATCTAGCTATTCCTCTCTTCTCCCTCTCTCTCTCTCAAATTATTATCCATTTCTCTTCCTTTTCCTACTTTTCCCTTTATACTCTAATCTAGCTATTCCTCTCTTCTCCCTCTCTCTCTCTCAAATTATTATCCTTTTCTCTTCCCTTTCCCCTTTATACTCTAATCTAGCTATTCCTCTCTTCTCCCTCTCTCTCTCTCAAATTATTATCCTTTTCTCTTCCTTTTCCTACCTTTCCCCTTTATACTCTAATCTAGCTATTCCTCTCTTCTCCCTCTCTCTCAAATTATTATCCTTTTCTCTTCCTTTTCCTACCTTTCCCCTTTATACTCTAATCTAGCTATTCCTCTCTTCTCCCTCTCTCTCTCTCAAATTATTATCCTTTTCTCTTTCTTTTCTTACCTTTCCCCTTTATACTCTAATCTAGCTATTCCTCTCTTCTCCCCTCTCTCTCTCTCAAATTATTATCCTTTTCTCTTCCTTTTCCTACCTTTCCTTTTTATACTCTAATCTAGCTATTCCTCTCTTCTCCCTCTCTCTCTCTCAAATTATTATCCTTTTCTCTTCCTTTTCCTACCTTTCCCCTTTATACTCTAATCTAGCTATTCCTCTCTTCTCCCTCTCCTCTCTCAAATTATTATCATTTTCTCTTCCTTTTCCTACCTTTCCCCTTTATACTCTAATCTAGCTATTCCTCTCTTCTCCCTCTCTCTCTCTCAAATTATTATCCTTTTCTCTTCCTTTTCCTTCCTTTCCCCTTTATACTCTAATCTAGCTATTCCTCTCTTCTCCCTCTCTCTCTCTCTCAAATTATTATCCTTTTCTCTTCCTTTTCCTACCTTTCCCCTTTATACTCTAATCTAGCTATTCCTCTCTTCTACCTCTCTCTCTCAAATTATTATCCTTTTCTCTTCCTTTTCCTACCTTTCCCCTTTATACTCTAATCTAGCTATTCCTCTCTTCTCCCTCTCTCTCTCAAATTATTATCATTTCTCTTCCTTTTCCTACCTTTCCCCTTTATACTCTAATCTAGCTATTCTTCTCTTCTCCCTCTCTCTCTCAAATTATTATCCTTTTCTCTTCCTTTTCCTACCTTTCCCCTTTATACTCTAATCTAGCTATTCCTCTCTCCTCCCTCTCTCTCTCAAATTATTATCCTTTTCTCTTCCTTTTCCTACCTTTCCCCTTTATACTCTAATCTAGCTATTCCTCTCTCTCCCTCTCTCTCTCTCTCAAATTATTATCCTTTTCTCTTCCTTTTCCTTCCTTTCCCCTTTATACTCTAATCTAGCTATTCCTCTCTTCTCCCTCCCTCTCTCTCTCAAATTATTATCCTTTTCTCTTCCTTTTCCTACCTTTCCTCTTTATACTCTAATCTAGCTATTCCTCTCTTCTCCCTCTCTCTCTCAAATTATTATCCTTTTCTCTTCCTTTTCCTACCTTTCCCCTTTATACTCTAATCTAGCTATTCCTCTCTTCTCCCTCTCTCTATCTCTCAAATTATTATCCTTTTCTCACTCTAATCTAGCTATTCCTCTCTTCTCCCTCTCTCTCTCTCTCAAATTATTATCCTTTTCTCTTCCTTTTCCTACCTATCCCCTTTATACTCTAATCTAGCTATTCCTCTCTTCTCCCTCTCTCTTCTCAAATTATTATCCTTTTCTCTTCCTTTTCCTACCTTTCCCCTTTATACTCTAATCTAGCTATTCCTCTCTTCTCCCTCTCTCTCTCTCAAATTATTATCCTTTTCTCTTCCTTTTCCTACCTTTCCCCTTTATACTCTAATCTAGCTATTCCTCTCTTCTCCCTCTCTCTCTCTCTCAAATTATTATCCTTTTCTCTTCCTTTTCCTACCTTTCCCCTTTATACTCTAATCTAGCTATTCCTCTCTTCTCCCTCTCTCTCTATCAAATTATTATCCTTTTCTCTTCCTTTTCCTACCTTTCCCTTTATACTCTAATCTAGCTATTCCTCTCTTCTCCCTCTCTCTCTCTCAAATTATTATCCTTTTCTCTTCCTTTTCCTACCTTTCCCTTTATACTCTAATCTAGCTATTCCTCTCTTCTCCCTCTCTCTCTCTCTCAAATTATTATCCTTTTCTCTTCCTTTTCCTCCTTTCTTATACTCTAATCTAGCTATTCCTCTCTTCTCCCTCTCTCTCTCTCAAATTATTATCCTTTTCTCTTCCTTTTCCTACCTTTCCCCTTTATACTCTAATCTAGCTATTCCTCTCTTCTCCCTCTCTCTCAAATTATTATCCTTTTCTCTTCCTTTTCCTACCTTTCCCCTTTATACTCTAATCTAGCTATTCCTCTCTTCTCCCTCTCTCTCTCTCAAATTATTATCCTTTTCTCTTCTTTTCTACCTTTCCCCTTTATACTCTAATCTAGCTATTCCTCTCTTCTCCCTCTCTCTCTCTCAAATTATTATCCTTTTCTCTTCCTTTTCCTACCTTTCCCTTTTATACTCTAATCTAGCTATTCCTCTCTTCTCCCTCTCTCTCTCTCAAATTATTATCCTTTTCTCTTCCTTTTCCTACCTTTCCCCTTTATACTCTAATCTAGCTATTCCTCTCTTCTCCCTCTCTCTCTCAAATTATTATCCTTTTCTCTTCCTTTTCCTACCTTTCCCCTTTATACTCTAATCTAGCTATTCCTCTCTTCTCCCTCTCTCTCTCTCAAATTATTATCCTTTTCTCTTCCTTTTCCTACCTTTCCCTTTATACTCTAATCTAGCTATTCCTCTCTTCTCCCTCTCTCTCTCAAATTATTATCCTTTTCTCTTCCTTTTCCTACCTTTCCCCTTTATACTCTAATCTAGCTATTCCTCTCTTCTCCCTCTCTCTTATTCCTCTCTTCTCCCTCTCTCTCTCAAATTATTATCCTTTCTCTCTTCCACCTTTCTCCCTTTATACTCTAATCTAGCTATTCCTCTCTTCTCCCTCTCTCTCTCTCAAATTATTATCCTTTTCTCTTCCTTTTCCTACCTTTCCCCTTTATACTCTAATCTAGCTATTCCTCTCTTCTCCCTCTCTCTCTCAAATTATTATCCTTTTCTCTTCCTTTCCTACCTTTCCCCTTTATACTCTAATCTAGCTATTCCTCTCTTCTCCCTCTCTCTCTCAAATTATTATCCTTTTCTCTTCCTTTTCCTACCTTTCCCCTTTATACTCTAATCTAGCTATTCCTCTCTTCTCCCTCTCTCTCAAATTATTATCCTTTTCTCTTCCTTTTCCTACCTTTCCCCTTTATACTCTAATCTAGCTATTCCTCTCTTCTCCCTCTCTCTCTCTCAAATTATTATCCTTTTCTCTTCCTTTTCCTACCTTTCCCCTTTATACTCGAATCTAGCTATTCCTCTCTTCTCCCTCTCTCTCTCTCTCAAATTATTATCCTTTTCTCTTCCTTTTCCTACCTTTCCCCTTTATACTCTAATCTAGCTATTCTTCTCTTCTCCCTCTCTCTCTCTCTCAAATTATTATCTTTTCTCTTACTTTTCCTACCTTTCCCCTTTATACTCTAATCTAGCTATTCCTCTCTTCTCCCTCTCTCTCTCTCTCAAATTATTATCCTTTTCTCTTCCTTTTCCTACCTTTCCCCTTTATACTCTAATCTAGCTATTCTTCTCTTCTCCCTCTCTCTCTCTCAAATTATTATCCTTTTCTCTTCCTTTTCCTACCTTTCCCCTTTATACTCTAATCTAGCTATTCCTCTCTTCTCCCTCTCTCTCTCTCTCTCAAATTATTATCCTTTTCTCTTCCTTTTCCTTCCTTTCCCCTTTATACTCTAATCTAGCTATTCCTCTCTTCTCTCTCTCTCTCTCTCTCTCTCTCAAATTATTATCCTTTTCTCTTCCTTTTCCTACCTTTCCCCTTTATACTCTAATCTAGCTATTCCTCTCTTCTCCCTCTCTCTCTCTCTCAAATTAATATCCTTTTCTCTTCCTTTTCTTACCTTTCCCCTTTATACTCTAATCTAGCTATTCTCTCTTCTCCCCTCTCTCTCTCTCAAATTATTATCCTTTTCTCTTCCTTTTCCTACCTTTCCCCTTTATACTCTAATCTAGCTATTCCTCTCTTCTCCCTCTCTCTCTCTCAAATTATTATCCTTTTCTCTTCCTTTTCCTACCTTTCCCCTTTATACTCTAATCTAGCTATTCCTCTCTTCTCCCTCTCTCTCTCTCAAATTATTATCCTTTTCTCTTTCCTCCTTTCCCCTTTATACTCTAATCTAGCTATTCCTCTCTTCTCCCTCTCTCTCTCTCAAATTATTATCCTTTTCTCTTCCTTTTCCTACCTTTCCCCTTTATACTCTAATCTAGCTATTCCTCTCTTCTCCCTCTCTCTCTCAAATTATTATCCTTTTCTCTTCCTTTTCCTACCTTTCCCCTTTATACTCTAATCTAGCTATTCCTCTCTTCTCCCTCTCTCTCTCTCAAATTATTATCCTTTTCTCTTCCTTTTCCTACCTTTCCCCTTTATACTCGAATCTAGCTATTCCTCTCTTCTCCCTCTCTCTCTCTCTCAAATTATTATCCTTTTCTCTTCCTTTTCCTACCTTTCCCCTTTATACTCTAATCTAGCTATTTCTCTCTTCTCCCTCTCTCTCTCTCAAATTATTATCCTTTTCTCTTCCTTTTCCAACTTTTCCCTTTATACTCTAATCTAGCTATTCCTCTCTTCTCCCTCTCTCTCTCTCAAATTATTATCCTTTTCTCTTCCTTTTCCTACCTTTCCCCTTTATACTCTAATCTAGCTATTCCTCTCTTCTCCCTCTCTCTCTCAAATTATTATCCTTTTCTCTTCCTTTTCCTACCTTTCCCCTTTATACTCTAATCTAGCTATTTCTCTCTTCTCCCTCTCTCTCTCTAAATTATTATCCTTTTCTCTTCCTTTTCCTTCCTTTCCCCTTTATACTCTAATCTAGCTATTCCTCTCTTCTCCCTCTCTCTCAAATTATTATCCTTTTCTCTTCCTTTTCCTACCTTTCCCCTTTATACTCTAATCTAGCTATTCCTCTCTTCTCCCTCTCTCTCTCTCTCTCAAATTATTATCCTTTTCTCTTCCTTTTCCTTCCTTTCCCCTTTATACTCTAATCTAGCTATTCCTCTCTTCTCCCTCTCCCCTCTCAAATTATTATCCTTTTCTCTTCCTTTTCCTACCTTTCCCCTTTATACTCTAATCTAGCTATTTCTTCTCTTCTCCCTCTCTCTCTCTTAAATTATTATCCTTTTCTCTTCCTTTTCCTTCCTTTCCCCTTTATACTCTAATCTAGCTATTCCTCTCTTCTCCCTCTCCCTCTCTCAAATTATTATCCTTTTCTCTTCCTTTTCCTACCTTTCCCCTTTATACTCTAATCTAGCTATTCCTCTCTTCTCCCTCTCTCTCTCTCTCTCTCAAATTATTATCCTTTTCTCTTCCTTTTCCTACCTTTCCCCTTTATACTCTAATCTAGCTATTTCTTCTCTTCTCCCTCTCTCTCTCTCAAATTATTATCCTTTTCTCTTCCTTTTCCTACCTTTCCCCTTTATACTCTAATCTAGCTATTCCTCTCTTCTCCTCTCTCTCTCTCTCTCTCAAATTATTATCCTTTTCTCTTCCTTTTCCTTCCTTTCCCCTTTATACTCTAATCTAGCTATTCCTCTCTTCTCCCTCTCCCTCTCTCAAATTATTATCCTTTTCTCTTCCTTTTCCTACCTTTCCCCTTTATACTCTAATCTAGCTATTTCTTCTCTTCTCCCTCTCTCTCTCTTAAATTATTATCCTTTTCTCTTCCTTTTCCTTCCTTTCCCCTTTATACTCTAATCTAGCTATTCCTCTCTTCTCCCTCTCCCTCTCTCAAATTATTATCCTTTTCTCTTCCTTTTCCTACCTTTCCCCTTTATACTCTAATCTAGCTATTCCTCTCTTCTCCCTCTCTCTCTCTCTCTCTCAAATTATTATCCTTTTCTCTTCCTTTTCCTACCTTTCCCCTTTATACTCTAATCTAGCTATTTCTTTCTTCTCCCTCTCTCTCTCTCAAATTATTATCCTTTTCTCTTCCTTTTCCTACCTTTCCCCTTTATACTCTAATCTAGCTATTCCTCTCTTCTCCCTCTCTCTCTCTCAAATTATTATCCTTTTCTCTTCCTTTTCTTACCTTTCCCCTTTATACTCTAATCTAGCTATTCCTCTCTTCTCCCTCTCTCTCTCAAATTATTATCCTTTTCTCTTCCTTTTCCTACCTTTCCCCTTTATACTCTAATCTAGCTATTTCTTCTCTTCTCCCTCTCTCTCTCTTAAATTATTATCCTTTTCTCTTCCTTTTCCTTCCTTTCCCCTTTATACTCTAATCTAGCTATTCCTCTCTTCTCCCTCTCTCTCAAATTATTATCATTTTCTCTTCCTTTTCCTACCTTTCCCCTTTATACTCTAATCTAGCTATTCCTCTCTTCTCCCTCTCTCTCTCTCTCTCTCAAATTATTATCCTTTTCTCTTCCTTTTCCTTCCTTTCCCCTTTATACTCTAATCTAGCTATTCCTCTCTTCTCCCTCTCCCTCTCTCAAATTATTATCCTTTTCTCTTCCTTTTCCTACCTTTCCCCTTTATACTCTAATCTAGCTATTTCTTCTCTTCTCCCTCTCTCTCTCTTAAATTATTATCCTTTTCTCTTCCTTTTCCTTCCTTTCCCCTTTATACTCTAATCTAGCTATTCCTCTCTTCTCCCTCTCCCTCTCTCAAATTATTATCCTTTTCTCTTCCTTTTCCTACCTTTCCCCTTTATACTCTAATCTAGCTATTCCTCTCTTCTCCCTCTCTCTCTCTCTCAAATTATTATCCTTTTCTCTTCCTTTTCCTACCTTTCCCCTTTATACTCTAATCTAGCTATTTCTTCTCTTCTCCCTCTCTCTCTCTCAAATTATTATCCTTTTCTCTTCCTTTTCCTACCTTTCCCCTTTATACTCTAATCTAGCTATTCCTCTCTTCTCCCTCTCCCTCTCTCAAATTATTATCATTTTCTCTTCCTTTTCCTACCTTTCCCCTTTATACTCTAATCTAGCTATTCCTCTCTTCTCCCTCTCTCTCTCTCTCTCTCAAATTATTATCCTTTTCTCTTCCTTTTCCTTCCTTTCCCCTTTATACTCTAATCTAGCTATTCCTCTCTTCTCCCTCTCTCTCTCTCTCAAATTATTATCCTTTTCTCTTCCTTTTCCTACCTTTCCCCTTTATACTCTAATCTAGCTATTCCTCTCTTCTCCCTCTCTCTCTCAAATTATTATCCTTTTCTCTTCCTTTTCCTACCTTTCCCCTTTATACTCTAATCTAGCTATTCCTCTCTTCTCCCTCTCTCTCTCAAATTATTATCATTTTCTCTTCCTTTTCCTACCTTTCCCCTTTATACTCTAATCTAGCTATTCCTCTCTTCTCCCTCTCTCTCTCAAATTATTATCCTTTTCTCTTCCTTTTCCTACCTTTCCCCTTTATACTCTAATCTAGCTATTCCTCTCTTCTCCCTCTCTCAAATTATTATCCTTTTCTCTTCCTTTTCCTACCTTTCCCCTTTATACTCTAATCTAGCTATTCCTCTCTTCTCCCTCTCTCTCTCTCTCTCTCAAATTATTATCCTTTTCTCTTCCTTTTCCTTCCTTTCCCCTTTATACTCTAATCTAGCTATTCCTCTCTTCTCCCTCTCTCTCTCAAATTATTATCATTTTCTCTTCCTTTTCCTACCTTTCCCCTTTATACTCTAATCTAGCTATTCCTCTCTTCTCCCTCTCTCTCTCAAATTATTATCCTTTTCTCTTCCTTTTCCTACCTTTCCCCTTTATACTCTAATCTAGCTATTCCTCTCTTCTCCCTCTCTCTCTCAAATTATTATCCTTTTCTCTTCCTTTTCCTACCTTTCCCCTTTATACTCTAATCTAGCTATTCCTCTCTTCTCCCTCTCTCTATCTCTCAAATTATTATCCTTTTCTCTTCCTTTTCCTACCTATCCCCTTTATACTCTAATCTAGCTATTCCTCTCTTCTCCCTCTCTCTTTCAAATTATTATCCTTTTCTCTTCCTTTTCCTACCTTTCCCCTTTATACTCTAATCTAGCTATTCCTCTCTTCTCCCTCTCTCTCTCTCAAATTATTATCCTTTTCTCTTCCTTTTCCTACCTTTCCCCTTTATACTCTAATGTAGCTATTCCTCTCTTCTCCCTCTCTCTCTCTCTCAAATTATTATCCTTTTCTCTTCCTTTTCCTACCTTTCCCCTTTATACTCTAATCTAGCTATTCCTCTCTTCTCCCTCTCTCTCTCTCAAATTATTATTCTTTTCTCTTCCTTTTCCTACCTTTCCCCTTTATACTCTAATCTAGCTATTCCTCTCTTCTCCCTCTCTCTCTCAAATTATTATCCTTTTCTCTTCCTTTTCCTACCTTTCCCCTTTATACTCTAATCTAGCTATTCCTCTCTTCTCCCTCTCTCTCTCAAATTATTATCCTTTTCTCTTCCATTTTCCTACCTTTCCCCTTTATACTCTAATCTAGCTATTCCTCTCTTCGTCTCTCTCTCAAATTATTATCCTTTTCTCTTCCTTTTCCTACCTTTCCCCTTTATACTCTAATCTAGCTATTCCTCTCTTCACCCTCTCTCTCTCAAATTATTATCCTTTTCTCTTCCTTTTCCTACCTTTCCCTTTTATACTCTAATCTAGCTATTCCTCTCTTCTCCCTCTCTCTCTCTCTCTCAAATTATTATCCTTTTCTCTTCCTTTTCCTACCTTTCCCCTTTATACTCTAATCTAGCTATTCCTCTCTTCTCCCTCTCTCTCTCTCAAATTATTATCCTTTTCTCTTCCTTTTCCTACTTTTCCCTTTCATACTCTAATCTAGCTATTCCTCTCTTCTCCCTCTCTCTCTCTCTCTCTCAAATTATTATCCTTTTCTCTTCCTTTTCCTACCTTTCCCCTTTATACTCTAATCTAGCTATTCCACTCTTCTCTCTCTCAAATTATTATCCTTTTCTCTTCCTTTTCCTACTTTTCCCCTTTATACTCTAATCTAGCTATTCCTCTCTTCTCCCTCTCTCTCTCTCAAATTATTATCCTTTTCTCTTCCTTTTCCTACCTTTCCCCTTTATACTCTAATCTAGCTATTCCTCTCTTCTCCCTCTCTCTCTCTCAAATTATTATCCTTTTCTCTTCCTTTTCCTACCTTTCCCCTTTATACTCTAATCTAGCTATTCCTCTCTCTCTCTCTCTCAAATTATTATCCTTTTCTCTTCCTTTTCCTACCTTTCCCTTTTATACTCTAATCTAGCTATTCCTCTCTTCTCCCTCTCTCTCTCTCAAATTATTATCCTTTTCTCTTCCTTTTCCTACCTTTCCCCTTTATACTCTAATCTAGCTATTCCTCTCTTCTCCCCCTCTCTCTCTCAAATTATTATCCTTTTCTCTTCCTTTTCCTACCTTTCCCCTTTATACTCTAATCTAGCTATTCCTCTCTTCTCCCTCTCTCTCTCTCAAATTATTATCCTTTTCTCTTCCTTTTCCTACCTTTCCCCTTTATACTCTAATCTAGCTATTCCTCTCTTCTCTCTCAAATTATTATCCTTTTCTCTTCCTTTTCCTACCTTTCCCTTTTATACTCTAATCTAGCTATTCCTCTCTTCTCCCTCTCTCTCTCTCTCTCAAATTATTATCCTTTTCTCTTCCTTTTCCTACCTTTCCCCTTTATACTCTAATCTAGCTATTCCTCTCTTCTCCCTCTCTCTCTCTCTCTCAAATTATTATCCTTTTCTCTTCCTTTTCCTACCTTTCCTCTTTATACTCTAATCTAGCTAATCCTCTCTTCACCCTCTCTCTCTCAAATTATTATCCTTTTCTCTTCCTTTTCCTACCTTTCCCCTTTATACTCTAATCTAGCTATTCCTCTCTTCTCCCTCTCTCTCTCTCAAATTATTATCCTTTTCTCTTCCTTTTCCTACCTTTCCCCTTTATACTCTAATCTAGCTATTCCTCTCTTCTCTCTCTCTCTCTCTCAAATTATTATCCTTTTCTCTTCCTTTTCCTACCTTTCCCTTTTATACTCTAATCTAGCTATTCCTCTCTTCTCCCTCTCTCTCTCTCAAATTATTATCCTTTTCTCTTCCTTTTCCTACCTTTCCCCTTTATACTCTAATCTAGCTATTTCTTCTCTTCTCCCTCTCTCTCAAATTATTATCCTTTTCTCTTCCTTTTCCTACCTTTCCCCTTTATACTCTAATCTAGCTATTCCTCTCTTCTCCCTCTCTCTCTCTCAAATTATTATCCTTTTCTCTTCCTTTTTTACCTTTCCCCTTTATACTCTAATCTAGCTATTCCTCTCTTCTCTCTCTCTCTCTCTCTCAAATTATTATCCTTTTCTCTTCCTTTTCCTACCTTTCCCTTTTATACTCTAATCTAGCTATTCCTCTCTTCTCCCTCTCTCTCTCTCTCAAATTATTATCCTTTTCTCTTCCTTTTCCTACCTTTCCCCTTTATACTCTAATCTAGCTATTCCTCTCTTCTCCCTCTCTCTCTCTCAAATTATTATCCTTTTCTCTTCCTTTTCCTACCTTTCCCCTTTATACTCTAATCTAGCTATTCCTCTCTTCTCTCTCTCAAATTATTATCCTTTTCTCTTCCTTTTCCTACCTTTCCCTTTTATACTCTAATCTAGCTATTCCTCTCTTCTCTCTCTCTCTCTCTCAAATTATTATCCTTTTCTCTTCCTTTTCCTACCTTTCCCCTTTATACTCTAATCTTGCTATTCCTCTCTTCTCCCTCTCTCAAATTATTATCCTTTTCTCTTCCTTTTCCTACCTTTCCCCTTTATACTCTAATCTTGCTATTCCTCTCTTCTCCCTCTCTCAAATTATTATCCTTTTCTCTTCCTTTTCCTTCTTTTCCCTTTATACTCTAATCTAGCTATTCTTCTCTTCTCCCTCCCTCTCTCTCAAATTATTATCCTTTTCTCTTCCTTTTCCTACCTTTCCACTTTATACTCTAATCTTGCTATTCCTCTCTTCTCCCTCTCTCAAATTATTATCCTTTTCTCTTCCTTTTCCTTCTTTTCCCCTTTATACTCTAATCTAGCTATTCCTCTCTTCTCCCTCTCTCTCTCTCAAATTATTATCCTTTTCTCTTCCTTTTCCTTCTTTTCCCCTTTATACTCTAATCTAGCTATTCCTCTCTTCTCTCTCTCAAATTATTATCCTTTTCTCTTCCTTTTCCTACCTTTCCCTTTTATACTCTAATCTAGCTATTCCTCTCTTCTCTCTCTCTCTCTCTCAAATTATTATCCTTTTCTCTTTCATTTTCCTACCTTTCCCCTTTATACTCTAATCTTGCTATTCCTCTCTTCTCCCTCTCTCAAATTATTCCCCTTCTCTTTTCCTTTTCCTACCTTTCCCCTTTATACTCTAATCTTGCTATTCCTCTCTTCTCCCTCTCTCAAATTATTATCCTTTTCTCTTCCTTTTCCTACCTTTCCCCTTTATACTCTAATCTAGCTATTCCTCTCTTCTCCCTCCCTCTCTCTCAAATTATTATCCTTTTCTCTTCCTTTTCCTACCTTTCCCCTTTATACTCTAATCTAGCTATTCCTCTCTTCTCCCTCTTTCTCTCTCTCAAATTGTTATCATTTTCTCTTCCTTTTCCTACCTTTCCCCTTTATACTCTAATCTAGCTATTCCTCTCTTCTCCCTCTCTCTCTCTCAAATTATAATCTTTTTCTCTTCCTTTTCCTACCTTTCCCTTTTATACTCTAATCTAGCTATTCCTCTCTTCTCCCTCTTTCTCTCTTTCAAATTATTATCCTTTTCTCTTCCTTTTCCTACCTTTCCCCTTTATACTCTAATCTAGCTATTCCTCTCTTCTCCCTCTTTCTCTCTTTCAAATTATTATCCTTTTCTCTTCCTTTTCCTACCTTTCCCCTTTATACTCTAATCTAGCTATTCCTCTCTTCTCCCTCTTTCTCTCTTTCAAATTATTATCCTTTTCTCTTCCTTTTCCTACCTTTCCCCTTTATACTCTAATCTAGCTATTCCTCTCTTCTCCCTCTTTCTCTCTTTCAAATTATTATCCTTTTCTCTTCCTTTTCCTACCTTTCCCTTTTATACTCTACTCTAGCTATTCCTCTCTTCTCCCTCTTTCTCTCTTTCAAATTATAATCTTTTTCTCTTCCTTTTCCTACCTTTCCCCTTTATACTCTAATCTAGCTATTCCTCTCTTCTCCCTCTTTCTCTCTCTCAAATTATTATCATTTTCTCTTCCTTTTCCTACCTTTCCCCTTTATACTCTAATCTAGCTATTCCTCTCTTCTCCCTCTCTCTCTCTCAAATTATTATCCTTTTCTCTTCCTTTTCCTACCTTTCCCTTTTATACTCTAATCTAGCTATTCCTCTCTTCTCCCTCTCTCAAATTATTATCCTTTTCTCTTCCTTTTCCTACCTTTCCACTTTATACTCTAATCTAGCTATTCTTCTCTTCTCCCTCTCTCTCTCCCTCTCTCAAATTATTATCCTTTTCTCTTCCTTTTCCTACCTTTCCACTTTATACTCTAATCTAGCTATTCTTCTCTTCTCCTCTCTCTCTCCCTCTCTCAAATTATTATCCTTTTCTCTTCCTTTTCCTACCTTTCCCTTTTATACTCTAATCTAGCTATTCCTCTCTTCTCCCTCTCTCAAATTATTATCCTTTTCTCTTCCTTTTCCTACCTTTCCACTTTATACTCTAATCTAGCTATTCCTCTCTTCTCCCTCTCTCTCTCAAATTATTATCCTTTTCTCTTCCTTTTCCTACCTTTCCACTTTATACTCTAATCTAGCTATTCCTCTCTTCTTCCTCTCTCTCTCTCAAATTATTATCCTTTTCTCTTCCTTTTCCTACCTTTCCACTTTATACTCTAATCTAGCTATTCCTCTCTTCTCCCTCTCTCTCTCAAATTATTATCTTTTCTCTTCCTTTTCCTACCTTTCCCTTTTATACTCTAATCTAGCTATTCCTCTCTTCTCCCTCTCTCTCTCAAATTATTATCCTTTTCTCTTCCTTTTCCTACCTTTCCCTTTATACTCTAATCTAGCTATTCCTCTCTTCTCCCTCTCTCAAATTATTATCCTTTTCTCTTTCTTTTCCTACCTTTCCACTTTATACTCTAATCTAGCTATTCATCTCTTCTCCCTCTCTCCCCTCTCTCTCAAATTATTATCCTTTTCTCTTCCTTTTCCTACCTTGCCACTTTATACTCTAATCTAGCTATTCCTCTCTTCTCCCTCTCTCTCTCAAATTATTATCCTTTTCTCTTCCTTTTCCTACCTTTCCACTTTATACTCTAATCTAGCTATTCCTCTCTTCTCCCTCTCTCTCTCAAATTATTATCCTTTTCTCTTCCTTTCCTACCTTTCCACTTTATACTCTAATCTAGCTATTCCTCTCTTCTCCCTCTCTCAAATTATTATCCTTTTCTCTTCCTTTTCCTACCTTTCCACTTTATACTCTAATCTAGCTATTCATCTCTTCTCCCTCTCTCTCCCTCTCTTTCAAATTATTATCCTTTTCTCTTCCTTTTCCTACCTTTCCACTTTATACTCTAATCTAGCTATTCCTCTCTTCTCCCTCTCTCTCTCAAATTATTATCCTTTTCTCTTCCTTTTCCTACCTTTCCACTTTATACTCTAATCTAGCTATTCCTCTCTTCTCCCTCTCTCTCTCAAATTATTATCCTTTTCTCTTCCTTTTCCTACCTTTCCCCTTTATACTCTAATCTAGCTATTCCTCTCTCTCCCTCTCTCTCTCAAATTATTATCCTTTTCTCTTCCTTTTCCTACCTTTCCCCTTTATACTCTAATCTAGCTATTCCTCTCTTCTCCCTCTCTCTCTCAAATTATTATCCTTTTCTCTTCCTTTTCCTACCTTTCCCCTTTATACTCTAATCTAGCTATTCCTCTCTCCTCCCTCTCTCTCTCAAATTATTATCCTTTTCTCTTCCTTTTCCTACCTTTCCCCTTTATACTCTAATCTAGCTATTCCTCTCTCCTCCCTCTCTCTCTCAAATTATTATCCTTTTCTCTTCCTTTTCCTACCTTTCCCCTTTATACTCTAATCTAGCTATTCCTCTCTTCTCCCTCTCTCTCTCAAATTATTATCCTTTTCTCTTCCTTTTCCTACCTTTCCCCTTTATACTCTAATCTAGCTATTCCTCTCCCCCCCCTCTCTCTCTCAAATTATCATCCTTTTCTCTTCCTTTTCCTACCTTTCCCCTTTATACTCTAATCTAGCTATTCCTCTCTCCTCCCTCTCTCTCTCAAATTATTATCCTTTTCTCTTCCTTTTCCTACCTTTCCCCTTTATACTCTAATCTAGCTATTCCTCTCTCCTCCCTCTCTCTCTCAAATTATTATCCTTTTCTCTTCCTTTTCCTACCTTTCCCCTTTATACTCTAATCTAGCTATTCCTCTCTCCTCCCTCTCTCTCTCAAATTATTATCCTTTTCTCTTCCTTTTCCTACCTTCCCACTTTATACTCTAATCTAGCTATTCCTCTCTTCTCCCTCTCTCTCTCTCCCTCAAATTATTATCCTTTTCTCTTCCTTTTCCTACCTTTCCCCTTTATACTCTAATCTAGCTATTCCTCTCTTCTCCCTCTCTCTCTCTCAAATTATTATCCTTTTCTCTTCCTTTTCCTACCTTTCCCCTTTATACTCTAATCTAGCTATTCCTCTCTTCTCCCTCCCTCTCTCTCAAATTATTATCCTTTTCTCTTCCTTTTCCTACCTTTCCCCTTTATACTCTAATCTAGCTATTCCTCTCTTCTCCCTCCCTCTCTCTCAAATTATTATCCTTTTCTCTTCCTTTTCCTACCTTTCCCCTTTATACTCTAATCTAGCTATTCCTCTCTTCTCCCTCAAATTATTATCCTTTTCTCTTCCTTTTCCTACCTTTCCCCTTTATACTCTAATCTAGCTATTCCTCTCTTCTCCCTCCCTCTCTCTCAAATTATTATCCTTTTCTCTTCCTTTTCCTACCTTTCCCCTTTATACTCTAATCTAGCTATTCCTCTCTTCTCCCTCAAATTATTATCATTTTCTCTTCCTTTTCCTACCTTTCCCCTTTATACTCTAATCTAGCTATTCCTCTCTTCTCCCTCTCTCTCTCAAATTATTATCCTTTTCTCTTCCTTTTCCTACCTTTCCCCTTTATACTCTAATCTAGCTATTCCTCTCTCCTCCCTCTCTCTCTCAATTATTATCCTTTTCTCTTCCTTTTCCTACCTTTCCCCTTTATACTCTAATCTAGCTATTCCTCTCTTCTCCCTCCCTCTCTCTCAAATTATTATCCTTTTCTCTTCCTTTTCCTACCTTTCCCCTTTATACTCTAATCTAGCTATTCCTCTCTTCTCCCTCCCTCTCTCTCAAATTATTATCCTTTTCTCTTCCTTTTCCTACCTTTCCCCTTTATACTCTAATCTAGCTATTCCTCTCTTCTCCCTCTCTCTCAAATTATTATCCTTTTCTCTTCCTTTTCCTACCTTTCCCCCTTTATACTCTAATCTAGCTATTCCTCTCTTCTCCCTCCCTCTCTCTCAAATTATTATCCTTTTCTCTTCCTTTTCCTACCTTTCCCCTTTATACTCTAATCTAGCTATTCCTCTCTTCTCCCTCCCTCTCTCTCAAATTATTATCCTTTTCTCTTCCTTTTCCTACCTTTCCCCTTTATACTCTAATCTAGCTATTCCTCTCTCCTCCCTCTCTCTCTCAAATTATTATCCTTTTCTCTTCCTTTTCCTACCTTTCCCCTTTATACTCTAATCTAGCTATTCCTCTCTTCTCCCTCTCTCTCAAATTATTATCCTTTTCTCTTCCTTTTCCTACCTTTCCCCCTTTATACTCTAATCTAGCTATTCCTCTCTTCTCCCTCTCTCCCTCAAATTATTATCCTTTTCTCTTCCTTTTCCTACCTTTCCCCTTTATACTCTAATCTAGCTATTCCTCTCTTCTCCCTCTCTCTCTCTCAAATTATTATCCTTTTCTCTTCCTTTTCCTACCTTTCCCCTTTATACTCTAATCTAGCTATTCCTCTCTCCTCCCTCTCTCTCTCAAATTATTATCCTTTTCTCTTCCTTTTCCTACCTTTCCCCTTTATACTCTAATCTAGCTATTCCTCTCTTCTCCCTCCCTCTCTCTCAAATTATTATCCTTTTCTCTTCCTTTTCCTACCTTTCCCCTTTATACTCTAATCTAGCTATTCCTCTCTCCTCCCTCTCTCTCTCAAATTATTATCCTTTTCTCTTCCTTTTCCTACCTTTCCCCTTTATACTCTAATCTAGCTATTCCTCTCTTCTCCCTCTCTCTCAAATTATTATCCTTTTCTCTTCCTTTTCCTACCTTTCCCCCTTTATACTCTAATCTAGCTATTCCTCTCTTCTCCCTCTCTCCCTCAAATTATTATCCTTTTCTCTTCCTTTTCCTACCTTTCCCCTTTATACTCTAATCTAGCTATTCCTCTCTTCTCCCTCTCTCTCTCAAATTATTATCCTTTTCTCTTCCTTTTCCTACCTTTCCCCTTTATACTCTAATCTAGCTATTCCTCTCTTCTCCCTCTCTCTCTCAAATTATTATCCTTTTCTCTTCCTTTTCCTACCTTTCCCCTTTATACTCTAATCTAGCTATTCCTCTCTTCTCCCTCCCTCTCTCTCAAATTATTATCCTTTTCCTACCTTTCCCCTTTATACTCTAATCTAGCTATTCCTCTCTCCTCCCTCTCTCTCTCAAATTATTATCCTTTTCTCTTCCTTTCCTACCTTTCCCCTTTATACTCTAATCTAGCTATTCCTCTCTCCTCCCTCCCTCTCTCTCTCAAATTATTATCCTTTTCTCTTCCTTTTCCTACCTTTCCCCTTTATACTCTAATCTAGCTATTCCTCTCTTCTCCCTCCCTCTCTCTCAAATTATTATCCTTTTCTCTTCCTTTTCCTACCTTTCTCCTTTATACTCTAATCTAGCTATTCCTCTCTTCTCTCTCTCTCTCTCTCAAATTATTATCCTTTTCTCTTCCTTTTCCTACCTTTCCCCTTTATACTCTAATCTAGCTATTCCTCTCTTCTCCCTCCCTCTCTCTCAAATTATTATCCTTTTCTCTTCCTTTTCCTACCTTTCCCCTTTATACTCTAATCTAGCTATTCCTCTCTTCTCCCTCTCTCTCTCTCTCAAATTATTATCCTTTTCTCTTCCTTTTCCTACCTTTCCCCTTTATACTCTAATCTAGCTATTCCTCTCTTCTCCCTCCCTCCCTCTCTCTCAAATTATTATCCTTTTCTCTTCCTTTTCCTACCTTTCCCCTTTATACTCTAATCTAGCTATTCCTCTCTTCTCCCTCCCTCTCTCTCAAATTATTATCCTTTTCTCTTCCTTTTCCTACCTTTCCCCTTTATACTCTAATCTAGCTATTCCTCTCTTCTCCCTCCCTCTCTCTCAAATTATTATCCTTTTCTCTTCCTTTTCCTACCTTTCCCCTTTATACTCTAATCTAGCTATTCCTCTCTTCTCCCTCTCCCTCTCTCAAATTATTATCATTTTCTCTTCCTTTTCCTACCTTTCCCCTTTATACTCTAATCTAGCTATTCCTCTCTTCTCCCTCTCTCTCAAATTATTATCCTTTTCTCTTCCTTTTCCTACCTTTCCCCTTTATACTCTAATCTAGCTATTCCTCTCTCCTCCCTCTCTCTCTCAAATTATTATCCTTTTCTCTTCCTTTTCCTACCTTTCCCCTTTATACTCTAATCTAGCTATTCCTCTCTTCTCCCTCCCTCTCTCTCAAATTATTATCCTTTTCTCTTCCTTTTCCTACCTTTCCCCTTTATACTCTAATCTAGCTATTCCTCTCTCCTCCCTCTCTCTCTCAAATTATTATCCTTTTCTCTTCCTTTTCCTACCTTTCCCCTTTATACTCTAATCTAGCTATTCCTCTCTCCTCCCTCCCTCTCTCTCAAATTATTATCCTTTTCTCTTCCTTTTCCTACCTTTCCCCTTTATACTCTAATCTAGCTATTCCTCTCTCCTCCCTCTCTCTCTCAAATTATTATCCTTTTCTCTTCCTTTTCCTACCTTTCCCCTTTATACTCTAATCTAGCTATTCCTCTCTCCTCCCTCTCTCTCTCAAATTATTATCCTTTTCTCTTCCTTTTCCTACCTTTCCCCTTTATACTCTAATCTAGCTATTCCTCTCTCCTCCCTCTCTCTCTCAAATTATTAGCCTTTTCTCTTCCTTTTCCTACCTTTCCCCTTTATACTCTAATCTAGCTATTCCTCTCTCCTCCCTCTCTCTCTCAAATTATTATCCTTTTCTCTTCCTTTTCCTACCTTTCCCCTTTATACTCTAATCTAGCTATTCCTCTCTCCTCCCTCCCTCTCTCTCAAATTATTATCCTTTTCTCTTCCTTTTCCTACCTTTCCCCTTTATACTCTAATCTAGCTATTCCTCTCTCCTCCCTCTCTCTCTCAAATTATTATCCTTTTCTCTTCCTTTTCCTACTTTTCCCCTTTATACTCTAATCTAGCTATTCCTCTCTCCTCCCTCTCTCTCTCAAATTATTATCCTTTTCTCTTCCTTTTCCTACCTTTCCCCTTTATACTCTAATCTAGCTATTCCTCTCTCCTCCCTCTCTCTCTCAAATTATTATCCTTTTCTCTTCCTTTTCCTACCTTTCCCCTTTATACTCTAATCTAGCTATTCCTCTCTCCTCCCTCTCTCTCTCAAATTATTATCATTTTCTCTTCCTTTTCCTACCTTTCCCCTTTATACTCTAATCTACCTATTCCTCTCTCCTCCCTCTCTCTCTCAAATTATTATCCTTTTCTCTTCCTTTTCCTACCTTTCCCCTTTATACTCTAATCTAGCTATTCCTCTCTTCTCCCTCTCTCTCAAATTATTATCCTTTTCTCTTCCTTTTCCTACCTTTCCCCTTTATACTCTAATCTAGCTATTCCTCTCTCCTCCCTCTCTCTCTCAAATTATTATCCTTTTCTCTTCCTTTTCCTACCTTTCCCCTTTATACTCTAATCTAGCTATTCCTCTCTTCTCCCTCTCTCTCAAATTATTATCCTTTTCTCTTCCTTTTCCTACCTTTCCCCTTTATACTCTAATCTAGCTATTCCTCTCTTCTCCCTCTCTCTCAAATTATTATCCTTTTCTCTTCCTTTTCCTACCTTTCCCCTTTATACTCTAATCTAGCTATTCCTCTCTTCTCCCTCTCTCTCTCTCTCAAATTATGATCCTTTTCTCTTCCTTTTCCTACCTTTCCCCTTTATACTCTAATCTAGCTATTCCTCTCTTCTCCCTCTCTCTCTCTCTCAAATTATTATCCTTTTCTCTTCCTTTTCCTACCTTTCCCCTTTATACTCTAATCTAGCTATTCCTCTCTCCTCCCTCTCTCTGTCAAATTATTATCCTTTTCTCTTCCTTTTCCCCTTTATACTCTAATCTAGCTATTCCTCTCTTCTCCCTCTCTCTCAAATTATTATCCTTTTCTCTTCCTTTTCCTACCTTTCCCCTTTATACTCTAATCTAGCTATTCCTCTCTTCTCCCTCTCTCTCTCTCTCAAATTATTATCCTTTTCTCTTCCTTTTCCTACCTTTCCCCTTTATACTCTAATCTAGCTATTCCTCTCTTCTCCCTCTCTCTCAAATTATTATCCTTTTCTCTTCCTTTTCCTACCTTTCCCCTTTATACTCTAATCTAGCTATTCCATTCTCCTCCCTCTCTCTCTCAAATTATTATCCTTTTCTCTTCCTTTTCCTACCTTTCCCCTTTATACTCTAATCTAGCTATTCCTCTCTTCTCCCTCTCTCTCAAATTATTATCCTTTTCTCTTCCTTTTCCTACCTTTCCCCTTTATACTCTAATCTAGCTATTCCTCTCTTCTCCCTCTCTCTCAAATTATTATCCTTTTCTCTTCCTTTTCCTACCTTTCCCCTTTATACTCTAATCTAGCTATTCCTCTCTTCTCCCTCTCTCTCTCTCTCAAATTATTATCCTTTTCTCTTCCTTTTCCTACCTTTCCCCTTTATACTCTAATCTAGCTATTCCTCTCTTCTCCCTCTCTCTCTCTCTCAAATTATTATCCTTTTCTCTTCCTTTTCCTACCTTTCCCCTTTATACTCTAATCTAGCTATTCCTCTCTCCTCCCTCTCTCTCTCAAATTATTATCCTTTTCTCTTCCTTTTCCCCTTTATACTCTAATCTAGCTATTCCTCTCTTCTCCCTCTCTCTCAAATTATTATCCTTTTCTCTTCCTTTTCCTACCTTTCCCCTTTATACTCTAATCTAGCTATTCCTCTCTTCTCCCTCTCTCTCTCAAATTATTATCCTTTTCTCTTCCCTTTCCCCTTTATACTCTAATCTAGCTATTCCTCTCTTCTCCCTCTCTCTCTCTCTCAAATTATTATCCTTTTCTCTTCCTTTTCCTACCTTTCCCCTTTATACTCTAATCTAGCTATTCCTCTCTTCTCCCTCTCTCTCAAATTATTATCCTTTTCTCTTCCTTTTCCTACCTT
The DNA here is from genome assembly GCA_963556195.1 of Sepiola atlantica. NCBI lineage: Eukaryota > Metazoa > Mollusca > Cephalopoda > Sepiida > Sepiolidae > Sepiola > Sepiola atlantica. The sequence continues at coordinate 48,314,077 of OY744542.1, forward strand.
TCCCCTTTATACTCTAATCTAGCTATTCCTCTCTCCTCCCTCTCTCTCTCAAATTATTATCCTTTTCTCTTCCTTTTCCTACCTTTCCCCTTTATACTCTAATCTAGCTATTTCTCTCTTCTCCCTCCCTCTCTCTCAAATTATTATCCTTTTCTCTTCCTTTTCCTACCTTTCCCCTTTATACTCTAATCTAGCTATTCCTCTCTCCTCCCTCTCTCTCTCAAATTATTATCCTTTTCTCTTCCTTTTCCTACCTTTCCCCTTTATACTCTAATCTAGCTATTCCTCTCTTCTCCCTCTCTCTCAAATTATTATCCTTTTCTCTTCCTTTTCCTACCTTTCCCCTTTATACTCTAATCTAGCTATTCCTCTCTCCTCCCTCTCTCTCTCAAATTATTATCCTTTTCTCTTCCTTTTCCTACTTTTCCCCTTTATACTCTAATCTAGCTATTCCTCTCTTCTCCCTCTCTCTCTCTCTCTCTCAAATTATCATCCTTTTCTCCTCCTTTTCCTCTTTATACTCTAATCTAGCTATTCCTCTCTTCTCCCTCTCTCTCTCAAATTATTATCCTTTTCTCTTTCTTTTTCCTACCTTTCCCCTTTATACTCTAATCTAGCTATTCCTCTCTTCTCCCTCTCTCTCTCAAATTATTATCCTTTTCTCTTTCTTTTTCCTACCTTTCCCCTTTATACTCTAATCTAGCTATTCCTCTCTTCTCCCTCTCTCTCAAATTATTATCCTTTTCTCTTCCCTTTCCCCTTTATACTCTAATCTAGCTATTCCTCTCTTCTCCCTCTCTCTCTCAAATTATTATCCTTTTCTCTTCCTTTTCCTACCTTTCCCCTTTATACTCTAATCTAGCGATTCCTCTCTTCTCCCTCTCTCTCAAATTATTATCCTTTTCTCTTCCTTTTCCTACCTTTCCCCTTTATACTCTAATCTAGCTATTCCTCTCTTCTCCCTCTCTCTCTCTCAAATTATTATCCTTTTCTCTTCCTTTTCCCTTTATACTCTAATCTAGCTATTCCTCACTTCTCCCTCTCTCTCTCTCTCTCAAATTATCATCCATTTTCTCCTCCTTTTCTTACCTTTCCCCTTTATACTCTAATCTAGCTATTCCTCTCTTCTCCCTCTCTCTCTCTCTCTCAAATTATCCCTTTCTCCTCCTTTTCTTACCTTTCCCCCTTATAATCTAATCTAGCTATTACTCTTTTCTCCCTCTCTCTCTCTCTCTCAAATTATTATCCTTTTCTCCTCCTTTTCCTACCTTTCCCCTTTATACTCTTATCTAGATATTCCCTTCTTCTCCCTCTCTCTCTCTCTCAAATTATCATCCATTTTCTCCTCCTTTTCCTACCTTTCCCCTTTATACTATAATCTAGCTATTCCCTTCTCCCCCTCTCTTTCTCTCTCAAATTCTTATCTTTTTCTCTATCTCTTCTTTATTCTCCTCTAATTTAGCTATTCCTCTCTCCCTCTGTCATCAACTTAATTTAATTCAATACTATTACTATTCTCTGTCTCAGCACTGTGATTCATTAATGTACATTCCTCTCTTCACTTATCTACCTCTCTATCTTTTTTTTCATCCCCCCTTCCAAATGACTATCCTTCTTGTTTCTTTCCCTCCCTACTCATCTCTCTCTCTCTCTTTCTTTCTCTCTCTCTCTCTCTATCATACTCTTCCTCTCTCTCTCTTTCTTTCTCTCTCTACTCTATCATAATCCCCCCTCTCTCTCTCTCTCTTTACAAGCAAGTACTGACTGGCTGACCCTGCCTTTGCCTTGCTCCATTTTTCTTATTTAACGACACTTGAAAAAATAAATACAAGAGTAACGAAGAGAGAAAAGAAGTTATATCGGCGAAAAAAAAACAACAAAATATATGGAAGGTTGGACGAGCCAGAAAAGCTACAACTGTGTATAATATTAAAGATGGGGGTGTGGGGGGTAGTTGATAACGTTTGTGATGATGATACTGCTGCTGATGATCATAGTATTAGACAGAGAGTGAGAGGGGGGGAAAGGACATGTGCGCTTCTCCTCCCTCTTCTTTCCTTCTCTTCCTCCTCCTCCTGCCACTGTTTATTGTGGTTCTGTTTTTGCAGCAAAGCCGAACT
>OY744542.1:48316396-48338896 GCA_963556195.1 Sepiola atlantica
CTTTCCCCTTTATACTCTAATCTAGCTATTCCTCTCTTCTCCCTCCCTCTCTCTCAAATTATTATCCTTTTCTCTTCCTTTTCCTACCTTTCCCCTTTATACTCTAATCTAGCTATTCCTCTCTTCTCCCTCCCTCTCTCTCAAATTATTATCCTTTTCTCTTCCTTTTCCTACCTTTCCCCTTTATACTCTAATCTAGCTATTCCTCTCTTCTCCCTCCCTCTCTCTCAAATTATTATCCTTTTCTCTTCCTTTTCCTACCTTTCCCCTTTATACTCTAATCTAGCTATTCCTCTCTTCTCCCTCCTCTCTCTCAAATTATTATCCTTTTCTCTTCCTTTCCTACCTTTCCCCTTTATACTCTAATCTAGCTATTCCTCTCTTCTCCCTCCTCTCTCTCAAATTATTATCCTTTTCTCTTCCTTTTCCTACCTTTCCCCTTTATACTCTAATCTAGCTATTCCTCTCTTCTCCCTCTCTCTCTCAAATTATTATCCTTTTCTCTTCCTTTTCCTACCTTTCCCCTTTATACTCTAATCTAGCTATTCCTCTCTTCTCCCTCCTCTCTCTCAAATTATTATCCTTTTCTCTTCCTTTTCCTACCTTTCCCCTTTATACTCTAATCTAGCTATTCCTCTCTTCTCCCTCCCTCTCTCTCAAATTATTATCCTTTTCTCTTCCTTTTCCTACCTTTCCCCTTTATACTCTAATCTAGCTATTCCTCTCTTCTCCTCCCTCTCTCTCAAATTATTATCCTTTTCTCTTCCTTTTCCTACCTTTCCCCTTTATACTCTAATCTAGCTATTCCTCTCTCCTCCCTCTCTCTCTCAAATTATTATCCTTTTCTCTTCCTTTTCCTACCTTTCCCCTTTATACTCTAATCTAGCTATTCCTCTCTTCTCCCTCTCTCTCTCAAATTATTATCCTTTTCTCTTCCTTTTCCTACCTTTCCCCTTTATACTCTAATCTAGCTATTCCTCTCTTCTCCCTCTCTCCCTCAAATTATTATCCTTTTCTCTTCCTTTTCCTACCTTTCCCCTTTATACTCTAATCTAGCTATTCCTCTCTTCTCCCTCTCTCTCTCAAATTATTATCCTTTTCTCTTCCTTTTCCTACCTTTCCCCTTTATACTCTAATCTAGCTATTCCTCTCTTCTCCCTCTCTCTCTCAAATTATTATCCTTTTCTCTTCCTTTCCTACCTTTCCCCTTTATACTCTAATCTAGCTATTCCTCTCTTCTCCCCCTCTCTCTCAAATTATTATCCTTTTCTCTTCCTTTTCCTACCTTTCCCCTTTATACTCTAATCTAGCTATTCCTCTCTTCTCCTCCCTCTCTCTCAAATTATTATCCTTCCTTTCCTACCTTTCCCCTTTATACTCTAATCTAGCTATTCCTCTCTCCTCCCTCTCTCTCTCAAATTATTATCCTTTTCTCTTCCTTTTCCTACCTTTCCCCTTTATACTCTAATCTAGCTATTCCTCTCTCCTCCCTCCCTCTCTCTCTCAAATTATTATCCTTTTCTCTTCCTTTTCCTACCTTTCCCCTTTATACTCTAATCTAGCTATTCCTCTCTTCTCCCTCCCTCTCTCTCAAATTATTATCCTTTTCTCTTCCTTTTCCTACCTTTCTCCCTTTATACTCTAATCTAGCTATTCCTCTCTTCTCCCTCTCTCTCTCTCAAATTATTATCCTTTTCTCTTCCTTTTCCTACCTTTCCCCTTTATACTCTAATCTAGCTATTCCTCTCTTCTCCCTCCCTCTCTCTCAAATTATTATCCTTTTCTCTTCCTTTTCCTACCTTTCCCCTTTATACTCTAATCTAGCTATTCCTCTCTTCTCCCTCCCTCTCTCTCAAATTATTATCCTTTTCTCTTCCTTTTCCTACCTTTCCCCTTTATACTCTAATCTAGCTATTCCTCTCTTCTCCCTCCCTCCCTCTCTCTCAAATTATTATCCTTTTCTCTTCCTTTTCCTACCTTTCCCCTTTATACTCTAATCTAGCTATTCCTCTCTTCTCCCTCCCTCTCTCTCAAATTATTATCCTTTTCTCTTCCTTTTCCTACCTTTCCCCTTTATACTCTAATCTAGCTATTCCTCTCTTCTCCCTCCCTCTCTCTCAAATTATTATCCTTTTCTCTTCCTTTTCCTACCTTTCCCCTTTATACTCTAATCTAGCTATTCCTCTCTTCTCCCTCTCCCTCTCTCAAATTATTATCATTTTCTCTTCCTTTTCCTACCTTTCCCCTTTATACTCTAATCTAGCTATTCCTCTCTTCTCCCTCTCTCTCAAATTATTATCCTTTTCTCTTCCTTTTCCTACCTTTCCCCTTTATACTCTAATCTAGCTATTCCTCTCTCCTCCCTCTCTCTCTCAAATTATTATCCTTTTCTCTTCCTTTTCCTACCTTTCCCCTTTATACTCTAATCTAGCTATTCCTCTCTCTCCCTCCCTCTCTCTCAAATTATTATCCTTTTCTCTTCCTTTTCCTACCTTTCCCCTTTATACTCTAATCTAGCTATTCCTCTCTCCTCCCTCTCTCTCTCAAATTATTATCCTTTTCTCTTCCTTTTCCTACCTTTCCCCTTTATACTCTAATCTAGCTATTCCTCTCTCCTCCCTCCCTCTCTCTCAAATTATTATCCTTTTCTCTTCCTTTTCCTACCTTTCCCCTTTATACTCTAATCTAGCTATTCCTCTCTCCTCCCTCTCTCTCTCAAATTATTATCCTTTTCTCTTCCTTTTCCTACCTTTCCCCTTTATACTCTAATCTAGCTATTCCTCTCTCCTCCCTCTCTCTCTCAAATTATTATCCTTTTCTCTTCCTTTTCCTACCTTTCCCCTTTATACTCTAATCTAGCTATTCCTCTCTCCTCCCTCTCTCTCTCAAATTATTAGCCTTTTCTCTTCCTTTTCCTACCTTTCCCCTTTATACTCTAATCTAGCTATTCCTCTCTCCTCCCTCTCTCTCTCAAATTATTATCCTTTTCTCTTCCTTTTCCTACCTTTCCCCTTTATACTCTAATCTAGCTATTCCTCTCTCCTCCCTCCCTCTCTCTCAAATTATTATCCTTTTCTCTTCCTTTTCCTACCTTTCCCCTTTATACTCTAATCTAGCTATTCCTCTCTCCTCCCTCTCTCTCTCAAATTATTATCCTTTTCTCTTCCTTTTCCTACTTTCCCCTTTATACTCTAATCTAGCTATTCCTCTCTCCTCCCTCTCTCTCTCAAATTATTATCCTTTTCTCTTCCTTTTCCTACCTTTCCCCTTTATACTCTAATCTAGCTATTCCTCTCTCCTCCCTCTCTCTCTCAAATTATTATCCTTTTCTCTTCCTTTTCCTACCTTTCCCCTTTATACTCTAATCTAGCTATTCCTCTCTCCTCCCTCTCTCTCTCAAATTATTATCATTTTCTCTTCCTTTTCCTACCTTTCCCCTTTATACTCTAATCTACCTATTCCTCTCTCCTCCCTCTCTCTCTCAAATTATTATCCTTTTCTCTTCCTTTTCCTACCTTCCCCTTTATACTCTAATCTAGCTATTCCTCTCTTCTCCCTCTCTCTCAAATTATTATCCTTTTCTCTTCCTTTTCCTACCTTTCCCCTTTATACTCTAATCTAGCTATTCCTCTCTCCTCCCTCTCTCTCTCAAATTATTATCCTTTTCTCTTCCTTTTCCTACCTTTCCCCTTTATACTCTAATCTAGCTATTCCTCTCTTCTCCCTCTCTCTCAAATTATTATCCTTTTCTCTTCCTTTTCCTACCTTTCCCCTTTATACTCTAATCTAGCTATTCCTCTCTTCTCCCTCTCTCTCAAATTATTATCCTTTTCTCTTCCTTTTCCTACCTTTCCCCTTTATGACTCTAATCTAGCTATTCCTCTCTTCTCCCTCTCTCTCTCTCAAATTATGATCCTTTTCTCTTCCTTTTCCTACCTTTCCCCTTTATACTCTAATCTAGCTATTCCTCTCTTCTCCCTCTCTCTCTCTCAAATTATTATCCTTTTCTCTTCCTTTTCCTACCTTTCCCCTTTATACTCTAATCTAGCTATTCCTCTCTCCTCCCTCTCTCTGTCAAATTATTATCCTTTTCTCCTTCCTCTTTCCCCTTTATACTCTAATCTAGCTATTCCTCTCTTCTCCTCTCTCTCAAATTATTATCCTTTTCTCTTCCTTTTCCTACCTTTCCCCTTTATACTCTAATCTAGCTATTCCTCTCTTCTCCCTCTCTCTCTCTCAAATTATTATCCTTTTCTCTTCCTTTTCCTACCTTTCCCCTTTATACTCTAATCTAGCTATTCCTCTCTTCTCCCTCTCTCTCAAATTATTATCCTTTTCTCTTCCTTTTCCTACCTTTCCCCTTTATACTCTAATCTAGCTATTCCTTCTCCTCCCTCTCTCTCAAATTATTATCCTTTTCTCTTCCTTTTCCTACCTTTCCCCTTTATACTCTAATCTAGCTATTCCTCTCTTCTCCTCTCTCTCTCTCAATTATTATCCTTTTCTCTTCCTTTCTCCTTTCCTCTTATCTCTATTCTCTATTCCTCATCTCTCTCTCTCTCAAATTATTATCCTTTTCTCTTCCTTTTCCTACCTTTCCCTTTATACTCTAATCTAGCTATCTCTCTCCTCTCTCTCTCTCAAATTTATCCTTTCTCCTTTCCTTCTTCCCTTTATACTCTAATCTAGCTATTCTCTCTTCTCCCTCTCTCCAAATTATTATCCTTTTCTCTTCCTTTTCCTACCTTTCCCCTTTATACTCTAATCTAGCTATTCTCTCTTCTCCCTCTCTCTCAAATTATTATCCTTTTCTCTTCCCTTTCCCCTTTATACTCTAATCTAGCTATTCCTCTCTTCTCCCTCTCTCTCTCTCTCAAATTATTATCCTTTTCTCTTCCTTTTCCTACCTTTCCCCTTTATACTCTAATCTAGCTATTCCTCTCTTCTCCCTCTCTCTCAAATTATTATCCTTTTCTCTTCCTTTTCCTACCTTTCCCCTTTATACTCTAATCTAGCTATTCCTCTCTCCTCCCTCTCTCTCTCAAATTATTATCCTTTTCTCTTCCTTTTCCTACCTTTCCCCTTTATACTCTAATCTAGCTATTTCTCTCTTCTCCCTCCCTCTCTCTCAAATTATTATCCTTTTCTCTTCCTTTTCCTACCTTTCCCCTTTATACTCTAATCTAGCTATTCCTCTCTCCTCCCTCTCTCTCTCAAATTATTATCCTTTTCTCTTCCTTTTCCTACCTTTCCCCTTTATACTCTAATCTAGCTATTCCTCTCTTCTCCCTCTCTCTCAAATTATTATCCTTTTCTCTTCCTTTTCCTACCTTTCCCCTTTATACTCTAATCTAGCTATTCCTCTCTCCTCCCTCTCTCTCTCAAATTATTATCCTTTTCTCTTCCTTTTCCTACTTTTCCCCTTTATACTCTAATCTAGCTATTCCTCTCTTCTCCCTCTCTCTCTCTCTCTCTCAAATTATCATCCTTTTCTCCTCCTTTTCCTCTTTATACTCTAATCTAGCTATTCCTCTCTTCTCCCTCTCTCTCTCAAATTATTATCCTTTTCTCTTTCTTTTTCCTACCTTTCCCCTTTATACTCTAATCTAGCTATTCCTCTCTTTCCCTCTCTCTCTCAAATTATTATCCTTTTCTCTTTCTTTTTCCTACCTTTCCCCTTTATACTCTAATCTAGCTATTCCTCTCTTCTCCCTCTCTCTCAAATTATTATCCTTTTCTCTTCCCTTTCCCCTTTATACTCTAATCTAGCTATTCCTCTCTTCTCCCTCTCTCTCTCAAATTATTATCCTTTTCTCTTCCTTTTCCTACCTTTCCCCCTTTATACTCTAATCTAGCGATTCCTCTCTTCTCCCTCTCTCTCAAATTATTATCCTTTTCTCTTCCTTTTCCTACCTTTCCCCTTTATACTCTAATCTAGCTATTCCTCTCTTCTCCCTCTCTCTCTCTCAAATTATTATCCTTTTCTCTTCCTTTTCCCTTTATACTCTAATCTAGCTATTCCTCACTTCTCCCTCTCTCTCTCTCTCTCAAATTATCATCCATTTTCTCCTCCTTTTCTTACCTTTCCCCTTTATACTCTAATCTAGCTATTCCTCTCTTCTCCCTCTCTCTCTCTCTCTCAAATTATCCCTTTCTCCTCCTTTTCTTACCTTTCCCCCTTATAATCTAATCTAGCTATTACTCTTTTCTCCCTCTCTCTCTCTCTCTCAAATTATTATCCTTTTCTCCTCCTTTTCCTACCTTTCCCCTTTATACTCTTATCTAGATATTCCCTTCTTCTCCCTCTCTCTCTCTCTCAAATTATCATCCATTTTCTCCTCCTTTTCCTACCTTTCCCCTTTATACTATAATCTAGCTATTCCCTTCTCCCCCTCTCTTTCTCTCTCAAATTCTTATCTTTTTCTCTATCTCTTCTTTATTCTCCTCTAATTTAGCTATTCCTCTCTCCCTCTGTCATCAACTTAATTTAATTCAATACTATTACTATTCTCTGTCTCAGCACTGTGATTCATTAATGTACATTCCTCTCTTCACTTATCTACCTCTCTATCTTTTTTTTCATCCCCCCTTCCAAATGACTATCCTTCTTGTTTCTTTCCCTCCCTACTCATCTCTCTCTCTCTCTTTCTTTCTCTCTCTCTCTCTCTATCATACTCTTCCTCTCTCTCTCTTTCTTTCTCTCTCTACTCTATCATAATCCCCCCTCTCTCTCTCTCTCTTTACAAGCAAGTACTGACTGGCTGACCCTGCCTTTGCCTTGCTCCATTTTTCTTATTTAACGACACTTGAAAAAATAAATACAAGAGTAACGAAGAGAGAAAAGAAGTTATATCGGCGAAAAAAAAACAACAAAATATATGGAAGGTTGGACGAGCCAGAAAAGCTACAACTGTGTATAATATTAAAGATGGGGGTGTGGGGGGTAGTTGATAACGTTTGTGATGATGATACTGCTGCTGATGATCATAGTATTAGACAGAGAGTGAGAGGGGGGGAAAGGACATGTGCGCTTCTCCTCCCTCTTCTTTCCTTCTCTTCCTCCTCCTCCTGCCACTGTTTATTGTGGTTCTGTTTTTGCAGCAAAGCCGAACTAGCTTAGCGCGCCAAAAACGCTGAGACGTAAAGGCGGATAGTTGAAAATTGATGGCTTAGGCTTGCGTTGTTTACGTGTAAAGATATTAATTCGGCATTGCCCGGAATCGAATAACTTTCTAGATTATCATTATTTTCAGATGACTCATACTGTTTTCACCTTAAAAATAAATAGCAACTAATTAAACGTCTTTATATATATATATTATATATATATATATATATATATATATATATATTATTATTATTATTTATTTTATACGTACATAAAAGTAATCCATGGACACGTGTTTCTGGCTCACAGCCGTCATCAGCATGATCGAACCTTCGATATTGATGTCTATAGTCCAGCGTTCTACCACTGGACCAAGACGCTCTGTCTAGAAATATGTACGATTTTTATCACCTAAATATTTAATGTATTTTATATATATATATATATATATATATATATATATATATATATATATATATAACGTTAAACCGTGAAATATTAATAAATTGATTTGAGATTCCATTCATATTTTTTCTTCTCATTTATTTTTGTTCATCTGTTCCACCTTCCGGTACCTATATCACATTGCTCCAGCCTCGGATTACTAACTTACATTATATATATATATATATATATATATATATATATATATATATATATATATATGTGTGTGTGTGTGTGAAAAATGACAAACGGAAAACAGGTTAAAATGCAGGAGAAAAACAAAAACAAGAGATTTGACCGGTTTCGTTCGTTTTTTTTCTGAAGACGGTCGCTAACACGAACGAAACCGGTCAAATCTCTTGTTTTTGTTTTTCTCCTGCATTTTAACCTGTTTTCCGTTTGTCATTTTTCACACATTTTGTCTACCACAGCATTTCATTTTCATGACTTATCGTGTACCTTACCCATATATATATATATATATATATATATATATATATATATATATATATATATATATACATACATACATACATACAGGACCGGCGGGACAGTTATAAAAGTAAGGGGGGGGGGGGCTCTCCTAAAAAGTGGGGGGGGGGCCGGTTAAACACATGCATGTGCAATGTGCATATATAACTTCATTATTGATGACCGTAAAGTGGGGGGTCCAAGTCAAAAAGTGTGTGTGGGGGGGGGGGGGCTTGATCCCCCCCCTCCGGTGCCGCCGTCCATGATATATATATATATAAATGGAAAGCTAATAAAGATAAAAAGTCAATGCTCAATGTACAAGATAGAGCAGTAATATAAGGAAATGAGTATTGATTTACTCCTCTCCAGGAGTTAGGCACAAGGCCAGTTTTTATCTTACTCCCACAAGTAAGATGTGACCCAAGGTCGGGTCGGGAAAGTGGGTTTTAAAAATTGCCTGGGCAGCCCCGTCGGCATTCCCCGGTAGGGGCGCCTCAGGCAGTAAGCAATAAACTTACTCCTCCTCAAAGAGGGGAGGCGAAGCCTGGGAGGGTGGACCTCCTAGAACTGCACAGGACAGACCCATAGACTGGCGTAAATCAAGCCCCGAAGGCCAAGACAATACCAGTCTATGGGGTGCAGTATCCATCGTACAGATACTACACTTTGATCTTAGCCAAAAGGCCAAGAAAATAAAAAATTGTACAAAGTACAATATTTATTAAATCATCAAACAGTTCAAACAATGAATATATAAATATCTTTTTTTCTTTCCTTAACCCATGGATTTTCAAAAATACAAGCTTTTATCATCAGAGGAAATGATAGGGATAAAGCAGCAAAATTATATTACTGTTAGCACAGATTTGAAAATATAAAAAGAATATGAAATTTTTGTATTTTCAAATCTTCAAATCTATTGTAAACAGTAATATAATTTGGACCATACAGGGAATAAGGACCCCAAAACAATGGGAAAATGAAAGGAACACCTTTAAAACATGTTAATATTCTTAAAATACACAACACAAAAATAGAATCTTCTGTTTTTAATAAAAACGTATTGTAAAAAAAAAAAGACGCACGCTATAAGATTCTATTTTATTTCATTATGTATTCTGCTCTCGTGGGGAGGCAAGTAAATAGTGACACGAAAACATTTTAGAACAAGAATTCAAAAAACTTTGTAAATTAAAGGATAAACACATTCTACATTAAATAATAGATATTTAATATATATCCCCCCCCCCCCCCACCCTAAATATAAATATTAACATGTTTTAAAAGAAAAAAAAGTATATTGGATGCTTCGATGTTTCGTTTGTTTATTAAAAAGTTGTAAATAGAGTGCACGGGTGTGGCTAGATCAACCAGAAGACACCGGTGAAGACAGAAAGGCGTTCCTTTCATTTGGCCATTGTTTTGGGGTCCTTATTCCCTGTATGCTCCAATTTATATTACTGTTTAGCATAGATTTGAAGATTTGAAAATATAAAAGTTTTATATTTTTTTATATTTTCAAATCTGTGCTAAATCTGTGTTATGATTTCCTCTGGTGATAAAAGCATACATTTTTGAAAATCTATGGGTGGATGTCTTGAAATGACACTGCTTGATCACATCTATAATGAGGATATCCAAAGGCTCTACGGCATCGCACCGATTGAAGGCAGCTCAGATTGTTTTGTACACGTGCCAAGGGTCAACAACGACACCGTCGCGAAACTTGCCTTTGCATTAGAAGTTAACGGAAAGCGCCGAAGGGGTAGGCCGATGATGAGATGGGCAGATACCCTGCATAAAGATCTCTGTTAAACCAGCCTTCACCCGGACCAAGCCTGTGATCATGTCAAGTGGAGATAAAAAATCAATCATTGCGGACACGGCCGTAGCTCGGAATAAACACATAAGAAAAAGAAGAAAAGATTTTAAAATGTCTAGTAAGATAATAGCTGCTCTAGTGGCCCCCTCGACGTAAATACACTAGACCAACTCGACAATCAGCTAAATCCCATCCATTCACTGTGGAGGTCCTCACACGCCGGAGAGCCTTCTACTCCAATGGCTTCTTTCTTCGTGCTGCCGGCCTCTGTAACTCCCTCCCTGCTCCCTGTTTCCCCCGACTGTACCGATATGCAGAGGTTTAAAACTAATGTAAACAGACATCACGCTACACAGCTCGCAACCTAGGATGACACCCAAAACCTACACCCTAATTCTCAGTAGCCCCTTACGTCTACAGTGGTGTCTTGCCTTGTTTGGGGTGAAATATGTTAAAAAAAAAAAAAATTTTTTTTAATTTATTGAATAAATAATGAAAATTTGATTAAAAGTGGATAATTCTAAAAAAAATTTAATGATTAAAAGAATTAGAACATTTTTTTTGTTTACAAATAGTAATCACCTAGTGGAGTCACTTAGTGGAGACACCTAGTGGAGGCACCAAGTGTATCACAGATTGACAGGAGTTCAGCTCATAGTACGAGGATTGAGTCGCAAGCAGTTAATAAGAAAGCCTACATGAATACTCTGAATAAAGATTCTGATTTTCTTTACTTACGAATCACCACTTATAAAGGCCAAAAGCCATTCAACGACAAGAGTTAATGAGATGGATAGATTGTCAGTTGGTTGACCACTCACTCACTATCATAGTTTCGTGTCTGTGTTCTGTCAGGAGTTTGACGTTGTCTGGCGGTTTTTATACATCGTCTCCAGTGGACACGGGCGTGGGGGTCCACCATCACCATCTGCCACTGTATACGGTCATGCCTGATGGTTTCTCTCCAAGTCTTCTTTGGGCGTCCAGTTTTCTTCTGACCGACCACTTTCCGATCTCTACACGTGTTGATTCGTCCACTGCTTCTTTCAACATGTCCAAATCAATGTAGTCTTTTCGCCCTAAGAATAACGTCCAGCGGTTGGATGGCCAGTGTCTCGATCAAGACCTCTGACCTAACATACTGGGTCTGGTCTGATTTAACATGGCAGATTCATCTGATCATAGCCCCATCATTCCGGCGGAGTCTGACAATTGACAATTGTTTTATTTTACTTCAGTTGAAGTTCTCAGAAATCAAAGGGCCTCTTCCTGGTGCTAACACTTGATCTCTATATGAGATACATAGATATTCGAATATTCTATTAAAGTTCTTCTTTATTTCTCAAACTTGAAGTTAGTAAAGAAGTTAAGAACATTAATTTTCCTCTCCCCAATTGACCAGTTAACTATCTTATAGTATATCTTTTTTGTGGTCTCTTGGTCTTATCAGATTCCAAGACAAGGATTCATCTAGTCTGGTGGAGTATTCAGCTAAGTGTTGTTACTTGAGGTAACATCACTAGAAGGTGCACCATTCCTCGTATGAATAGGTGTATAGCTGTGTTGCAGGATCTTATTTGGGCTTCGAATCCTATGTTATTTTGAATATTTGATCAGGGTTTACTTGTAGGGGGGAGTATCCTCATGTCAGGTTGTCCTGACAAACCCCTTTACAGAGAGACCGAAAACATTTGAGGATGGCGTCTCGTAGGTAATTCAAACTCCCCTATAGGTAATTCAATGTTCCCTCCCCATAGAAAAGGCCAATAAAACAAAGACTGTTGAACCATAGTAGACAAGGGTTAGGGTAGCAAGTAATTCAAACTCCCCTCAGTAGGTAATTCAATGTCTCCCTATCATATGAACGCCAATAAAAAAAAAAAGACTGTTCAACCTTATTAGACAAGTCTGGCATAGACTAAAGTTTATCCGTACTAAATATGCAGAAAGGAATTTTATTCATTGGGTGGAATTTTTTTTGGTCAATTCTGATTGCATTTACTTTTTGGTCAATTCTGATTGCATTTATTTTGGGGTCAATTCTGATTGCATTTTTTGGGGGGGATCAATTCTGATTGCATTTTTTGGGGGGGTCAATTCTGATTGCATTTTTGGGGGGGGGGGGGTCAATTCTGATTGCATTTTTTGGGGGGGTCAATTCTGATTGCATTTTTGACGGGTCAATTCTGATTGCATTTTTTGGGGGGTTAATTCTGACTGCATTTTTGGGGGGTTAATTCTGACTGCATTTTTGGGGGGTCAATTCTGATTGCATTTTTGGGGGGGTCAATTCTGATTGCATTTTTTGGGGGGTTAATTCTGATTGCATTTTTTTGGGGTCAATTCTGATTGCATTTTTTGGGGGGTTAATTCTGATTGCATTTTTTGGGGGGTTAATTCTGATTGCATTTTTTGGAGGGTCAATTCTGATTGCATTTTTTTTTGGGGGGGGGTCAATTCTGATTGCATTTTTTTTTGGGGGGGGGGTCAATTCTGATTGCATTTTTGGGGGGTCAATTCTGATTGCATTTTTTGGGGGGTTAATTCTGATTGCATTTTTTGGGGGTCAATTCTGATTGCATTTTTTGGGGGGTTAATTCTGATTGCATTTTTTGGGGGTCAATTCTGATTGCATTTTTTTTGGGGGGGGGTCAATTCTGATTGCATTTTTTGGGGGTCAATTCTGATTGCATTTTTTTTTTCAATACTTTGATTATTATTGCGATATAATCAAAAAATATTCCGAGTTGGGTGTGAATTAAGGGATCTTTATACAGTTGTTATGTTATTATTATGATGATTATATGATGGGATTGTTATTTGCATTCATAATAATTTTTATTTAAACATTTTTTTTTTTACTTAACTCACTTCACCCCATTGCCACTGAGACGTAAGGGCTAATGAAAATTAGGCGTCAGATTTATAGGGGCATCCTCTAAGTAGAGAGTGGTGCAGTGAGATGTTTGTTCACATTACATTTAAATTTCTGCATGTTGGTGCAGTCGAAAAAAAAACAATGAACAAGGAGGGAATTCCAAAGCAAGCAGTTCGAAGAAAAGAATCTATTAGAGTAGAAAGCTTTCTGGCATCTATTGTGAAGGGGTGGGACTTTGCTTATTGTTAGGTTGGCCGGGAGTATTTATGTTGAGGGGGGCACAAGTGCACAAAGTTCATTGGAGCATATTCCATTGAAGTACTTGTAAAACAAGCACATGGATGCAACATTGCGTCGATGGGACAGGGGCTGGAGCTTGGCAGACAGTGTAGGACCTATTAGATTAGAGGCTCTTTTTTGTACCTGTCTAAGGGGGGTTGTTTCGTTTTACGGCATATCAACCATTTTTGGGTTATTTAATGCCAACTCCGGTCATTTTGGTGAAAGTTTTTATGCTTCAAATTCTTTATATGTTCAAGTATTCATTCATGGTGTTTGGTTATTTTGTTTTACGGTATATCAACCCTTTTCAGGTTATTTAATGCTGAATTTGGTCCTTTTGGTGAAAGTCTTTATACTTCGTTCCTTATATGTTCAAATATTTGTTCATGGTGTTTGGTTGAATGAAAAGGTGGGAATCGGTGGGGAGGGGAGAAGGGAGGGAAATTGTTGTGTTTTGTTTTGGATTTTGCAGAACATGATTGAGTTTTGCAAAAAAATAAATAAAAACAAAACATCAATGTTTGGTGCATTTTTAGTCAGGAAGTCAATAACTTCAGACAGCCTGGTCTGGTAGCGCCAGTAGGTTCTATTTGACCAATAGATGGGGCCCTTACAGATACTACCACTCCGGCCCAGAATGGACATGGGAGCAATGGCAACTAAGGGGAAACTCCACATTCCCCACAGCTCCCAAATGGAGGCCTCACCACTGGATGTCTTTGAAGGTCATACCCAGGACCGTACCTGTCTAAGAAGAAGGGACTAGTGGTTGGTGCACCAGCCCAGATGTAGCAACAATACTTCATACATCGGCAAATGATGGCTTTGTAGAGATATAGGATACTGGCATGTGTGATAAGTTTTTTAGACCGGTAGAGGGAGCCCATCTTCTCTGCAGCAGACTTGGGCGTATCTTCTATGCATTTGTTCCAATTCATGTTACCAGTGAATGTAAGGCCACAGAGTTTGAATGTTAGACTCTAAGGTAGGGTGCTATTAGCCACAGCAGTCAGTGGTTTGAAAGGTTTCTTGTAATTCTTAAAAGAAACGAGATTTGTCTTAGTAGCATCAAATATAACCATCCATTTATGGTCCCATTCTACTACAGACTGGGGGTCATTTTCTAAGGATTCAGCCATTGTCTTGGATATGTGTGCATTCGTTTTGCCCATGTGGTGTCATCAGCAACTATACCCATCTCTGACGCAATTGCACCAGGTAGGTCGTTTATGAAAATCAGGAATAATAAAAGACCAAGGATCAATCCATGAGCAAACCTGCATTAATGTCATGTTGTTTAGGGTTAAGGTTAGGATGGTCTGGATGTTTCTTTTGGCTGAGAAGGATCTGATTATATTAAATATCCGTCCACTGTACCATCTGGTTATATCAAATATCCGTCCACTGTACAATCTGGTTATATCAAATATCCGTCCACTGTACAATCTGGTTATATCAAATATCTGTCCACTGTACAATCTGGTTATATCAAATATCTGTCCACTGTACCATCTAGTTATATCAAATATCTGTCCACTGTACCATCTGATTATATCAAATATCTGTCCACTGTACCATCTGGTTATATCAAATATCTGTCCACTGTACAATCTGGTTATATCAAATATCCGTCCACTGTACCATCTGGTTATATCAAATATCCGTCCACTGTACCATCTGATTATATCAAATATCCGTCCACTGTACCATCTGGTTATATCAAATATCCGTCCACTGTACCATCTGGTTATATCAAATATCCGTCCACTGTACAATCTGGTTATATCAAATATCCGTCCACTGTACAATCTGGTTATATCAAATATCCGTCCACTGTACAATCTGGTTATATCAAATATCCGTCCACTGTACAATCTGGTTATATCAAATATCCGTCCACTGTACCATCTGGTTATATCAAATATCCGTCCACTGTACAATCTGGTTATATCAAATATCCGTCCACTGTACCATCTGGTTATATCAAATATCCGTCCACTGTACCATCTGGTTATATCAAATATCCGTCCACTGTACCATCTGATTATATCAAATATCCGTCCACTGTACCATCTGATTATATCAAATATCTGTCCACTGTACCATCTGGTTATATCAAATATCCGTCCACTGTACAATCTGGTTATATCAAATATCCGTCCACTGTACCATCTGATTATATCAAATATCCGTCCACTGTACCATCTGGTTATATCAAATATCCGTCCACTGTACAATCTGGTTATATCAAATATCCGTCCACTGTACAATCTGGTTATATCAAATATCCGTCCACTGTACAATCTGATTATATCAAATATCTGTCCACTGTACCATCTGATTATATCAAATATCCGTCCACTGTACCATCTGGTTATATCAAATATCCGTCCACTGTACCATCTGATTATATCAAATATCCATCCACTGTACCATCTGGTTATTTCAAATATCCGTCCACTGTACCATCTGGTTATATCAAATATCCGTCCACTGTACCATCTGATTATATCAAATATCCGTCCACTGTACCATCTGATTATATTAAATATTTGTCTACTATCGAATGAATTTTGATGAGAAGACCTTCAAAAGCTTTGCATATATCACGTGCCACTGCCTTAGCTTCATCTGCCTCATCTAATAGTTTATGTATTCAGAAATGACGATTAGGATATTTGCAGTAGAACAGGCTAGCCTAAATCCATACTGTTGTCGAAGAAATTTAGCATTTACAAGGTGGTGGACTATAGCTAGATTGATTAATTATCTAAAAGTTTTAGCGAAGAGCAGAATGAGACTGATGGGGTGATAATTGTGCGGGTCACTTCTTTCACCACAATTCTTGAACACTGGTACCACAAAAGTAATTTTCCAGCTATGATGGAAGCAAGATTCTGCAAGTATTTTCTTATAGAGTTTGGAGAGGACAGGGGCCAGCTAAGGAGAGCATTTTTTTTTTTATTACTATAGCAGGGATAAGATCAGGTTAACATGCTTTGGAGATAACAAGATTTTTTATATCCGAGACATAGGAATTGGTTATAATCAGATCATCAAGGGTGACTTCTATCCATAGTAGAAAATTTGGGAGGGAGTGGTTTGTGGAGTCAAAGGTGGAGTTTAAGGGTAACCGCTGGGAAAGTAGTTACGCCTTCTTAGTTGCTGTGCAAGCGATATTATGGTGATTGGATAATGGGAGGGATTGTTGATTGTATATTATTCAGCACACTATTATAGATTTTCCAAAAATCGTGAGTTCCTAATTTTTGCGAATCAATGCGTTTTCTGATCATCTTAGTAGACCTACTTTTAGCTGCGGCTATTACACTATTACAATGGTTTCTTGATGCTATTTTTTTTTTGCTGATTAGATACACCAGCCATAAAGTTATCTCCTCTATAAAGGATTTCAGATACACTAACAATAAAGTCATTTAAAATGAGGGATTTCAGATACACCAGACATAGTTATTTTGAATAAGGCAGTTAAGATACACCAGCCAGAAAGTATTTCCAAATAAGGAATCTCAGATAAAACAAGACATAAAGTCATTCTAAATAAAGGATTTCAGATACACTAACAATAAAGTCATTCTAAATAAAGGATTTCAGATACACTAACAATAAAGTCACTCTAAATAAAAGATTTCAGATACACTAACAATAAAGTCACTCTAAATAAAAGATTTCAGATACACTAACAATAAAGTCATTCTAAATAAAGGATTTCAGATACACTAACAATAAAGTCATTCTAAATAAAGGATTTCAGATACACTAACAATAAAGTCATTCTAAATAAAGGATTTCAGATACACTAACAATAAAGTCATTCTAAATAAAGGATTTAAGATACACTAACAATAAAGTCATTCTAAATAAAGGATTTCAGATACACTAACAATAAAGTCATTCTAAATAAAGGATTTCAGATACACTAACAATAAAGTCACTCTAAATAAAGGATTTCAGATACACTAACAATAAAGTCATTCAAAAAAAGGGATTTCAGATACACCAGCCAAAAAGTCATTCTAAATAAAGGATTTCAGATACACTAACAATAAAGTCATTCTAAATAAAGGATTTCAGATACACTAACAATAAAGTCATTCTAAATAAAGGATTTCAGATACACTAACAATAAAGTCATTCTAAATAAAGGATTTCAGATACACTAACAATAAAGTCATTCTAAATAAAGGATTTCAGATACACTAACAATAAAGTCATTCTAAATAAAGGATTTCAGATACACTAACAATAAAGTCATTCTAAATAAAGGATTTCAGATACACTAACAATAAAGTCATTCTAAATAAAGGATTTCAGATACACTAACAATAAAGTCATTCTAAATAAAAGATTTCAGATACACTAACAATAAAGTCATTCTAAATAAAGGATTTCAGATACACTAACAATAAAGTCACTCTAAATAAAGGATTTCAGATACACTAACAATAAAGTCCCTCTAAATAAAAGATTTCAGATACACTAACAATAAAGTCACTCTAAATAAAAGATTTCAGATACACTAACAATAAAGTCACTCTAAATAAAAGATTTCAGATACACTAACAATAAAGTCACTCTAAATAAAAGATTTCAGATACACTAACAATAAAGTCACTCTAAATAAAAGATTTCAGATACACTAACAATAAAGTCACTCTAAATAAAAGATTTCAGATACACTAACAATAAAGTCATTCTAAATAAAGGATTTCAGATACACTAACAATAAAGTTATTCGAAATAAAGGATTTCAGATACACTAACAATAAAGTCATTCTAAATAAAGGATTTCAGATACACTAACAATAAAGTCACTCTAAATAAAGGATTTCAGATACACTAACAATAAAGTCATTCAAAAAAAGGGATTTAAGATACACCAGCCATAAAGTCATTCTAAATAAGAGATTTAAGATACACCAGCCATAAAGTCATTCCAAATAAGGGATTCTAATAATTTGCATAAAATAATTGTTTTTTTAAAAACTTTCCAAAAAACGCTGCAGCTTTTATTCTGAAACTCTGGCAAATTTTTTTAGTTTATCTGAAGATGATGCATCTTTCTCAAAAAGTGTCGGGTTGGCGGAGGTCTCAACAAACGGTTCAGGACTGTTATATATTGGTAATCGACCCTCGCTTTGAAAGGCCATTAGGACCAGATTTTATATACAGCAGCTGGTATACTCGAACCCCCCCCCCCCCTCGTCATCTTTAGTACTGACCTTCGGTAACTTTGGTGGTTGACGCTCAAGACAAGTTCTTCGATAAAATATCCTTCAAAAGATGAACTTTGTAATTTTGAGAATCCATCA
Organism: Sepiola atlantica; assembly: GCA_963556195.1. Taxonomy (NCBI): domain Eukaryota; kingdom Metazoa; phylum Mollusca; class Cephalopoda; order Sepiida; family Sepiolidae; genus Sepiola; species Sepiola atlantica. The sequence continues at coordinate 48,334,738 of OY744542.1, forward strand.
ATAATTGGCCAAGATGTTTTTTTCCTTTTCTTTCTCAAAAGTTGTTAAATTTATCCTGAACACCCTGTATCCTCCATTCTATAATAAAGCCCAATGTGTATTTATTTGTATATTAATAAATATAAATCCATCCCATCACACAAAAGTTAGTGAGCAAAACGCATGCCTTTACCTAGGCTCCAGATGACACCATTTCAAGTGGTGATACGAAGCAAGAAAGCAAATAGCAAGTCAGACAACCACCACCGCCTGAAAGGAAATTAGAAAAAATCCTTCATTCTAAGTAAAAGTCAACAGTTGTTTTTTTTTTTATTCTTTTAGGTCATCAGAAATGATATCAGGTTGGAAAGAAAGTAATGTCGTTTTTGTCCAACACATTTATTTCATCTGAAACATTAACATTAGGGTATTTTAAACCTTTACAATAATTTCCCTCATTTTCTATGACTTCTGTCCAACGAACAACTAACAATTTAGGTCATTTTTTGCGTTGGTCGTCATTTTCATAAATTTTATTGTTTAAGTGATGCTGCAAAGACCGGAAAAGATGGTAGTCGGATGGAGCAATGTCAGGTGAATAAGGCGGATGAGGCAAAACTTCCCAATTGAAACTCATGACCTTTTCCTGAGTGAGTTTTGCTGTGTGAGGTTTCGTGTTATCATGCTGAAGCACTAGACCCTTTCTATTGAGTAATGCTGGTCGTTTTTTTGATAGAGCAATTCTTAGATCGTCCAGTTGTGAACAATATTTTACTGCTGTGATTGTTAGATTAGACTCTAGTAACTCATAATGAATCAGTCCTCTCATGTCCCACCATAAAGAGAGCATACTCTTCTTTGGGTGTAGTCCTTGTTTTGGAACAGGCTGTGGACTTTGGTTTCGATTTAACCATTGTCTTTTGCGTTAGGTATTCTTGTAACAAACCCATTTTTCATCTCAAATCACAATTCTTTGCAAAAATGGTTCTTAATGATTCCTGGAAAGCAAAGATGTGCAAACAGTTAATTTTTTATTTCACTGAGCGTCGGTCAAATCGTGGGGGAAACCAGAGTCCAAGTTTTGAAACTTTCCCTAACTCGTGAAGGCATGAAATAATTGTGGTATAGGTTGTATTGCATTGTTGAGCTAATTCTCTGCTGGTTAACTTTGTATTGGCCTCCACATCGTCTTTAATGGTGTCTTTATCATTTGATTTTGCCCTTCCCGGATGTCGTTGATCTGACAGGTTAAAGTCTCCAGAAGAAAATTTTGCGAACCACCGTTGACATTTTCGATCATTCAGAACATTTATCCCATTGACAGTTCTTTTATTTTTTGTAGCTTCTGCAGCTGAGTTTCCTTTTTTGAATTCATAGAGCCTGCAATGTCTCAGATGCTCCTCACTAATATCCATTTTTTGACGGCAGAGACCGTTAAACGTAATATTTTCCAACCAATTACTATATCTGAAATGCAAAGCAAGATATTAAGACACCAATTCACCAAAAAATCTAGAACTGTGTACAACTTAGGAGGCTGCAAAGTGATAGAGTATAAAAAATACGACATTACTTTCTTTCCAACCTGATATATCTTTTTAGTCTTCTTTCCTTTGCTGGGACTTTTTTGATTTAGTTCTTCATGTTTCTTGATTAGCCTTTTTTCTTCATTGTCAGCTATATTTAACTCTCCTCCATCGTTTTCTGATCTCTTTAGCCTTATTTATAACTTTAGCTTTCTTTTATTACTTTGATATTCCAGTCTAGTTTCCCATCTGAGCTTTGTTGGTTCATATATGAAAAATTAAATTACTCATGTAATATTATGATTTTATATGAATATTAGTGTGAAAACTGGCGTCATTTTTGATAGAGGGTGTACACTAGTATATATATATATATATATATATATATCATCAGAGATGGGTTAGTTTGGAAGTCAATTTCTAAAAGCCATCTATCACATGCCATCATGTAAAACAGACGTTAAACTAAATATGACGATGATCTAACGAGAATATAGCCGTGTATTTACGTGAAATGTTAGCTAGCTTAATATAGTATTTTTAAAGTAAGTTTTATTTTATTTTTAATTATTCCATGTATTGGGTTAAAAGTGGCACCTTCAAATATATATATAAATATATATATATATGTAGAGAGAGAGAGAGAGATAGATAGATAGATAGATAGATAGATAGATAGATAGATAGATAGATAGATAGATAGTTGGCCAAAATTATTTAATTATTCCATGTATTGGGTTAAAAGTGGCACCTTCAAATATATATATATATATATATATATATTTGTATAGAGAAAGAGAGAGAGAGAGAGAGATAGATAGATAGATAGATAGATAGATAGTTGGCCAAAATTATTTAATTATTCCATGTATTGGGTTAAAAGTGGCACCTTCAAATATATATATATATATATATATATATATATATATATGTATAGAGAAAGAGATAGATAGATAGATAGATAGATAGATAGATAGATAGATAGATAGATAGATAGATAGTTGGCCAAAATGTCATATATCCACTGAAAATGGCTCAAACATCAAGTTTTTTTTTACGAATGAGCCACGTTCCCTGCCTCGTTAGCCTCGACTAAGCAGCTTTGTTATGATTTGTTTTTTCGGCTGACAATTCATTAAATGAGAATTTTGAGAAAGAGAGGCTGAACGGAAAACATTTAAAAACAAAACTGAATCACAGATTTGCATGTGTGCGTGTGTGTCTGTCCGTGTGTGTGTGTGTGTTCGACTTATTCAGTCAAAACGTTTTTTTTCTTCACACGTTCAGAAAAAAAAACAAATTATTTTTTTTTTTACATGTTTTATTGCATTTCTGAGCTGTTTTTTATGTTGGCTGATCTGTCACGGTTAAGTTTGTTTTTTCAATAAATCTTTATTCGTGTGAGTTGGATTGACTCAAGACTTGTGAGGCTACTTTTTAATTACAAAATATGAGTTTGAAATAGTATTTTAATTGGTCTGTCATGCTTAGGTTTGAAATAGTATTTTTATTGGTCTGTCATGCTTACGTTTGAAATAGTATTTTTATTGGTCTGTCATGCTTAAGTTTGAAATAGTATTTTTATTGGTCTGTCATGCTTGAGTTTGAAATAGTATTTTTATTGGTCTGTCATGCTTAAGTTTGAAATAGTATTTTTATTGGTCTCTCATGCTTGAGTTTGAAATAGTATTTTTATTGGTCTGTCATGCTTAAATTTGAAATAGCATTTTTATTGGTCTGTCATGCTTGAGTTTGAAATAGCATTTTCATTAGTCTGTCATGCTTAAGTTTGAAATAGTATTTTTATTGGTCTGTCATGCTTAAGTTTGAAATAGTATTTTTATTGGTCTGTCATGCTTAAGTTTGAAATAGTATTTTTATTGGTCTGTCATGATTAGATTTGAAATAGCATTATTTTCTTTGGTCTGTCATGCTTAGGTTTGAAATAGCATTATTTTCTTTGGTCTGTCATGCTTAGGTTTGAAATAGTATTTTCATTGGTCTGTCATGCTTAGGTTTGAAATAGTATTTTTATTGGTCTGTCATGCTTAAGTTTGAAATAGTATTTTTATTGGTCTGTCATGCTTAAGTTTGAAATAGTATTTTTATTGGTCTGTCATGCTTAAGTTTGAAATAGTATTTTTATTGGTCTGTCATGCTTGAGTTTGAAATAGTATTTTTATTGGTCTGTCATGCTTGAGTTTGAAATAGTACTTTCATTAGTCTGTCATGCTTAAGTTTGAAATAGTATTTTTATTGGTCTGTCATGCTTAAGTTTGAAATAGTATTTTTATTGGTCTGTCATGCTTAAGTTTGAAATAGTATTTTCATTGGTCTGTCATGCTTAGGTTTGAAATAGCATTTTTTTTGGTCTGTCATGCTTAGGTTTGAAATAGTATTTTTATTGGTCTGTCATGCTTAAGTTTGATATAGTATTTTCATTGGTCTGTCATGCTTAAGTTTGATATAGTATTTTCATTGGTCTGTCATGCTTAAGTTTGAAATAGTATTTTTATTGGTCTGTCATGCTTAAGTTTGAAATAGTATTTTTTTTGGTCTGTCATGCTTAAGTTTGAAATAGTATTTTCATTGGTCTGTCATGCTTAGGTTTGAAATAGCATTTTTTTTGGTCTGTCATGCTTAGGTTTGAAATA
>OY744542.1:48346396-48463896 GCA_963556195.1 Sepiola atlantica
CCAATAGAAGGAAAACAATTTAACACTTAAATACTTTATTTTTCATATTGATTTGAAAAATTTTATAAACTAAAAAACGTTTCATAGGGGTAATATAAAGTAGTATAAATGATTTTTGGAGAAAATCTTTTTTATAAAGTGAGGAACGTTTCATAGGGGTAATATATAGTAGTATAAATGATTTGGAAAAAAAATTTTATAAACTGAAAAACGTTTCATAGGGGTAATATAAAGTAGCATAAATGATTTTTGGAGAAAAAAAATTTATAAACTGAAAAACGTTTCATAGAGGTAATATAAAGTAGCATAAATGATTTTGGAAAAAAAAAATTTTATAAACTGAAAAACGTAACATATATAAAGTAGTATAAATGATTTTGGGGGAAAAAAATTTATAAAGTGAAAAACGTTTCATAGGGGTAATATAAAGTAGTATAAATGATTTTTGGAAAAAAAAAAATCTCTCACATGTTGGCTATGCCCCGGGAAAACTGCTTCAGCTAGCGGGCTAAACCATGTGAGGGTATGATGTGTTTACACGGCACCACTGGGCGTATGAATCTCCTTGACGCAGATCACCGGCCATGGTAGAAGAGTTCCAAGAAGAACTTTAATGACAATGTGAAACCCAGCCATTGGATTATGGCCCCACTGCCTTGTGGGTATCTCCGGGAGGAGTAAACCCAGAAACTAAATCCGGAGTGAAGCCCCTACAGCGGTTGGATATCATAATTATTTCTTTCTGGCAGCCGCTACAGCCAAATGTATTGCTCAGATCTCCTTTAGACCACATCAGCGAGACCGAGAGGGGAATCCTGATGTCTCCTGGGAAGCTCAGGATCTCCATACAAATTGCCCAGGCTTGCACTCTGGAAAGGTCCCTTCAGTGCTGCTGTTTACAGCGTCATAGACAGCAGTTCTGAGTAATAAGCTAGGAACGATTGGCGTAACTCCAGGCGCTACGGGCTGTCTCCGACAGTGGAAGGGACCATCGCAGTCCCACTAGTCAGCTACCACCCGTCTCAAGCTGGGCAGCCCCCAGCTAGAAAGGTGCTAACCCATCACAGTCTGCCTGCTTCAACTGGTGCTTGGAGCTAGGGATAAAAACAAAAAGCAGACAGAAAACCATGCACCAAACAAAAAAAAAAAAAAAAAAGAAACCCACAAATCTTGCAATTAGCAAGCTGGAATGTCAATGTGCCCTGGCCTCTGTGATGATTTACAGCAGGTCAATGACTTCAGAAAAACGGCAATCATCGACCAGGAGCTCACAAGGCTCAACATTGAAACAAGATTCGCATAAAGCGGCAGCCTCAGAGAACAGAACTACACTTTTTTCTGGTATGGCAAGGAAACTGAGGAACCAAGACAGCATGGTGTTGGATTCGCAATGAAGAATTCTCTACTCATCACTGAAAAACCACCATCCAGTGGCACAGCCAGAAACTCGTCTTTCCGCTTATCAGCCGCCTTAGGCCCAGAGAACATCCTGAACGTTTACGTTCCCACGCTATGTTCTCCAGCCGAAACCTAAGATCAATTCTATAAGGATCTTGACACTACGATCAAAGACATGCCCATCACAGATAAATTGTATCTGCTTAGTGACTTCACTGCACGAGTGGGTTCTGACCATGACTCTTGGCCCAACTGCATCGGTCATTTTGGTGTCTGCAGGTTGAACAAGAATGAACACAACCTCTGCATAACCAACACATTCTTCGCCACCAAGCTACATCATCCGAGTATCCTGGCACCAGCTGGATCTTGTCATCATACGGAGACCCTCACTGAACTGCGTTCTCACCACACGTAACTACCAGTGCTGACTGTGACCCCGACCACTCCAGTGGCAGTAAAGTCCGTCTCCAGTCCAAGTGGATCCATCAAACCAAGCAGAATACCCCTCTCGCATTAACACCAGCAGAACGGTAATACCAGACCTACGTGAGTGCTTCGCTAACACCATCGAAGACACCCTCAAAGACTAGCAATGCTGTAGAGAGGTGCCATCTACAACTCCGCAGTAACAACAAAAGAGAACTAACTGAGAAGACCAGGAACGATGCTCAACGGATCGCTCGGCACTGTTGTGAGAGTATCCAGCTCTCTGCTGACTGTGGTGATATTCGGGGCATATACGATGGCTTAAGAAAGCCTTTGGCCCAACCATAAACAAGATCATACCCCTGAGATCAACTGCTGATGACAAAATATTAGACTGGCAATGCTGTAGAGAGGTGGGTTCACATCTGTGATGCCACCTACAACTCCGCAGTGACCACCTTTGGCAGGAAAGCGAGGAAAAACCCGGACTGGTTCAAAGCCGGCATTAATGAATTTAGAGCCAGCAATCAATGCCAAAAGAGAAGCCCTCATTAACTACATGAGAAGACAGTCATTGCACTCAGTAAGGCCAGGAATGACGCTCAACAGATCATTCAGTGCTGTGCCAATGAGTATTGGCTAAACCTCTGTGAGAGTATCCAGCTCTGCTGACTGCGGCGACATTCATGGCATGTACAATGGCTTAGTGAAGAAATATTAGACCGCAGCAGACGGATGGCGAGGTGAGCCGAGCAGTACCAGGAACTTTACGTGGTGGAAAACGTTGTCACGGATGCAGCCGCCAAGAGCACCATCAACCTACCTGTTAAAGAACAGCTAGACGTTCCCCCCTCTGTAACAGAACTAAACAAGGTCATTGACTCCCTAACCTGCGGCAAAGCTCCAGGAAAAGATGGCATCCCACTTGAAATCAAGACAATCCTGTTCCATCACCTGCACCAGCTACTGAAGCAATGCTGGGAAGAATAAATAATGCCCCAGCATCAACACTCTGTACAAAAATAGGGGTGACTATGGCAACTGCAACAACTACTATGGAATATCCCTTCTCAGGGTTGTTGGTAAGGTCATTGCCCGGGTCGTCCTAAATAAATAGAGTAGTTCACTCAAGTCCATGCTTTGTGGAATGTCTAAATTGTTAAACATTAACAAACAATATTATCAATTTGTAACTTTTATATTTCGATCAAATATGGAAAAAAAATCAAAATTTATATTAAATTAGCTGTACTTCCCCAGTGTTGCCCACGAATCTTTATTTTATTTTTTTTTTAACTCTAACGCAAAATTTTTCTGAGGAAGACAATGGAAGTGATCCTGAAGCTCTAAGTGATCCCTAAGGAAGCTATTAGGATAGAACTTCTCTTAAAATTTCACATATATCCTATTTTGATAAAATCTAAATCATGTATAAGACACTAATTCAGAAAGTTTTCCAAAATTTCAGTTTCTTCCGATTATATTAGGATGCAAAACAAGGGTCACTAATAAAAATTTTTTTTTTAAAGCAATAGTGTAATAAGCATCGTGAAAAAAAGACGGTACTGATATCAATCCTGACCCAGTTTTCGTGAGGTTTGACTCGGAAGCGTTCAGCTCCCCTACGCAAATGCCCGAGAGTTGACGAGCCGATTTGTACCAGACGACAATTTTGATACAGTGCTGCGTCCTATGATGATAATGTTTTGCTTGTTTTGTTTTTTTTGTTGTTAGGGTTTAGGGTTAAAAATATTTATTTGATAACAGTAATTTTGCTCTGTTTTGCTTGTTTTGTTTGTTTTGTTGTTTAAAAAATTTCTTGCAACTATAACTAAAAATTATAGGACGCAGCAACGTATCAAAATAAAAAATATATTTATTTGATAACAGTAACTTCGCTATGTTTTGCTTGTTTTGTTTTTTTTTGTTGTTTCTTTTAGAAAATTTCTTGAAAATATAACTTACAATCACAGGACGCAGCACCGTATCAAAATTGTCATCTGGTACCATTCGGCTCGTCAACACTCGGGCGTTTGCGTAGGACAGCCGAACGCTTCAGAATCAAACCTCACAAAAACTGGTTTAGGATCGATATCAGTACCAAAAAGACAATGTTCTTTATTAAATCCTGGGCAACGTCTGGTCTTCTTGCTAGTTAATGTATAAAAAAAACTTCTAGTTCTTAACCACTGTTACTTGGATGATACACTCAAATATTTACTGCAACGCACCTGAGAAAGTTAATTTGATAGCATGTAGACCAAAGGGGGTTAATTCTTGGAACCCCCTAGTGTGCCTGTCAATGAGCTGCAAGTACGATAACCCGCAGGTGCTTCGGCTCCCTACAATAAAAAGTTTTAAGTTATTGATGCAGAGAATAGTTTTAATGAGTTTTCAGCAATTACTTTCTCTATTGTCCCACCTGGTTGATTGGTGTCTGCAGTATAAACACGTGTGTGTTGCAACGAACATTATGTTCGTCTTTTTTTGTTTATTTTAGATTTAGAGGTGTCTAACTTTCTAATCATATTTGAAATATGCTGAAATGAATAATATATTTCATTTTCTTTCGGTTTTTGATGTTTTATCCAAACTAAAGCCCAATATTCCGTTCCAAGGGACAAACACATCCATCAGCTATTCTTTATGAATTTTAACAAAAACAGAAAAAAAAAGAAGAATAATGCAAGTCCAGAATTGGAATAAGTATTCTAGATATAAGGTTTAGTATCATTATATTTTGATTTTAATCTTTGTAAGGAGACATAAAAGTGGTGCAAAACTGTTCTGTTTGGGGAATTAATTATTCTAGTATATATGTCGTTTTCGAGTATGACCACTTTGTGTGTATCACTGATGTAAAACTTCCTGGTGAAAAGTACGGACATGGCTTTTTAGGTTTGTTAGACATTCACAGACCATACCACAGATGGCACACGCTAGGAAGTAAGTGTAGTATCTGTTCCGATGGATACTGCACCCCTATAGACGGATGTCGTCTTATCCTTCGGGGCTTGATTCCATCTGTCTGTGGGTTTGTCCTGTGCAGTTCTAGGAGGTCCACCCTCCCAGGCTTCGCCTCCCCTCCCCTCTTTGGGGAGGAGTAAGTTTATTGCTTACTGCTTGAGGCGCCCCTACCGGGGAATGCCGACGAGGCTGCCCAGGCAATTTTTAAATGGCCAGAGTGCTCACCTGTCGAGCGCTGGCTTTTAACCCCACTTACTCGACCCAAGCTGTGGTTACATCTTACTTGTGGGAGTAAGATAAAACTGGCCTTGTGCCTAACTCCTGTTCTTTACTTTGTACTAGCGGAACCCGTCGCCCGGCGTTGCACGGGAGAAAGTACTACCTATTGCATGATGTCGAATAAAAAAGAAACAGCCTATTGTGTTTTCTCCCCCCCGTCTACCGTGTTGGCGAATGTTTTAAATTTAAAAAAAAAAAAAAAAGTGGTAGAGTAGAATGGGATCGAACACTGAACCAGGCAATCATAAAACCTGCCTTCTTAACCACTGCGCCACGGTTTCGGGTTAAAAATACATGTGAAAATAGGCCATTTAACCTAAGCTTGATTATGGGCATGCGTGTTATATTAAGATTTAGCTTCTGCCGATCTGAACGGGAGCGGTCATTAAGTCTTTGCGTATTGCTTTATATTATGTAGTAAATTAATACCAGGCAAATAATAAATAAGAACCAGTGTTTTGTGAATATTAAACGGTGTGTATTAGTTCCCGGTGTTGATGAGTAGAGTGACAGTACAGAATTGTTAGGGAGAAAAGTTTTTGCTACCACCTATATGGAGTTGGTGTTTCGGAGAAACGTAGATGGTGGGCCAAATGTAATATTTAGTGTTAGGTAGAAAAAAATAATAACAAATTTACTAAAACACGCTCGAGTGAATAAGTGTAGTATAATGGTGAGTTTAGTAGCCTGTGATGCATGTGGTTATTTTCCTATACTCCGAGAAGGTACAGGGGAAAAATCGTCTCTACTTTATATATTAGATATGGCACTGGCAATACCATACCAAAGAATAAGTTCACTGGAATTTTAAGAATATTTTATGAATATTGTATAATTCCTGGTATCAGCCGAAACAATTGTATGCCAAAAATAATAAAAACAGTTTTCTGAAAAGATGTGGATTTGCCTTTTCTTACATTTTGTTGTGGTTTAAAACTCCTTGATTTACACAGCTTTGAAGTCTGCCTCTTACGCTTCGACAAAAAAATGTTTTTTACTGTCTACCTACTTTTGGCTCACCCTATATATATATATATATATATGTCTCAATCAAAGAGGATTAAACGAAAAAAGAAGAAAAAATTAAAAATGCTTATACTTTTGACAAGGGTGTATAACACCGAAAGTACTCAAGTTTTTAAAGTAAATAAATAATTTATTTTAAAAAACATAAATAAATTACGTTGTCCAGGTTTTCAAAATATTTTTTTTTAAATATTCTCATAATTACCGTTTTAGCAACGCTTCAATGTGTAACTTTTCAAACTATTGGCTTGGAAATGAAATCGGATGAGTATAATCCTGGAGAAAAGATTTATATATAATCAATTTTAATTTGAAAATTAGTCGGCAAATTTTAATTTTACAATTGGTACTAAACTGAAATTTTTGCATTTCTAGACTTCATCAGAAAAATATGACTGTGCGCAATATTTTTGTTGTTTTACTCGTACTGTCAACGAAGATAATTGCGAAAAACAGTTGCTATTCCAATTACCTCCCTTGAAAATAATTCTAAATATTTTAAGAAACGTTTTGGTAATTCATCCTTTTTATGATTTAATCACTTAAATTAATTACTGTTAATATCGACAAAACTATTGCATATATATATAGGGTAACTAGCAAACTATAATTAGAAGTATAAAACATCAAACAATAATTTATTATAAACAGTTTAAAAAATAATTATGAAAATTCGATGTACAGAAACTTCTGTTTAGATCTTTAATCTCTAGTATATATACAGTATTTTTATCTTTAATCTCTAGTATATATACAGTATTTCCATCTTTAATCTCTAGTATATATACAGTATTTTTATCTTTAATCTCTAGTATATATACAGTATTTCCATCTTTAATCTCTAGTACATATACAGTATTTCCATCTTTAATCTCTAGTATATATACAGTATTTTTATCTTTAATCTCTAGTATATATACAGTATTTCCATCTTTAATCTCTAGTATATATACAGTATTTCCATCTTTAATCTCTAGTATATATACAGTATTTCCATCTTTAATCTCTAGTATATATATATATATATATATATATACAGTATTTCTATCTTTAATCTCTAGTATATATACAGTATTTCCATCTTTAATCTCTAGTATATATACAGTATTTCCATTTTTAATCTCTTGTATATATACAGTATTTCCATCTTTAATCTCTAGTATATATATACAGTATTTCTATCTTTAATCTCTAGTATATATACAGTATTTCTATCTTTAATCTCTAGTATATATATACAGTATTTCTATCTTTAATCTCTTGTATATATACAGTATTTCCATCTTTAATCTCTAGTATATATACAGTATTTCCATCTTTAATCTCTAGTATATATACAGTATTTCCAACTTTAATCTCTAGTATATATACAGTATTTCCATCTTCAATCTCTAGTATATATACAGTATTTCCAACTTTAATCTCTAGTATATATACAGTATTTCCAACTTTAATCTCTAGTATATATACAGTATTTCCATCTTTAATCTCTAGTATATATACAGTATTTCCATCTTTTATCTCTAGTATATATACAGTAGTTCCATCTTTAATCTATAGTATATATACAGTATTTCCATCTTTTATCTCTAGTATATATACAGTAGTTCCATCTTTAATCTCTAGTATATATATACAGTATTTCCATCTTTAATCTCTAGTATATATATACAGTATTTCCATCTTTAATCTATAGTATATATACAGTATTTCCATCTTTAATCTATAGTATATATACAGTATTTCCATCTTTAATCTCTAGTATATATACAGTATTTCCAACTTTAATCTATAGTATATATACAGTATTTCCATCTTTTATCTCTAGTATATATACAGTAGTTCCATCTTTAATCTATAGTATATATACAGTATTTCCATCTTTTATCTCTAGTATATATACAGTAGTTCCATCTTTAATCTCTAGTATATATATACAGTATTTCCATCTTTAATCTCTAGTATATATACAGTATTTTTATCTTTAATCTCTAGTATATATACAGTATTTCCATCTTTTATCTCTAGTATATATACAGTAGTTCCATCTTTAATCTATAGTATATATACAGTATTTCCATCTTTTATCTCTAGTATATATACAGTAGTTCCATCTTTAATCTCTAGTATATATTCAGTATTTCCATCTTTAATCTCTAGTATATATACAGTATTTCCATCTTTAATCTCTAGTATATATACAGTATTTTTATCTTTAATCTCTAGTATATATACAGTATTTCCATCTTTTATCTCTAGTATATATACAGTAGTTCCATCTTTAATCTATAGTATATATACAGTATTTCCATCTTTTATCTCTAGTATATATACAGTAGTTCCATCTTTAATCTCTAGTATATATATACAGTATTTCCATCTTTAATCTCTAGTATATATATACAGTATTTCCATCTTTAATCTCTATCATATATACAGTATTTCTATCTTTAATCTATAGTATATATACAGTATTTCCATCTTTAATCTATAGTATATATACAGTATTTTTATCTTTAATCTCTAGTATATATACAGTATTTCCATCTTTAATCTCTAGTATATATTCAGTATTTCCATCTTTAATCTCTAGTATATATACAGTATTTCCATCTTTAATCTATAGTATATATACAGTATTTCCATCTTTAATCTATAGTATATATACAGTATTTTTATCTTTAATCTCTAGTATATATACAGTATTTCCATCTTTTATCTCTAGTATATATACAGTAGTTCCATCTTTAATCTATAGTATATATACAGTATTTCCATCTTTTATCTCTAGTATATATACAGTAGTTCCATCTTTAATCTCTAGTATATATATACAGTATTTCCATCTTTAATCTCTAGTATATATATACAGTATTTCCATCTTTAATCTATAGTATATATACAGTATTTCCATCTTTAATCTATAGTATATATACAGTATTTCCATCTTTAATCTATAGTATATATACAGTATTTCCATCTTTAATCTCTAGTATATATACAGTATTTCCAACTTTAATCTCTAGTATATATACAGTATTTCATCTTTAATCTCTAGTATATATACAGTATTTCCATTTTTAATCTCTAGTATATATACAGTATTTCCATCTTTAATCTCTAGTATATATACAGTATTTCCATCTTTAATCTCTAGTATATATACAGTATTTCCAACTTTAATCTATAGTATATATACAGTAGTTCCATCTTTAATCTCTAGTATATATATACAGTATTTCCATCTTTAATCTCTAGTATATATACAGTATTTCCAACTTTAATCTCTAGTATATATACAGTATTTCCAACTTTAATCTCTAGTATATATACAGTATTTCCATCTTTAATCTCTAGTATATATACAGTATTTCCATCTTTAATCTCTAGTATATATACAGTATTTCCATCTTTAATCTCTAGTATATATACAGTATTTCCATCTTAAATCTCTAGTATATATACAGTATTTCCATCTTTAATCTCTAGTATATATACAGTATTTCCATCTTTAATCTCTAGTATATATACAGTATTTCCATCTTTAATCTCTAGTATATATACAGTATTTCCATCTTTAATCTCTAGTATATATACAGTATTTCCATCTTTAATCTCTATTATATATACAGTATTTCCATCTTAAATCTCTAGTATATATACAGTATTTCCATCTTTAATCTCTTGTATATATACAGTATTTCCAACTTTAATCTCTAGTATATATACAGTATTTCCATCTTTAATCTCTAGTATATATACAGTATTTCCATCTTTAATCTCTAGTATATATACAGTATTTCCATCTTCAATCTCTAGTATATATACAGTATTTCCATCTTTAATCTCTAGTATATATATATACAGTATTTCTATCTTTAATCTCTAGTATATATAAAGTATTTCCCTCTTTAATCTCTAGTATATATACAGTATTTTTATCTTTAATCTCTAGTATATATACAGTATTTCCATCTTTAATCCTTAGTATATATACAGTATTTCCATCTTTAATCTCTAGTATATATACAGTATTTCCGAATTAAATGTTGTATTATTTGATAAAATAACAGAGCTCTTTTGTATATAATATAGTTATGATGAATAAAAAAAAAAACTTTCGCATTTATTTATTTAGATATATATATATATATATATATAGGCTTGGTAATAACATGGGATGAGTGTAATCCTGAAGCAAAGATTTATATGCAATCAATATAATAAACAAAGAAAGCGAATTCTAATACAATAGAGCCAGTAATTACTTAATAGGTTTCATTTCCCAAACAAAAATAAGAGCAACCAGAAGCCGATTCATATTTGATGAGTGGAGAACGTTTCTCGGCCTGGGAATGATACATCCTGTGTGAGTGTGTTTGTCATTGCAACTCAATGAACAATACATCACAGCACAGTTTTCTATTAACTCAATAAATAAAATATTCAAACTTGGAAAATAATACAATTGCCAATCTGCCATGGCAAATGTTTTCTCAATAAGGTTTAATCAAATATAACTTGACGAAACAAAAAAGAAAAGAAAAAAAAAAGGGAGATAACTTTAGATTTATTAACTTCTAACTACACAGCTATTTTCTTGAATTCTATTTAAGGAGAACCAGCTGAGAAAAATCCATTATCTTACGTATCAGACGCACTGGCATTACACCAGTAACAAGCCGCGCGTGCGAGGTCCCCCTCGGTATGTGATTCGATGTGGCGAGTGTAAAATGCAATAAATTTGGGCAATGTGGGGCATTTTTGACCCCCCTTTGACCCCCCTGGGGGCGCGAACCAGAATTTTTCTGAGGTCAAGGATGCTCATTTTATAACCAGAACAATTGCTTCTACATTTTGGCCAAGTTTCAGAAAAATTGAATGGATGGATCAAACGTTATGGGAGAAAAGGGGTCATTTTTTGCCATTTTGGGGGCTTTTGAACTCCTGGGGGCGTGAACCAGATTTTTTCCAAGGTCAGCGATACTTATTTTCTATTAGGAACAATTGCCTCCACATTTTGGCCAAGTTTCAGAGAAATTAAATGGATGGATGAAAAGTTATGGGGCAAAAAATGTCATTTTTTTGCCATTTTGGGGCCTTTTGACCCCCTGGGGGGCTAACCAGATTTTTTTTTAAAAATCGGAGAATGTCACTTATTAACCTGACCAAAGTTACAACTTCATGCAAAATTTCAGATAAATTCAATAGATGGTTGCGAAAAAAAATCTGGACGGACGGACGGACGGACGGACGGACATGCCTCAAAACATAAGTCCCCCGATTTTATAAATCGGGGGACCAATTAACAACACGCCAACGAAGATACACTGTTATATACTAACACGCCGGCTTAAACAGAGCTGAGAGAGAGAAGAGAACGAAATACCAAGGTCTTATTTATGACATGAAAAGAAACTGGAATCTTAGGAAGATTTCAATCATTCGAAAATTTGAAAAACTACCTTGCAAATATACCCAATGAACCAAGTGCAAGAGAGATACAAACAATTGCCTTTGAAGGGACGGTTAGAATCCTAAAAAGATTTATTGGTTGAAGTCTCTGAAATAGCAGGTAAATATGTGGTATCCGGTAAGATGCTCCGCCCCCACCCAGCAAAAACAAAAATATAAGAGAATTGAAAAAAAAAAGAAGAAAAAAAGAGAAAAAAAAAAGAGAAACAAGCATGTTTATGTTTGTCTGTGTTTTTCTAAGTAATTTTCCTCAACATGACAGAATTCTATTCCGCAAAGAAATAATAATAATAATAATAATAATAATAATAATAATAATAATAATACACCCCTCCCCCCCCCAAAAAAAAATAACAAATATTAAAAAAAAAAAAAATTATAAAAAAAAAAAAAAAAAAAAAAAAAAATGGTACCAGCTTAGGCTGACACCACACAAAATATTTGCATAGGGTCAAGGAGGATGAGAAGACCGAGGAGGGACAGCACAAACCAGACCTCCACTGGAAGTGCAGAGACTGCTGGGACCTTGGAGAGGCTTATTGTCACCCAAATCCCAGAGGAGACCAATGGTCCTTACCAGCGAGAAATCAATGGTAAACGGGTGTTGTGATACTGCAAATTTATTTGCGGTGGCTATCGAAAAGAGGTGGAGAATACTGGAAATCTGGGGAGACTTGTTGTCACTCAGACTCCAGGGAATACCACCGGTTGTCAGTGAGCAATCACTGATGACCTGTATGAGAGCTCCTAGTGAGTATTGATTTACTCCTCTCCAGGAGTTAGGCACAAGGCCAGTTTTTATCTTACTCCCACAAGTAAGATGTGACCCAAGGTCAGGTCGAGAAAGTGGGGTTTAAAAATTGCCTGGGCAGCCCCATTGGCATTCCCCGGTAGGGGCGCCTCAAGCAGTAAGCAATAAACTTACTCCTCTCCAAAGAGGGGAGGCGAAGCCTGGGAGGGTGGACTTCCTAGAACTGCACAGGACAGACCGATAGACCGGCGTAAATCAAGCCCCGAAGGCCAAGACAATACCAGTCTATGGGGTGCAGTATCCATCGGAACAGATACTACACTTTGATCTTAGCCAAAGTGAGTAAATAATAATAATAATACTGCGCAATCGAGAGGCGATGAGGGCGCTTGGTGAACATGATACTTATACATATCTGGGAGTTTTGGAAGTAGACACCATGAAATTAACAAAGACGAAAGAGAAGAGAATACCTGAACAAAAAAAAAGAATACCTGAACAAAAAAAGAATACCTGAAAAAAAAAAAGAATACCTGAAAAAAAAAAAGAATACCTGAAAAAAAAAAAGAAGAAAACTGGAAAGCAAATAGAAACCTAATATCTAAATGACTAAATGCGAAAGAGATTTTTATCTATCTTAACTATATCAAAACAGGTTGTGCTTATTTCATTCTATGATACAACATAGATTTTTTGAAATACCGTATATATAGGAAACTGGAAACACCCTCAAACACAATTAGATCTTCTTACTTTGCATATTTATTTTATAACCAGCCTCTAATAAATTAATATGCAGCTCTAATTTTGCATTGTCATATTTTCTTATATATACGAAATATTTTCGTCTATCGTGAAACGCCTGAGGTTGTTGGGTTGCTGAGAACAGATACTACACTTTGATCTTAGCCAAAAGGCCAAGTAACCAGAAAAAATAATGTCTTTTATGGCTAGACATTTTTAAATGAATGAAAAAAAAAAAAATGATTTAATCTATTATTGTATTATTTTTTAATAGAGACGGGTAGTGTAGTATCGGCTCTGTTGTTATAAGACCATCATCCCAGGAATTACCTCCTCCTTTTTTAAGGGGGCGGGGATAATCCTTCCAGGTAATACATCCTTGTTTGGGGGAGAGGGTAATGTAGTATAGTATCTGTTCTGGTGTCATGAGACCATCTTCTCCTTTGGGGGGGTGGGGGGGAGTAGTGAAGTATCTGTTCTGTTTCCACGATACGATACTCACAGGCATTTCCTTACTCCTTTTATGGGGGAATCCTCCCAGGCATTATCTCCTCTTTTGAGAGGCAGTATAGTATATCTTTGTTCCATTCTTCCATGATTATACTCTTTGGGAGAGGGGGAAGTGTACTATATGTTCTATTCTCCAGGCATTAACTCTTTCTTTTTTTGTGGGGGGGGGGCAGCGTTCGTCATGATACCATCTTCTCAGTCGTTACCTCCTCATTTGGGGGTCAGTGTAGAATACAGTCTTCAGTGTGATATACTCCTCTCAGGCTAGCAAAAACATGCTCCCTCCGGTCGTATATTTTTGCTAGTAAAGAATAAATACTAAATTCTGGATCCTTCATAGGGTGAACAAAAAAGAACTCGGGGTACTTGTATAAAAAAACTAGGAAACTAATGACCATGCCCTGCACCCGAAGGATGATACTGGCTGACTACGTAAAAAGGTAAGAAGTTGAAAGAGGATTGAGAAGTATAGAAGACGGCATAGATGATGCGATAAAAGTAAAAAAATACTTAACCCAAAATACAATAAGTGTGACCACCAAAAGGAAATTTTGTACATTAAAAATATTGATAGAAATATATTCCACTGTTTACTTCATTGCAAGTTCAGTGTATTTTGCCACTCACATGAAATCTGGGAAGATGTAGTTAAATACATCCACTTATAACAAAGAGCTTCTCTGTCTATCATTCTGTCTGTCTGTCTGTCTGTCTGTCCGTCCTGGAGAATTTTTGTAAACGTAAGATTTGGGGGGGGGGGGGGGGTGTAAATACTATTTACTTAATTTCCAAGTCAGAAACATAAGAGCACATCTTAACAACTAAATAGACAATAAATAATTTCCACGCCGAGGTCGTGATTTGAACTCACAAGGTAATTTGGACGAATTTGTCCGATGCTCTACCGACTGAGCAAACGTCACAAAGTTAAAAGAACGATTTTAGTTTAACTACTTATGCTAAATAAATGTTTTTTTCACTTGTTTTACTTATCAATGAATGATCTTAAAAGGAGGCTACATATCAAAACTGGTTTTTCGATATAGTGTGGGGGTCTGCGTTCGCGCTCGATTTTTTTTTGGGGGGGGGGGGCAAACAAAAAATTTTTTTTTCCTTTTTAAACAAAAAATATTGGGAGACAATTTCTAACTAAAAATATTTTTGGTCTGAAACAAAGAAACTGAATGTCTCACCACCCGAGAACACGCCAGCCTAGCAAAAATAGACGACCGTTAGGAAAGGAAAGCTGTCTGTCTGTGTGTCCAGCTAAAAGTAAAAAATTACTCAAGATACATCCAAAAAACTAATATATTCTTTTTCACCATTGCCTCGGACAAAATACTGGCACATTATTTTTTTTAATCTTCATTCTTTTATAGGTCAATAGGAACAGAATTAGTCGGGGAGGGGGGGACATTTAGAGCATTTTTTAATGTTATTATGTAGTAATTCATTAAAAATATTTTCCAGTTGTTGGTAATAGTGAGAGAGAGAGAGAGAGGGTGATAGAGAGAGAGGGCTGATGGTGGGGAGGGGTGATGGGTAGAGGGGTGAAAAAGAGATGGATAGAGAGAGTGTATTTAACTCCTCTCCAGGAGGTTAGACACAAGGTCAGGTGTGGAAAGTCAGCCTACTAGGATTAGCCTGTTCTGGCCTACAAAAAATGCCTGAGCAGCCCCGTCGGCATTCCCCGGTAGGGGCGCATCAGCCGATCAGCAATAAACTAACGCTTTCTCAAAGAGAAGGTAAAGCCTGGGAGGGTGGACAGCCTGAGACTGAACAGAACCATACCTACGCCCGACAGTCACTGTCGGACTGGCAAGAACACACCTACTCAGCATGTGGCAGGTAAGTAGAGAGAGGTAGAGAAGTTTTACAAGAAAGATGTTGCGCATACTTTCTAACTATTCTATTTTGGTGTTCATGACCCCCCCCCCCTTCCGGGGCAATACTGGGTGACCATGCTAGTTTCATATAAGCAAACAAACATATATTGTCTTCAAAGCAAGATGTTCAACTTTCAAATAACCGCAGCTTTGATAGGCTTCGATAGGTTATGCCGATACCGGCTTAAGGTGGTCCCTCTTTGTAACCGCAAGTTTTAAACCTGTCTTCATCTCATTTTTCTTTTTGCGGACTAATGACTAATTGGCACTTCTGTAGTATATATGAAGCAGCTGCCGATTAAGAAATCGAAATTGAAGAGTTCCGTTTTTTTTTCTCCAAGTACCATTCATTCAGAATTCACCGGAAGTTGAATTTAGTATTTAGAAAATGGAGTTAAATGAGATTAATCTTCGAGACATTGGTAATTTAATGAACCAGCCGCAAAAAACAATAGATTTTTTACAGGCACACCGCCTGATTTCTTAGGGTTTAGGGTTAGGGTTAGGGTTTTTTATTTAAATTTTTTTTACTTCATATAATAAAAAAAAGAAATTGTTAATTGTTACCCCAAAACAAATCAGTCTTGCATTTTTTTTTATGTTGTAAAAAAATCACTTCCGGTTGAATTACCTCCCTTTATTTTCAGTAGAAGGACAGAAAATCTGCTGCTTCATATATACTACAGAAGTGCCGACTAATTAAATAAAAGATATGCCATAAAACAAAAAGCAACTGCCCAGTTGGAGATTGTATCTCTGAAAAAAGCAGACAACATTGTGTGGCAGCAAAATCTGACACTTGGCAAAAGGTAAAAGAATTGTCATGTGCTGAGGAGCGTGATGAAGCCATGAATGGACGAGATTGCTATTGGATTCCTCTATGTCTTCCAGCAGGACTCCACTTCTGCACACAAGGCCAAGACAACCCAGGCATTACTACTCAACAATGTTCCTCATCATTGATCGCTTTCCTCACTTGATTTCAACCCTCTTGACTATTTCTTCTGGGGCGTGATCGAGGACAAGGCCAACAAGCATACCCATAACACGGTCGGCTCTCTGAAGGCTGCCATAGTGGAGGCGTTCGCCACTATAGACAAGAACATGGTCGCCACAGCGTGTGACTCATTTCGCGCCCACCTTCAGATAGTCGTATACGCCGGTAGCAGTTACACTGAAAAATAATGTAGTATTTGACTCTAACTGTTGCTAAATAAAGCCAAGACAACCCAGGCATTACTACTCAACAATGTTCCTCACCTCTGGTCGCCAGACTTGTGACCGCCCTCCTCACCCAACTGCAACTGCCTTGACTATTTCTTCTGGGGTGTGATTGAGGCAAAGACCAACAAGCACGCTCACAACTGTCGACTTTCTGAATTCTGCCATTGTGAAGGCATTCACTAGAGGGACGCAGTACTAGGGGCTTATCTTCAAAATACATTTGCATCTAGCTGAATCTCTTCATTCGGATGATAATAGATAGAAAAAAAAAGAATTTCTGAAAAAAAGTCATTTTATGTGATTTTGCTGTTTTTCGGGCTAAAATTTGACGTGAAAATCAATGATGGTCAATAACTTCTGAATAAGTGGGCTAAAAAGGCTTATATTTTCACCAATGCTAACTTTTAGTGTACAGGACAAGTGCATGGATAAATTTCCATCAAATTTTCTGAAAATTGGCCAAATATTGGGGCATATGGCGCAAAAATAGGCCAAAATTGTGCTAAAATTGTTTTTTTCTACCAAATATCCGTTTGACAATCATTGATTTTCACGTCAAATTTTAGCCCAAAAAACGGCAAAATCACATAAAATGCCCCCTATACCTCAAAAATGACTTTTTTTCAAAAAATTATTTTTTTTTCTATTATCATCCTAATGAAGAGATTCAGCTAGGTGCAAATGGATTTTGAAGATAGACCCCTAGTACTGCGGCCCTCTACATTCATTGCTATAAACAAGAACATTGTCGCTAAAATGTGTGACTCATTTCACGCCTGCCTTGAAATGGTCGGCACCACCGGCAGCGGTTTAAAAATAATGTAGTATTTGACTCTAACTGTTGCTAAATAAACCATCGGGTCTCTGCATATACAACTTTTGATTTTTTTGCCTATTTCGTTTACTTTTTGTCGAGTGTCGGATTTTGCTGCAACAACCTGTACAGTGAAGGGGTGGGATTTTGCTGCAACAACCTGTATATATGAATTGGTTGATCAAAGAGAGTTAAAATGCATGACTGTGGCATGTTAGAAAATGTGAATTAACAACAAAATCTAGAAAACGGGGAATGCCATAAGAGCGTTGACGTATTGCTAAACATTCGGATATTATTTAAAGAGACGCATACTGACCATTTGCTGTCAATAGTAAATGGAGTTGTTTTATATTCTTTCAGCGTTTCACTTCTTTCGCTTAATCAAAAAAAAAAACATGTCTAAAAATAATCATCAACCTTATATTCAGTTTAACATTCACAACGCAAAAAAATAGCCTTGAGATAATCGACCATGTCATCAACATGATAGATAATGAAAAACATAAAGACAATAGAAACGGATGAGAACTCAGATATGGAGAAAGTACGTTGGACGCCTTCTAGAATTTGACTTCCAAAGTAACCTATCTATGGCTAGATCTTTATTTATCTCCCTTTTTCTCAAATCTATCTTTCTCACTTCTTGTCATGTTTTCCGAGGCCTTCCCCCTGCCAACTGACTGCTACCTCAACTGTTCTACATCTACTCACCAAAAAAAAAAAGAAGCTCTCATCCGTTCTTTCGATGTGACCAAACCAACAAAGTCTCCTGTTCTGCACACATCTAAACCTGTCTTTAAGACTCACATTACACTCATATCATTTCTCTCCATGCAACGCATGTCCTCAACCCTCACTTTCCATACATCATCACACTGCGCAGACATTCCTGATTACTAATGGTAGAATTAATTACTTCTAACTCTTGAAATCACATCAGCACCAGCTCCTCCCTGTGCTCCAATGATGTATGAGAAAATGTGAATTAACAACCAAATCTAGATTCAGGAATGTCATAATAGCGTTCATGTATCGCTAAACATTTGGATATTATTCAAAGAGACACATAATAACTATTTGCTTTCAATAGTAAATGGAGTTGATTTATATTCTTTCACTGTTTCTCTCCTTTTGCTTAATTAAAAAAAAGACACTTGTCTAAGAATAAAGTGACTCTAAAAAGAAAAATTTTCCAAGAACTGCCAATAGTCTAGACACGTACACGCATATCATATCTGAAATGAGTAATAAAACACGTTTTAGAAAAAAAAAAAATGGCAGAGAATTTTCTTTTGTTTAAATTCACAAATATTTTTTTTGCAACTAGTTTAAGCTTTAGTGTGGGAATTGGTGTCTAATAATTTTGTTATTCAACTTAAAAAATAAAAAAGAATTCCTTATTATTATTGAATAACACGAAAAATAGAATCGTCTGCGTTTATTAAAACGTATTGTAAAAAAAAAACACGTTATAAGATTTTATTTTATTATGCATTCTGCCCTCGTGGGAAGACAAGTAAATAGTGACACGAAAAAATTTTAGAACGAGAGTTCTGCAATGTTTCGTTTAAGATTACTCCTTTTCAATACATTTATTTATTATAAAAAAAGTTTTGTAAATAAAAGAAAAAACGCACCCTACATTAAAAAATAAATATATATATATATATATATATATGAATCGAACAATTTAAAACTATTTTGGACGCTTCAATGTTCCGTTTGTTTATTAAAAAGTTTTGTAAAAGGTCAACCGGAAGACACCGGTGAAGACTGAAAGGTGTTCCTCTCGCTGTATCATTGATCTGGGGTCCTTATTCCCTGTATGGTCCAAAGAAATTCCTGATTATTATCGAATAGCAGGGTAACCAGGTGGAGTAATAAGTAATTTATTTTTATTAATAACAATTGATTTCTTACTATTGTCACACTTAGATCTATCTGATTGTGAAAACCAAATTTACAAAAAAAAAAAAAAATACGTCAGTTAAATCTTACTTCAAGAACAGATATGTAATAAGTAATTGAGAGTATTGATTTACTCCTCTCCAGGAGTTAGGCACAAGGCCAGTTTTTATCTTACTCCCACAAGTAAGATGTGACGCAAGGTCGGGTCTAGAAAGTGGGGTTTAAAAATTGCCTGGGCAGCCCCGTTGGCATTCCCCGGTAGGGGCGCCTCAGGCAGTAAGCAATAAACTTACTCCTCCCCAAAGAGGGGAGGCGAAGCCTGGGAGGGTGGACCTCCTAGAACTGCACAGGACAGACCCATAGACCGGCGTAAATCAAGCCCCGAAGGCCAAGACAATACCAGTCTATGGGGTGCAGTATCCATCGGAACAGATACTACACTTTGATCTTAGCCAAAAGGCCAAGAAGTGAGTAATTGAGAGTAGTTTCCTTTATTTTGACTATCTCCCCTTTGGAGAACTCTTCTGTGTCTACTAACGTTATAAATACTGAACTAACAATGTATCGACACTGTATGCTGAATAAAGCTTTCCGAAGTCTACTGCTGTTCCTGTTTTTTTTATTACAATTTATTCAGCATACAGTCGGCATAAAACAACTAATGTGCCCACAATGGTTCGACATGGAACCTGAGACTTCTAATTCCGAAAAACGCTGGACTAATTGGCAAATGATGTTTGAAAACTTTTTGCAAACATTACATGCAAAAAATCCACAACGACAAATAAAAAAGCTTGGACTCCTAACCAATTATGTATCTCACACGATACACGATATTATTATGGATCATACCACTTATAAAGAGGTTATTGAAACAATACAAGCCACGTACCAGAAACCCAAAATCAAAATATTTTCGCGATACTTATTGTTACACGGCGACAACAAAACGGCAAATCTTTGGAACAATTTTTAAAAGAATTACGGACCCTGTAACTTTCGGCCAACGACTACGGAAGAAATCTGAGACGAGCACATTATGGATGTTTTTATCAACGGAATGTTCAAATAAGACAAAGACTACTTGAAAACAAATGTCTCAACAAAACAGCCTACGAACTATGTTTGAAATTGCTAAAAAACAGTCTGTGTTTTACCTACAGTTGGATACAGTCCTGATTAGAGCAAGAAGTCACAGAGGAGGGATACAGAGAAGCATGCACACAAGAGGGGGGGGGGGCGAACAACACACACTCTTGTTGTTTGGGAACTGCAAATCCTTCCACAGGTCGTAAATGCCACTTTTGTGGGTTAAGTCTACACCCTCCGTTTTCTTTTCCGGCCAAAGATTCTAGGTGTCACGAGTGTGGGAAGTTGGGACATTTTTCTAACGTGTGTAGGCCCACGTCTTCTACAAATAATTTTTCTAAAAATTCTATCGCCTCCTTTACATAACAGCTGCATCTCCAGACTCTCCCTCTCGAAAAGTATAATGCGGATTAAAATTAATGGCGTTTCTATTGATGCATTAATTGACACCGGAGACTCTGGTAATTATATTAATTCTAATATCGTAACAGCTAATAATAACTGGAAAATTTTTCCCTGTTCCAAGCGTGTGTTTATAGCGAATGCTTCTTTATCATCACAAGTGATTGGATACTGTCTGGTCAACTTATTTTTTTTTTAATTTTTCATATAAAAACATCAAACTTTTGATAATGAAAAACCTTTGTAGTGACGTGATACTGGGACATGATTTTTTTCAGTAGGGGTGGGACGTAATGGGTGAAAATTTCAGATTCATGCGAGTAGTATTTTTTTGTGTTCATTTATACATAAATAACACTAAACAATCAAACATTTTGAAAATTTTGCAAAATTCAGAAGGTGCAGGCCAAAAATAGCCGTTAGGGCTCCACGGGACTCAAAATCCATGAAAACCCTTTTACAGCCTGAAAATGGTCCTAAATTAAAGTACTATATCAGATTTAACCATCTATATCCATTCATAGCTTTTGAGGATGTTTTAGGACCTGCAATGTCACATCAAATCACTTTTTCACCGAAAAATGATGGATTTTGAGTCCCGTGGAGCCCTTACAGCTATTTTTGGTCTGCACCTTCTGAATTTTATAAAATTTTCAAAATGTTTGATTGTTTAGTGTTATTTATGTATAGATGAACACAAAAAAATACTACTCGCATGAATCTGAAATTTTCACCCATTATGTCCCACCCCTATTTTTAGCATCATTCTTGTATTGAGATTCCTTCTACGACTGCAAGTTTATAGTGATGAAATCTAGATGCTACTCACTTGAGGATAAACATTTCATAAAAACCGAGATTACAAGAATGCTCGGTAAAGGAATCATTGAAATGAGTGAGAGTCTCCGTGGAGGGCCCAAGTTGTAAAAACATCTTCTGAGAACCACAAAAAGGGGCTGGTAATTGATTACTCTCTAACCATAAATAGGTTTACCCTACTGGATGCTTACCCACTACCACAAATAAATTAAATTATAAGTGAAATTGCCAAATACAAATTGTACAGCACACTAGACCACAAAAGTGCCAATCACTAAGTGGCTATCAAACCAGTGGATCGACCCTACACGGCTTTTGAGGCAAATGGCCGCCTCTACCAGTTTAAAAAGATACCATTCGGAGTAACGAATGGTGTTTCCAGTTTTCAGCGAATTATGGACAAAATAATTAGTGATTAAAAATTGGAGGGCACCTTTGCCTACATTGATAATGTAACAATATGTGGACACAACTATGCAGACCATAATCATAATCTGAAATAATTTATGGCGACGATTGAGTCATACAACCTCACACTAAATAACGATAAATGCGTTTTTAGCGTAGACCCCATTAATTTACTAGGGTACACGATGAGCAAAGGATCTATGTCACCAGATCCAGAACGATTGAAGCCGCTGCTAAAACTGCCAATCCCTAATAATATGCGTGCCCTAAAACGAGCACTTGGTATGTTTGCACATTACTCACAGTGGATTGCTTCCTTTTCAAGCAAAATTCACTCATTCGTACAAACAAACAGTTTCCCTCTCTCTCACGCAGCAGTGGAGAGGTTTTTAGTCAGCGCGGCAATTATGCTATTCCTCTGGTGGTGGAAACAGATGCATCTGATTATGCAATTGCTGCCTCTTTAAGGCAATCCAGACGCCCTATCGCTTTTTTTTTCAAGGACCTTGTCGCGTTCAGAACAGCGACACTCAGCAATTGGAAAACATTCAGAAAGTGGAGAGACAGACACTATTTGATTGAACGACATTTTAGATTAATTACCGATCAAAAATCCTTCGCATTTATGTTCAACACCAAGACAAGCAAAATCAAAAATGATAAAATAGCGAGATGGAAAATAGAACTCTCCTGTTTTTCTTTTGATGCAATGGTAAAGAGTATGCTGTAGTTAACGCGCTATCGAGGGTATGTAGCTCGATACCAAACATGTATGATCTTTGTACCTTACACAATGAACTGTGTCACCTAGGCATAACAAGAATGACACACGTGGTACGAACCAGAAATCTACCGTATTCGTCGGACAACGTAAAGAAAATGATAAAATCATGTAGAATATGTGCAGAACATATACCGCAATTCTTCAGACCTAAAACCGGGACGCTGGTAAAAGCGACTCAACCATTTGAGAGAATTAACATCGATTTTAAGGGTCCCCTACCATCTAAAAATGGGAATCGTTACATGCTAAACGTCATTGACAAATATGTGCATTTCCTTGTCCTGACATGAGAGCAAACTCGGTGATAGAGTGATTATGCTCTTTATTTGCTATTTTGCCTTGATACGATATTCTGATGGAAAATAATCCACTGTTCCCCTTAGAAACCTTGCACCTGCAGAGGATATACCTGCACTCAATATAGCCCCCGAGGAGGCACCTACATCTCAAAACCCTTTCACCTCAGCTGAAGGTCAAACCTTCAGCATCGCATCATATGATTCGTCTACGAACTCACTACAACCATCGGATGCGGAGTCCATATCGTCTCTAGAAACCCAGAATGCTCAGAACGAGCCAGAGGTAGACGATCCTCCACTTGCTTTGAAACAAGCTCAATCCCAAACCGATTTGATACCCCTGTTTACAGAATTCCAACCACCTGCACGTAAGGAGGAGACATATTTATACCCACTCAAGACAGAGAGAGAAAATCGATCCCAGCATATCATCAAACCTGGAAACCCAGAGTCCTGATTCTACTCCCAATACCAGACAACCAAGGCGTTCAAACAGAACCAGCAAAAAGCCTCGTCGATGAAGCGACTTCGTTCCCTTATGATTAAAATAAAATGGGGGCGAATGTAATAAGTAATTGAGAGTAGTTTCCCTTATTTTGATCATCTCCCCTTTTGAGAACCCGGACGATACGAAGAATTGCGAATTACTGAAGACTTCTCCCAGTCATAGCTGACGGAACAAGAGCATGCTACCCCCGTGGATTAAATAAAAGGTTCCGTTCAAAATTCCGTCCAGATTCCCGAGTTCGGCAAATATTCCCGCATTCGAAGAGATACACCTGAAGAAGGCCGGAGGTTACAGTGGCCGAAACATTATGATGATAACACTCAAGATGAGAAATGTAGTCCAAATAACCAAAATTATGCAAATTCTAACATGGAGTTTGGTTTTCTATGTAAATTTAATGTAAAATAGTGCTCCTATCTGATTTTTTAGCCAAAATAATCTGGTCAACAAATGCCTTTTCGAAATTTTAGCATATCACTCAATAAGTCCCGGTCCTAACTAATAAAACAACTTTTAGGCAAAATTCGACTTTATTCATCAACATAGTCTCCTTCTAGGGTGATCCAACACGTCTCTAAAAATCTGATGCAGCAGTTACATGAGAGATCTATTTTGTCTATATGTATTTGCAATACTTTGTGTTATCTCGAGTTGTAGTTTGGTCGGCGTATTGATACACAGGCGATTAGCACATCACTGCGCCTAGCTATTTTCTCGGGCAAATACAAATCAGTTTGAGTCGAGACTTCAACGTAGAGAGACTGACATTCTCTCTCTCTCCCTGTCATCATCATGGTGACGAGAGGCGGGAATGAACTCAAGACCAACTGGAATTATATTACCCTTATGCCTGCTGACCAAGTAACATGTTTATGTTCCTGTATTCTTGTTCCAGTTAAATAAATATATTATTGTTGTAATAGAGAGTTAATAAAATAAAGACGGGACGCCGAATTGTCTTTTTTGGTCTTTTCACTACCAACAGTCCAAACACGAGAACGATGCGACGTTTATAATCAAACTTTTCGTCCAGAATTTGATTCCTTTTTTCTTTTCTTTTTTTTCTTTCTTTTTCTCTATGCACTCGACGTAGTCACAACATCAACCTTTCTCGTTCTCGCCCCAGAGCAAAGTGTCTAAGCTTTTTATCACAACGAGAATTAGCCCATGCAAAACGAGGCTCATTTGCATACGTGAAGTCTCAGCGCGTGACAAAAAGCACACGTTTCTATTTGGTGACTAGAACACTCTGGGTTCAATCCCAGATGGACAATGCACGGTGCAACCCTCACTCTTTTTCCTTCTGGACCTGCATGATGGCTGCTACAATTGTAACGAAGACATTGGTGTTTCCCTTCGAACTCTGGTGACTCATTTCTTATTCAAGTCAGATACGCAGACACGGCCGACTCAGCTAAATGGCTATCTCTTGTCTCGATACTCTCAACAGACAACAATTCTACATAGTTTTGCCATTGTTACAATCAACTTTTGACAATAAACATTGTCTTGATGAAAGAGCATTTTTTTCCTCTTCATTTTTTGCCGTTTTTTTTTTTTCTATAATTTCTTCCTGCAAATGCATCAATGATGCGATATAATATCCGCTATCGATGGT
The DNA here is from genome assembly GCA_963556195.1 of Sepiola atlantica. Classification (NCBI taxonomy): domain Eukaryota; kingdom Metazoa; phylum Mollusca; class Cephalopoda; order Sepiida; family Sepiolidae; genus Sepiola; species Sepiola atlantica. Next base: position 48,371,738 of record OY744542.1, read on the forward strand.
TCATCTTTTTTGCAAGGTAATCAATGAACAATTTACCCTGCGCATCCTAAAATACAAAGGCCAAAACCTTGCCTTCTGATGTTTGTGTCTTTGGTCGCTTTGGATGGCTTTCACCTGCTGCTGTCCACTCAGCTTGCTGTCGATTTGGTTCTAGAGTGAAGTGATGGATCCATGTTTCATCCATCGTCACATATTGATGCAAAAACTCCTTTTTGTTGCTTTGAAACAGTTGCAAACAACACTCTGAATCGTCAACGTGCAAAATGGTGAATACACTGCCTTTTGATATGTTCAACTCCTCTGCTATCTCACGCAACTTCGAGTTACGATCGGTCAAAATGAGTTTGTGGATTTTTTTGTTTTCCGGAAAAACTGCTGAATTTGGGCGACCTGAGGTTTCAGCATCATTTGTGTCTGTACGATCGTGTTTTAAGTCAGCATACCACCTTTTAACAATTGTTTCCGATAGAGCAGAGTCCAAATAACACTTATCAAGCCATTGCTTTACTTGAACAGTATTTTTCGCATCAGAAAGCAATGCTTTCTCAACACATGAATTCAGATTTTTCCATGGTTCTGAAAATTTTACAACAGTAGCTTCACTTGTAATTTGTAAACTAATAATCCGATTGGGCTCAAATTTTGAAACATGTCATTAGAAGGTTAGTACTTTATTAAAAAAAAAAACATAGATTTTATATGTCAGGCCCGGGACTTAATGAGTGATGTGTTCTGAGAATGTTATCTTGCTAATTCCTACTTCATGTAAACATTCAAAGTGGCAGCCATTTATGAAGTCTTTTCCAAAAAAATTCCAATTTGAAAATCTTAAATAAAAAAAAATGCTACTTGTTTATTTTCACGAAAAACCTGAAATATTATTTTCTAATGCAATAACAGGTCTGCGTAACGACATTACAATCGCATTAATTGTCGTTAAAATGGCAGCCATTTATGAATTCTTCTCCAAAAAATAAGAATTTGGAAATCTTAATTAACAAAAAACAAGCTACTTATTTTCACTAAAACTTGAAAAATGACTTTTCTACAAGTAGCAAATCTGCATCACATAAAATCAGAATCATATTTGTTCGAGTTCAAATGGCAGCCGTTTATGAATTCTTTTCCAAAAAATAAGAATTTGGAAATCTTAAATAGCAAAAAAAAAACCCCCCAAAAAAACGCGGTAGTTTTCACTAAAACTTGGAATATGACTTTTCTAAAATGGCAGCCGTTTATGAATTCTTTTCCAAAAAATAAGAATATGACTTTTCTATACATAGCAGTAGTTCTACTCTTACGTTAAAATGGAATTTTCCATTCTCTTACTTAATTTTAACCTTATATGGAAAATTTCCGATTCTAACCGAACATTTCCGATTCTAACCGAACTTTTCCGATTCTAACCACACTCGCATCTAAATAGTGTTGCAAGATGACAACTCAGTAGCACAAAGTTCCTTTTTTTTCTTTATATTGTACGAGAAAACACGACAACGTCTCCGTAGACTTTGTTGTCTTGAATTGTAAAATATTCAAATATTGACTCAAATGCTGCTCAGTTAAAATTCTACTGGAAATTTTACGACTTCAACAAAAAATAGTGTTTGATGACGTGAACAGCGTGTGCACCGGAAAACAGCACTGAGTACTGAAAATCCTATTGATTTCTCCACGCTCACTGTCTGGCTTCATTGTACTAAGCAACCACCAGTACACAACATTACAGTCGGGCTTACCTGACCAAATTACTATCGTCTGAAGCTGTCTGGCCATAACTTGTCAGCATATTCAGACGCGTTATTTTTTCAACACTAGCTCAAAGAACCATCTACGTAGGGCGAGAGAAGGTTATAATAACTAATCTAAAAACACGCATACATAAATAAAAATAAAAAATACAATAAAAAGAAAAAATATTTTGCTTCAGAATTATTTGAGATGAGGATTGATAATTTGTTTATTTAGCCTAGTGTTCTCATCTACGACTCGTTCTCTCGTCTAAGACTCGTGTTCTTGTCTAAGACTCGTTCTCTCAGCTAAGACTCGTTCTCTCATCATCTAAGACTCGTATTCTCAGCTAAGACTAGTTCTCTCATCTAAGACTAGTGTTCTCAGCTAAGAATAGTTCTCTCATCTAAGACTAGTGTTCTCAGCTAAGAATAGTTCTCTCATCTAAGACTAGTGTTCTCAGCTAAGAATAGTTCTCTCATCTAAGACTAGTGTTCTCATCTAAGACTAGTTCTCTCATCTAAGACTAGTTCTCTCATCTAAGTCTAGTGTTCTCAGCTAAGACTAGTTCTCTCATCTAAGACTAGTGTTCTCATCTAAGACTAGTTCTCTCATCTAAGACTAGTTCTCTGATCTAAGACTAGTTCTCTGATCTAAGACTAGTTCTCTCATCATCTAAGACTCGTGTTCTCAGCTAAGAATAGTTCTCTTATCTAAGACTAGTTCTCTCATCTAAGACTAGTGTTCTCATCTAAGACTAGTGTTCTCTCATCTAAGACTAGTGTTCTCTCATCTAAGACTAGTTCTCTCATCCAAGACTAGTGTTCTCATCCAAGACTAGTGTTCTCATCTAAGACTCGTTCTCTCATCTAAGACTCGTTCTCTCATCTAAGACTCGTTCTCTCATCTAAGACTCGTTCTCTCATCTAAGACTAGTGTTCTCATCTTTGACGTTATTCTCACAACGTTTCGGCTGATGTAACCTCCGACCTTCTTCAGGTTCGTCTTGTCGAACTCAGGAGTCCTTATGTTGAACACAGTAATCTGTACAAGATATATATATATATATATATATATATATATATATATATATATATATAAGCCCCTTTAATAAGATTGAAGTTAAGCCCTTTTCGGGGAAGTTAAAAATAGACAGAAAAAAACACATCACCGTCCAATTTCTAGCATATTAATACACCGCACATGGACGGCTTTATTTCAGTTTTTTCCCATCCCTCTAGTCATTCTCGACAAAGAATGCAGCAGGGCGTTTGAAATTATAATACAAAATTATTAAAAAGCAACAACATCGTTTTATGCTTCAATCACCACCCACACGTCATTTATATATATATATATATATATATATATATATATATGATAATTTTATTTACACAGACATGTACAAAATCTGCGACACTGGCATGTCGATGTTATCGATCAACAGTTACTATAAACTGAGATCTCATCAGGCAGAGTTAGAATCCGATCTTAACCTCAGATCATATTTGGAGAGATTCCAAATATGATCTGAGGTTAAGATCAGATTCTAACTCTGCCTGATGAGATCTCAGTTTATAGTAACTGTTGATCGATAACATCGACATGCCAGTGTCGCAGATTTTGTACATGTCTGTGTAAATAAAATTATCATATATAAAGCTCTATTTTGATATTGAGCACTTTTTATAAACCCAGTTAAAATTCTCTGGATTACCACCCTGTGGATATTTTTCACCTGGATTATTACCATTATTATTATATATATATATATATATTATTTCATGTATCCACATAAAATGTTATAAGGAGATATAATCTTTTATGTATTGATTTTCAGTATTTACTTCAACAGTGCTCGATACGTAAGTAGAGCTAGGTAGTAGAATAGGTAGGGAATCGTCAGACTAAAGGGCATTTTAGCCTGACGATTCCCTATGGGGATGAAACATAGAAGTCTCTGTGTAGCTTAATTGCCATGAATATATTTGCATAACTTATATATATGTATATATATATATATATATATATAGTATGATTATTTTTATTCATATAGATATGTACAAAATCTGCGACACTGGCATGTTTATGTTATCGATCAACAGCTGTTGATCGATAACATCGACATGCCCGTGTCGCAGATTTTGTACATGTCTGTATAAATAAAAATAATCATATATATAAAAGCTCTATTTGATATTGAGCACCTTTTATGAGTCCCGTTGAAATTCTTTGGATTCCTATCCTGTGGATGTTTACTTTGCCTGGATTGTCGTCTTTGGTCTGAAGAGGTTCACTCTCTGCGAAGAGTACAACCGAAACATGTATGCACATATGTAACCAATAATGTTTGTATAAATAAAAATGTATACTTAAGAACAGCTCTACTTGTTATTGAGCACTTTTTATAAACACTTGAGTTTCAACGGATTTACATCTACAGAAACTAATACAATACATGTACTATATATATAAATATATATATATATATATATATATATATATATATGAAATAATAACTGAATTGTTTCTATATTTGGTTTTTGGGGAGGTGGTCATTTGATCAGTACCACTGAAGAGCCATGAATTTTATAACTGTTCTGTTTTTAAATCTCCAAAACTATTACATGGTAAACAGCTGATGATCCCGTTTAATATTTCACAATTCAAGTTAAGGTTCCCTTATTTTTGCTTTCACTGTTATATACATGAATCCCCTTTTGTATTTGTAATTCGGCTTATGCACGTGCTAAGTCTGCGATATTTCAGATTTAGTTAGTATCCCTGGGAATTTAAATTGCATTTTGTTTCTTTGCTTAAAATGACTCAATGCTTTTTTTAGACTATATATATATATATATATATATATATATATATATAACGTATGAAAGTAAAAGTAAGATGTATAGTTTTAGAAATTGGAACCTATCGTGAAATGATTAAAGCTCAATATACAGGATAGAGCAATTATATTGATAAATGAAAAAAGAGAAATACAAAAAAAAGAAAAAGAAAAAAAGAGAAATAGATTTGTCATTCTTAGATTTTTTATTTCTCTTTTATATATATATACATATACATATATATATATATATACGGTAAGATTAGAACATTATTTATATCAGTTCCAATAATTCAAGCACAACGGATATTTGGCGATTTGGCGTACGATCGTTTCTAAAACAATTTGGCAAATATATAAATCTAGAAAAAACAAAATATAGATAAAAATAAAAATTGTGTAATTATAAATTAAAAATTAAAACCATTAATTTAAAAAATAGTAATATTAGAAAAAGGAAGGTGAAAGATAATAAAAGATGATAATAAAAAAAATAGATATAATAAATCATGAAAGCAATAAAGTAGAGGTTAGAACTAAGAAAAATTAAATTTGTATATATATATATATATATATTAGAGAACTAAAAGCGAACTTTTAGGAAAGGTAAAACCTATTGTGAAAAGTATACAGCTCAATATACCGGATAGAGCAGATAGATACTTTGAAACCTCTCAATTTATTTCTCGTGCCTTCTAACGGCCTACCTACAAACCACTTTCTCCGCTGGACTTTTTGACACCGGATTTTTTTTACAATCGGACACTTGCTTGCATTCGGGCAGCTTTTTGCTTTGTTTTTTTTTTGTTGTTTTTTTCCTCACAATCTTTGTTTTACTTTTTCAGATTTTAAATCTTGGCTTTTCGCCAACTTATCTATCCCAGCAATTTCCTCTGATGATAAGATTTTGATCTTTGAAAAGCCTGGCTTAAGGAAAAAATTAATTTAATAAATTGCTTTTTTGCGGAATATACCTTGCACTGAGCAACTGAATTGAAAAAAGATCTGCCTCCGTCGCTTTTCTAATTCCTTTTCATCCTTCTATATATATATATATATATAGTAATCCAGGTAGAGTAAAAATCCACAAGGTAGAAATCCAAAGGGAATCAAACCGGGCTTACAAAAGAGTGCTCAATAAAGATATAGAGCTGTATTGTGAATGTTTTTATTCGAACATGTACAAGGTCTGCTACACTGGCATGTCGATGTTATCGATCTTCTTTTGTAATATAGTAGGAAAAATCCTAGCAGAGTTCTCGATTAATTGAGAATTAAAATCAAGAGCGTAATATTTATTGATTTTTTGGTACAGAAAAATTAGTACAACATTAGTACCATCGGTTTCAAGTTCCGAGCTTTGCTGATCTAACGAGAACCGGCGTGTTGATGTGATTATATTATATTATATTTTCTGGAGAAGTAGAATGATCCAACCATTTTTCTAGCAACCTTACCAACAGATTGGATATAAGTCTTCCATTTTTGGAAGATGTAAATGTTTCTACATAACCTTATGGCGCGAAGATAATCGGTATCATTAAAAGAGTGTGTATCGAATATGACCATCACTTGGGAGAAAAATTGATACATAAATATGTTTTCTGTTTTGGGGTTGAGTTTTTTTGTTCAAATTATTATACGTTTTGTGCCAGCATGTCAAATAATACATCAAGTTTCACAATTGGACGGAGGAAATCATGCACTGGCCGGTAATCCAATATGGACGCCAGGAAGGGGAAGTGTCAGGCAGATGTAATAAGCATTTAGTTCTATCCAACAACAATACACTTTTTTTTAAGGTCATCTAGTGCAAAGTATCATATTCCCCATATCTATGTCTCTTGGAATGATGCTTTTCTCGCCACATCAATCACATCTCATGCTAACATTTGTAACAATCTTACAATCACTTGCCAAAAACATGTCCACCCAACACTGCATCATAAGAAAACTAGATTCATATAACGAATAAGGAACCCAGGAAATTGAAAAGATGAAAAGAGACGAAATTCGGTCTACACCGGTTGACCTTACAAACGAATAATAACCTGCGTTTTGGGGGTTTTCAGCAAAAACTCGGATTTTTAATACAGAAAAAGATTTATTTTAAGAAATATTTATTAAATAGGGGAAGATTTATTTTAAGAAATATTTATTAAATAGGGAAATATTTATTTTAAGAAATATTTATTAAATAGGGAAATATTTATTTTAAGAAATATTTATTAAATAGGCAAAGATTTATTTTAAGAAATATTTATTAAATAGAGAAAGATTTATTAAATAGGACAAGATTTATTTCAAGAAATATTTATTAAATAAGGAAATATTTATTAAATAGGGAAAGATTTATTTTAAGAAATATTTATTAAATAGGGAAAGATTTATTTTAAGAAATATTTATTAAATAGGGAAATATTTATTAAATAGGGAAAGATTTATTTTAAGAAATATTTATTAAATAGGGAAAGATTTATTTCAAGAAATATTTATTAAATAGAGAAAGATTTATTAAATAGGGAAAGATTTATTTTAAGAAATATTTATTAAATAGGGAAAGATTTATTAAATAGGGAAATATTTATTTTAAGAAATATTTATTAAATAGGGAAAGATTTATTTTAAGAAATATTTATTAAATAGAGAAAGATTTATTTTAAGAAATATTTATTAAATGGGGAAAGATTTATTTTAAGAAATATTTATTAAATAGGGAAAGATTTATTTTAAGAAATATTTATTAAATAGGGAAAGATTTATTTTAAGAAATATTTATTAAATAGGACAAGATTTATTTTAAGAAATATTTATTAAATGGGGAAAGATTTATTTTAAGAAATATTTATTAAATAGGACAAGATTTATTTTAAGAAATATTTATTAAATAGGGAAATATTTATTTTAAGTAATATTTATTAAATGGGGAAAGATTTATTTTAAGAAATATTTATTAAATAGGACAAGATTTATTTTAAGAAATATTTATTAAATAGGGAAAGATTAATTTTAAGAAATATTTATTAAATAGGGAAAGATTTATTTTAAGAAATATTTATTAAATAGAGAAAGATTTATTTTAAGAAATATTTATTAAGTATGTATTTTTAATGTAGAATGCGTTTTTTTTTTTATTTACAAAACTTTTTAAAATAATCAAACGAAACATTGCAGAATTCTCGTTCTAAAATGTTTTTGTGCCACTATTTACTTGTCTCCCCACGAGGGCAGAATGCATAATAAAATAAAAAAATCTTATAGGATGCCCCCCTTTTTTTTTTTTCTTTTTTTTTTTTACAATACGTCTTAATAAACACAGAAGATTCTATTTTTCGTATTGTGTATTTTAAGAAAAAGGGGGGGTATATTAAATATTTATTTATTTTTCTTAAAATACATCTTTTCTATTTAAATCACCGAAGTTAAGCGACGTTCAGTCTGGTCAGTACTAAAATGGGTGACCATTTGTTAATACCAGGTGCTGTTTGTGCACTCCGCTGATCTCGGCATTATTTCCAGTCATCGTGCGTTTCTCCTTCTCACTGAAATCAAGCAGTGCCGACTCAGGAAAGGTGTGGTAGTGATTGCGCAACCCTTGCTTCATAATTACATGCACAGGTACCCTTACATGAAGTATCCAATGTCTCTCGAAACCGAACGGAGGCCATGCATGTATGAGGCATATTAGTCTATAAAAAAGAACCTTCTAAATAGTTTTTTTTAGAAAGTAAGGCAAAAGTCTTTTTTGTAATTTAAAAAAAAATTTTTTTTACAATACGTCTTAATAAACACAGAATATTCTATTTTTCGTATTGTGTATTTTAAGAAAAAGGGGGTAGGTATATTAAATATTTATTTATTTTTTCTTAAAATAGATCTTTTCTATTTCCGGGGTCCTTATTCTTTATATGATCCCTTTTAACAACAATTAAAAAATAATTTTTGCAGAGTTATCTTTGATCCCTGAGTGTTGTAGGCGGCATATCACGTTGACACTCCGGTTCCTGTTAGATCACCGAAATTAAGCGACGTTGAGCCTGGCCAGTACTAGATGGGTGACCACTTGGGAATACCAGACGCTGTATGTGGACACTTACCTATGGGCAAATAGCGTCGCCAACCCGCAGTTCCTAACGCAAAAAGCCCTGAATGACAGTCACCAATAAGGTGGACGGAAACCAGGGAAGAGTTCCTCCTCCAGGAGTGATCAAAAACCCTGATGGTGATTAAGGAGAGTAGAAAGTGAACCTTTAATGCTAATCTGAAATATTTGAATTTTTAAATGGGAAGTTTTGCCGATATTATGTCCCTTAAAAACCCTTTAAAATACCCCAAAGAAACCGAAATTATGGGAATATTTATTAATTGATGTCTAATACTTATAATACCATCATAATCACGTTGACACATCGGTTCCAGTTTGATCACTGAAATTAGCGATGTTGAGCCTGGTCAGTATTAGATGGGTGACCATTTGGGAATACCAGCCGCTGTATGTGGACACTTACCTATGGGCAAATAGCGTCGCCAACCCGCAGCTCCTAACGTAACGACTATAGCAAAAAGCCCTGAATGACAGTCACCAATAAGGTGGACGGAAACCAGGGAAGGGGTTCCTCCTCCAGGAGTGATCAAAAACCCTGATGGTGATGGTGAATACCTATTGTTCAAATTTCACAAATATCTGAGATATCTGAATTTTCACAAAGGGCTTCAACCCCTTTTCTTTAATCTCCTTTGCATAAAAACTAAATATAGCCCACATTACGACTTGTTATGCCTAGCAGCTGTACTTCAAAATTCATAATGATCGGTTGATTAGTTTAAGAATGAATCCTGTACATACAAATATTTTTTTTTTTACAATACGTCTTAATAAACACAGAAGATTCTATTTTTCGTATTGTGTATTTTAAGAAAAGGGGGGTTAATTAAATATTTATTTATTTTTCTTAAAATACATCTTTTCTATTTAAATCACCGAAGTTAAGCGACGTTCAGTCTGGTAAGTACTAAAATGGGTGACCATTTGTTAATACCAGGTGCTGTTTGTGCTCTCCGCTGATCTCGACATTGTTTCCAGTCGTCGTGAGTTTCCCCTTGCTTCACAATTACATGTACAGGTACCCTTACATGAAGTATCCAATGTCTCTCGAAACCGAATGGAGGCCATGCATGTATGAGGCATATTAGTCTATAAAAAAGAACCTTCTAAATTGTTTTTTTTAGAAAGTAAGGCAAAAGTCAATGGTCCGAAAGTCAGTGACCAGTGTTTATATCACATGAAAACTATGTTACAAAAATCTATGAAATTTTCTGTACATGTATCTTTGATGCTAAAGATTGTTACCTCTGCCTCGGAGGTTATGTTTTCAAACAAGTTTGTTACCTCTGCCTCAGAGGTTATGTTTTCGGACGAGTTTGTTACCTCTGCCGAGGAGGTTATGTTTTCGGACAAGTTTGTTACCTCTGCCGAGGAGGTTATGTTTTCTGACGAGTTTGTTACCTCTGCCGAGGAGGTTATGTTTTCGGACGAGTTTGTTACCTCTGCCGAGGAGGTTATGTTTTCTGACGAGTTTGTTACCTCTGCCGAGGAGGTTATGTTTTCAGACGAGTTTGTTACCTCTGCCGAGGATGGTTATGTTTTCTGACGAGTTTGTTACCTCTGCCGAGGAGGTTATGTTTTCAAACGAGTTTGTTACCTCTGCTGAGGAGGTTATGTTTTTGGACGTGTTTGTTACCTCTGCCGAGGAGGTTATGTTTTCGGACGAGTTTATTACCTCTGCCGAGGAGGTTATGTTTTCTGACGAGTTTGTTACCTCTGTCAAGGAGGTTATGTTTTCTGACGAGTTTGTTACCTCTGCCGAGGAGGTTATGTTTTCGGACGAGTTTTTTACCGCTGCCGAGGAGGTTATGTTTTCGGACGAGTTTGTTACCTCTGCCGTGGAGGTTATGTTTTCAAACGAGTTTGTAACTATGATTGTTTGTTTGTGTACAGCCTAGAATCCACATCGCTTGACCAATCGTCACTAAACTTGGTCAAAATATCGGTGAGAAATTATTCAATTTTGGGATTACGACGTCAACGGTCAAGGTCACGGAAAAGATAAAAGTCTAATTTGATGCAATAACAGACATTGGCAGAACTTATAAAAGTTTTCAAGACTTGAGTTAGAAAATGCATCAAATAACTTATTATTTTCATTGTTCGTCTTCTTGTCTCATGCTTGACGTTAGACGTATTGTGATTGACTTCCAACTTTTCCGCACTTACGATTAGTACAGGTTGGTTTTCATCCTCCTCATCAAGTAAATTCCAGAAAGTTTTGAAGTCGTCTTCTTTTACGCGTAATTGGCAAGATGAGATAATTGTGATTTTGTTGCATCACAAGTTTATCTCCGCTTCGAAGATCACATTAAAAAAAAGTAACAGACTTTTTGTTTACACTAAAACTTTCAATAAAACTTTTCTATTATTTTTATTTTCGTTTTCGTCTTGTTTCATACCTAGGATTAGACTTCCAACCTTTCCTATCTGTTGCCATTTCGCTTGTGCTGGCCGCCAAGATCAGGTCGTCATCAATTGAACCCCTTCATGTCTTAAGCGGCCTACCACGTGGCTTTCAGTCATTGACGTCAATGTGGGACACACTTTGGAACATTTTGGATGACTGACAGCAGACGACGTGGCCGTACCAGTTGAGACGTCGTTGTGCAACATACTTTCTCATGGAGGCCTGTAGACTGAGACTGGCAATTTTCTCCATCTGATGAAAATTGCCCGTCCCTAACAATTAAAATTGCCCGTCTCTAACAATGGAAATTGCCCGTCTCTAACAATGGAAATTGCCCGTCTCTAACAATGGAAATTGCCCGTCTCTAACAATGGAAATTGCCCGTCTCTAACAATGATAATTGCCGGTCTCTAACAATGAAAATTGCCCGTCTCTAATAATGAAAATTTATTGAAAAAAAAAAAAAAATTATATATATATATATATATATATACACATATATATATATATACAGTGGTGGGTGTTTGCTTCAAATTTTAATTTTCTACTTTAAAATTTGTTCAACCTGGCACACATTTACATTTTTGTGAATTTTGACTCCCATGTTAAATGAGAAGAAAGCAAATATAGCAACCCTTTGGTATATATAAAACAATTTAATAAAAATGCCAGATCCTATTGGCAGATGGACTTTACACTGTCTGCCACAACAAAGTATGTAAATACCTCCATTGGAAGATCTGCGGTGAGATGCAGCTTGACAGATCGCCCAACATCTGGGAGCATGAACCATCACCGATAACATCAAACGGAAAGGTGACAGTCTACAATTACAAAAACATACAGGTAGGCAGATACATAAAAGACAGGGCCATTAAGCCAGACATTGTTATATGGAACAAATTTAAAAGGACTGCGCTCATTATTGATGATGCCGTTCCAAATGACTTTGGCCTCAATAGAGCTGAACGTGAAAAAATAACAGAATACCAGGACCTCAAGAATGATTTAAAAACAATATGGTCTCTGAAAGAAATATTATACCGGCTGAAAAAAAAAACCTTAAGAAATACTTAGAAACAATCCCTGTAGTGAAATACAGATAGCAGCCATCTTTGAACTAACTGAAGTAAAATAAAAAAAATTTTTTTTTAAATATAAGGTAAAAAGTGTTGGTGCAGGTATTAGTTCAGAAAGCTGCCCTCCAACGTTTACTCGCGCTTTTAATACCGTCATGAAAGAGCCGAATCATTCTCACAAACTTTGGGAAATAACCAAGCTTCTTTAGGATACACCACAAAGCATTTCTATTGACCGTGTCCAGTGCTCCGATGAACTGGCTGCTCTGGTGACCCCCTCAACGTAAATACACTAGACCAACTCGACAATCAGCAAAATCCCATCCATTCACTGTTGCGGTCCCCAGATTCCGGAAACCATTCTACTCCAACAGCTTCTTTCCTCGTGCAGCTGGCCTCCAGAACTCCCTCCCTGATCCCCGTTTCCCCGACTGTATCGACATGCAGAGGTTTAAAACTAATGTAAACAGACATCTCGCTAGACAGCTCCGAACTTAGGATGATGCCCAAAACCTACACCCTTTTTCTCAGTAGCCCTTTATGTCTACAGTGGCAGCCTGCCTTGTTTGCGGTGAAATATGTTAAGACAAAAAAAAAAGTCTTGATAAGGTCTATAAAGACTTGGTACAAGCCAACGTGTTGTTCAAGACACTTCTCTTGGATCTGCCTGATAGAAAAGATCATGTCAACTGTTGTCCGACAATTCCTGAAACCACATTGAGATTCTGGGAGAAAATCATGTACAATGTGTTTTTGAAAGAATATCATTGAAAATGTCCCTTTGTAATCTATCTAACAAAACCCTACACATGATCTTACCTGCCAGGAAAAAGTAAACTGTGTCCTTTGGTTGGCTGAACTGATTTTTTCATGGGGACATGTGAAAACAATTGTGTAGTGACCAAACCTATAGTTCATTAGAAGATTTGAAAGCTAAAATAACTAATGTGATTTCAGGCATTGCTGTAAATGGTGGTTAAGTAGTTAACGACACAGACTGACAACCTGGGTGTGCCAAGTTCAAATCCAGTTCGTTCCACAGAAACACTTTTACTTAGGATGTTGGCAAACTTCATGTGGTCTCTCCCATAAGTACCTGGTGTCTTTCTAGAAAGAATTCTAACTAGAAATATACTGGGGGAAAAACCTGATTCATATGAAATGAATGAAGTTGGTAAATGTTTTCCGTGAACTGCAAAATCGTATTACCCTTTGTATTGCTAATGATGTGGAAACTTAGAAAAAAAATTTCATTAAAAAAAAATTTCATTAAAAAAAAATTTCAATAAAAAAAAATTTCAATAAAAAAAAATTTCAATAAAAAAAAATTTCATTAAAAAAAAATTTCATTAAAAAAAAATTTCAATAAAAAAAAATTTCAATAAAAAAAAATTTCATTAAAAAAAAATTTCAATAAAACCATTAAAAAAAAATGTACATTTTACTTCTTTCTAATCATTTTTACAGATTATTTCTATCGCAAATACAAATAAAGTAATAAATCTATTAAAGTGCCTTCGGACTTTATGGACACCCTACACATCTCAATACATATAAAGTTTAGTATGCCTATGTTTATATATTTGCATGTACAGGATTCACTTCTAAACTAATTAGCCGATCATTATGAATTTTGGAACACAGCTGCTAGTAAGTGGTTGTAATGTGGGCTATATTTAGTTTAATTTAGTTTCATGCGAAGGGGGTAAAAGGGTGGGATCCATTTGTGAAAATTCAGATACCTCCGATTTTTGTGAAATGTTAATAAGTCTTAAACATCAATTAATAAATTTTCCCAAAATTTCAGTTTCTTTGGGGGATTTTTAAGGGTGTTTAGGGGGTATAATTCTGGCACGACTTCGCATTTGAAAATTCAAATATATCAGATTTGTATTAAATTTGATCAGTTGTCATTAGACACCAATGAAGCAAGTCTCCCTGAATTTCTATTTCTTCTTACGACCCCTTAAGCTTAAGCCATACATTTCAGACATTTTTTAGAATCAAAATCATATAATGGATTTTTGATCAAAATTTGAATAAGGATTCTAGACATAAGGTTTAGTATCATTATATCTTGATTTTAATCCTAGTTAAGGGGATAAAAAGCGGTGCAAAACTGTTCTGTTTGGGTAATTAATTTTACCCGTCCTGGGACGGGTATTCTTCTAGTATGCATAAAAGTGGTGCAAAACAAAAATGAACGTAAAAAGACACTAAAGCTAGTATTTATTAAAGGGTTATCTATTTTGTTCAATGGCATATCAACCTCGACGGTCACTTAATCCCTGGAAGTATTTTTTTTCTAAAATGTTTTTAGTGTTATAAGACATGTTCAACATATTTGATATCCAGTTATTTCCATGGAGCTGCTCGACTGAGCTCCAATCTCTGATTCCTCCTCATAAGACATTCACAGCAAGAACCCCTCCTTTCACAATAAAAACTCTTCCTTCAACCACAACTGCGAAGAAGTTTCTTTCTTTCCTCAATGTGTTGAGTATTGATTTACTCCTCTCCAGGAGTTAGGCACAAGGCCAGTTTTTATCTTACTTCCACAAGTAAGATGTGACCCAAGGTCGGGTCGGGAAAGTGGGGTTTAAAAATTGCCTGGGCAGCCTTGTCGGCATTCCCCGGTAGGGGCGCCTCAGGCAGTAAGCAATAAACTTACTCCTCTCCAAAGAGGGGAGGAGAAGCCTGGGAGGGTAGACCTCCTAGAACTGCACAGGACAGACCCATAGACCGGCGTAAATCAAGCCCCGAAGGCCAAGACAATACCAGTCTATGGGGTGCAGTATCCATCGGAACAGATACTACACTTTGATCTTAGCCAAAAGGCCAAGAAGTTGTGAGGCAGAACTTTCATGAACAGTTCCTTTCCAAGAACTTCCTATCTGTGGAACACATTACCACGAGACTGCTTTCCTGCAGACTATAACATGGTAGTCTTTACAGACTAAAATATGGTCGTGTTCAAATCCAATGGCAACAAATACTTGTCATAATCCGTCCTCTTAAGTAATCAAACTTTCTTCATTCCATTCATCATTTTTAATCCTCTCCTAATATTCTTCCTGATTCAACTGACAATCTAATCATCTCATTAAAACCCTTATCCTCGAGTGGCTTTTCACCTTGATAACTGGTGACTCCTTAGTACAAAAAAAAAAAAGGCAATAATGGTTTGTGTTGTTTTGTTTTACGGCATATCAACCCTTTTCAGATTATTTAATGCGGAATCAGGTCATTTTGGTAAAAGTTTTTATGCTTCAAGTTCGTTATATGTTCAAGTATTTATTCATGGTGTTTGGTTTGGTTGTTTTGTTTTACGGCATATCAACACTTTTAGGGTTATTTAATGCTGAATCAGGTAATTTTGGTAAAAGTTGTTTATGCTTCAAGTTCTTTATATCTTCAAATGTTTATTCATGGTGTTTGGTTTGGTTGTTTTGTTTTACGGCATATCAACACTTTTCAGGTTATTTAATGCGGAATCAGGTCATTTTGGTAAAAGTTTTTATGCTTCAAGTTCGTTATATGTTCAAGTATTTATTCGTGGTGTTTGGTTTGGTTGTTTGTAGAGGAAAAATGTTTTTGTAGTTTTTGGCTTTGAAAAAAGAAAGGAAAAAAAACAACTACATCAATGTTTGGTGCATTTTAAGTCAGGAAGGGCAATAATGGGTAATTCTACTAAATGTCCATGCGCCTGTGTGTGCAACTTTTTACGATATTCATAAGCTGTAATTGTCTCGAGTCATGTGAACATCCAATCTCCAAGGTTGCCAATAAAAATGTGTACATCACACGCACACAGACACACATATTCTAGAGTCATCTAGTTGGCTCTCGAGCCGGCTGGCCTTTATATCAAGTGCATTCGCTGTTGAAACCCCGGGTTAATGTGAGGTTCATAAGGAAAGATATTTTCCCATTATTCTAACATATAAAGTTATCGTGTGAGATTTTAAAAGTTGGACCTAAATAGCATTTAAGCTGCCATATCAAATTTTGCTTCTGACTAGCCAATTTTCATTTGTTATTGTTGTACCATGTTATTGGCACTATAATAACATACTTTGCTATGGTTTATTAAAAATATTATGTAGTCCTGCCCCCCGGACAACTGGGAAAATGGAAACATTTTTCGGTTATAAACAAAAAAGAAAGAAAAACATCACATCTTGTAACATATAAAGTCATCTTGTGAGGTTTTAAAAGTTGGACCTGAATAGCATTTAAGCTGAAATGTCAAAGTTTGATTCTGACTAGCCAATTTTCATGCTTTTTTAAAATTCTGACTAGCCAATTTTAATTTGTTGTTGTTGCATTATGTTATTAGCAATAAACTAACATACTTCTATATAATTTATTTAAAAAAAATATACTCAGTTTGCTAATATGACGACATTGTTAAATAAACACCTAAAAAGAAAAATCAACTAAGGGGAATAACTCTTATTCTTTTAGTAAGAGTTAACGTTCTTTATTTGCCTTTTTAGCTTAGATACAGAACCTAACAATAAAGACGCAGTTATAGAACATCGAAATATTTACAAAACAAATTTGAATGCAATCGACCACGAACAATGCCAGCTAAGTCAAACAAGTTAATAATATATATATAGACCATTATTATACTAAATCTGAGTTAATCAACGTTTGTTTCCCCAAAGGCTTTTCCCCCTATATATTTTAATCACAAAAAATACATGCTAAAATATTCCTTAGTTTTGGGATTGAATTATGTTTTTTAAAAAAACTTTCATTTCATTTGTCCCATTTAACCGTAACCTGCTATAAACCCACTAAGTGATCCATTTCTTACTAAGTTTCTAGCTATTACTCTCACCCTCTCTCACTGTATGTTGTTTGACTCCCCCCCCCCCACCCTTATTTTATATGGTAGCTATCTCTCTCACTTCCGTAACTCTCACTCACTCTTTATTAACAATCAAAGGTAATAAAGAATGGAGAAATTCTGACTAGTGAATTTTCATTTATTATTGTTGTACTATGTTATTGGCACTATAATAACATACTTATCTACATAAAAAGTATGTAATCCCACGCAGACAACTGGTAACGGGGAAACATTTTTTCAATTATGGCTGAAAAATCAAAATAAGCAAGGGGAATAACTCCTATTTTAATTGAATAATATAAAACGAGTTGTCTCCCTTACAACTAAAATTGTTATTTCTTTTTCCGTATAAGTTTTAAAAATGTGCAAACAAATGAAAATTAAAACCTAAAATGAGTTCACTGTATTCGGGGCAACGCTGCCACTGCCGCCATTGCCAGATAGGTACAGCTACTTGATGTAAGGAGCTAACAATAACGAACTACGATTATCGCAAAGACAGGAAATGCCTATTGGCCTTACTCTTGAAAAGACCAAGATTATAGGTAGGAGGAAAACAGTCAGCAGGAAGAGAGTTCCACAAGCCTGCGGTTCTTGGAAAAAAGCTACTGGAATAAGATGCTATATTATGAGCTATCAAAACAGCGAATTGATGGAGACCACTAGACCAACGAGTGAAACGAGCTGGAACAAAAGAAGCTGGGAATAGATCACATAATTCAGAAGAACACATGTCATAATAGTATTTATAGAAAAGACTGAGACTAGCAACATCACGTCTGTGAGAGAAGGGGTGTAGAGAAGAAGAATGGGTAGGGCTAATCAAATTACAGATATGTTTCTGCACCTTATCAATAACCCTCAAACGGGACAGAGATTCATCAGCCCAACTATGACAACAGTACTCCATACATGGTCTGATTGTGGATTTGTAGAGATAGAGAATAGCCTCGGGTGTGAGAAAGTGTTTTAGATAAATGTAAAAGAATACGTGTGTATGGATAGTCGAGAATTTGCTGTCTTACTATAATTCCATCATGAGAAAAAAATCTTATTGTTGGCATGAGTACTCCAATAGTTATAAACTATACGTCTATTGGTTCATTCCGATAATAACTATTTACTTACTAGATAATAACATTACAGATGTGAATCATCTTTGCGTCTGTGTTGGTATAAACTACAGACATAAAACCGTGACCATTATTCGGACAGTTAGGTGCTTCGCAAAGCTGTTCACGTACACAAAGGGTGGGGAAAAGGGTTCTTGAAATTTACTTATTTATCTCTGTATTTATAAAACTATCAGAAAAAATCTTATGTGTCTGTGTGTGTAACTGTATTGTTATTTTTTTTTATTATTATAATCCAATATTTATTGAAATATAAAAAATAAAGGAAAACTAAAATAAATTTTTTAAAAACTCTATTTAAAAAAAAAAAAATCGGAAAAATGAATATATTTTGAATTATTTTTCGCTAAACCTTCAACGTGACATTATGGCAGCATCAGATAAATACAATCAGTTTTTAAATAAATTATTTAAAAATTGAGGAGTTTCCTTCCTCATTTACTTTTATGTTGAATTTATTTTTCCAAAAATGTCAAAATTAAATAAACTACGTGAAGCACTTAATGTACAAATAGTGGTCGTGGTTTTGTGCCTCTGTAGTTTATACACACACAGGCGCAAAGATGGCTGACAGTCACGACTTTATAATACAGCAAGTAGAAAGTTAAATAAAGCATTCTCTGCAATAGTCCAACGTTCAAACTCTTCGGCCTGACATTCTCAGGCAAGATGAGTTGGAATAAGTCCATAGAAGATGCTGCCAAGTCTGCTGCAGAGAAGGTAGGCTCCCTCTACCAGGCTAGAAAACTTTTCACATCTGCCAATATCCTATATGTCTATAAAGCCACCATTCGCCTGGGTGTTGAGTATTATTGCCACATTTGGGCTAGTGCACCAACCACTAGTCTCTCCCTGTAGGACAGAGTGCAAAAAAGAATTTCTGTCCCACACTGTCGGCCAAGTTCCAGCCCCTGTTGCATTACTGCATTCCTGTGCATGTTTTATAAGTACTTCCATGAAATGTGATCCGATTAACTTACAGCACTTGTAAACCCCCCCCTCAACAAAAATACTAACTATCCAGCAAAATCCCACCCCTTCATTGTTAAAGTCACTAGATGGCGAAAGATTTTCTACTCTACCTTGTCGAACTCGGGAATCTTTATGTCGAAGTCGGGAATCTGGACGGAATTTTGAACAGAACACTTTATTAAATCCACGGGGGTAGCATGCTCTCATTCCATCTGCCATGACTGGGTAGAAGTCTTCAGTAATTCGCAATTCTTCCCGAGTTCGACAAGGTACACCTGAAGAAGGTCAGAGGTTACATCGGCCGAAACGTTGTGATAAAAACACCCAAGATGAGAACAGTAGTCCGAATATATCAAATTCCACAAAAAGTATTCAGAGCTAAACATTTGGTGCTAAAGAACCTTTACATAAAATATTTAAAAGAAAATAAGAAACCGTTCGAATATGCCGTGAATATATTCAGATAGAGGTTAAAGAATACGGATAAGTCTTCAGGAATTACTATCAGCTTTTTGGTATCACAACGCGATGCTTAATCTTCTTGGGCCTTAGTTCGAAGCTCAATCAATTGATCAAATAATTACAAGAAACTCATTGAGGAAAATGAAAAGCATGGTTCCATTAGTCACTCCAAGACTTCGATATGTCGTGATAACTGTATTCATGGAAATTCCGCAAAATTAAAAAAGATTATGTATAGTGGAAACCAGTGTTGCGAAGTCGGAAGGTGTAAGGCCTGATTCAGACTCCTAGAATTTAAAAAATATCTGACTGACTCCTTTTTTTAAAGTCTTCCAATATTCACTCTTGATTCTTTAGAGATTAAAAAATCCGACTAAAACTAGGGGTGGGACATAATGGGTGAAAATTTCAGATTCATGCGAGTAGTATTTTTTTGTGTTCATTTATACATAAATAACACTAAACAATCAAACATTTTGAAAATTTCAGATTCATGCGAGTAGTATTTTTTTGTGTTTATTTATACATAAATAACACTAAACAATCAAACATTTTGAAAATTTCAGATTCATGCGAGTAGTATTTTTTACATAAATAACACTAAACAATCAAACATTTTGAAAATTTCAGATTCATGCGAGTAGTATTTTTTTGTGTTCATTTATACATAAATAACACTAAACAATCAAACATTTTGAAAATTTCAGATTCATGCGAGTAGTATTTTTTACATAAATAACACTAAACAATCAAACATTTTAAAAATTTTGCAAAATTCAGAAGGTGCAGGCCAAAAATAGTCGTTAGGGCTCCACGAGACTCAAAATCCATCATTTTTTGGTGAAAAAGTGGTTTCATGCGACATTGCAGGTCCTAAAACATCCTCAAAAGTTATGAATGGATATAGATGGTTAAATCTGATATAGTACTTTAATTTAGGACCATTTTCAGGCTGTGAAAGGGTTTTCATGAATGTAAAATAGCCAAAAACTAGTGGCCTGCACCTTCTGAATTTTGCAAAATGTTTGATTGTTTAGTGTTATTTATGTATAAATGAACACAAAAAAAAATACTACTCGCATGAATCTGAAATTTTCACCCATTACGTCCCACCCTTACTAAAACTCCCAGCATTCTTACTTATCCGACTACAACTCCTTCCAAAATCTCTGACTCCGCAACCCTGCTGACAAGTCTTAATATATAGAATACAAGCTGTAGCTACCCGGTGTTGCCCAGGATACAGTGAAGTCATTTTAATTTGTAAGTTTTATGTTTTCACATTTTTTTCAAACTTATACAGAAAAAGGAATCAAATTTTTAGTTGTAAAGGAGACAGCTCTTTTTATATTCTTCAATTAAAAATATGAGTTATTCCTCTTGCTGATTTTTCCATCATAATTGAAAAATGTTTTCATATTACCAGTTGTCCGGTAGTGAAGTACATTATTATAGTGCCAATAACATAGTATAACAATAACAAATTAAAATTGCATAGTCAGAATCAAAGTTTTATATATCAGGTTAAATGCCATTCAGGTCCAATTTCTAAAATATCACAAGATGACTTTATGATTTGTACATGCACAAACTGTTGGATCGACATGCCGGTTTCAAATGAAATGCAAATCAATGGGTCGAAGACGAAGCTAATTGTATTCACATTCACCTGAATAGAAGGGTGACGGAATTAATTACACACCGGAATTAATTACAAATCTAAATATAAATATACTTAAAAAAATATGATAAATATACTTTACAAATTTCTTTAAAAAATATGATAAATATACTTTACAAATTTCTTAAAAAAATATGATAAATATACTTTACAAATTTCTTAAAAAAATATGATAAATATACTTTACAAATTTCTTAAAAAAATATGATAAATATACTTTACAAATTTCTTAAAAAAATATGATAAATATACTTTACAAATTTCTTAAAAAAATATGATAAATATACTTTACACATTTCTTAAAAAAATATGATAAATATACTTTACGAATTTTCTTAAATGATAAAATATACAAATTTCTTTAAAAAATATGATTAATATACGACTTTACACATTTCTTTAAAAAATATGATTAATATACGACTTTACACATTTCTTTAAAAAATATGATTAATATACGACTTTACACATTTCTTTAAAAAATATGATTAATATACGACTTTACACATTTCTTTAAAAAATATGATTAATATACGACTTTACACATTTCTTTAAAAAATATGATTAATATACGACTTTACACATTTCTTTAAAAAATATGATTAATATACGACTTTACACATTTCTTTAAAAAATATGATTAATATACGACTTTACACATTTCTTTAAAAATATGATTAATATACGACTTTACACATTTCTTTAAAAATATGATTAATATACGACTTTACACATTTCTTTAAAAAATATGATTAATATACGACTTTACACATTTCTTTAAAAAATATGATTAATATACGACTTTACACATTTCTTTTAAAAATATGATTAATATACGACTTTACACATTTCTTTTAAAAATATGATTAATATACGACTTTACACATTTCTTTAAAAAATAGGATTAATATACGACTTTACACATTTCTTTAAAAAATAGGATTAATATACGACTTTACACATTTCTTTTAAAAATATGATTAATATACGACTTTACACATTTCTTTTAAAAATATGATTAATATACGACTTTACACATTTCTTTTAAAAATATGATTAATATACGACTTTACACATTTCTTTTAAAAATATGATTAATATACGACTTTACACATTTCTTTTAAAAATATGATTAATATACGACTTTACACATTTCTTTAAAAAATATGATTAATATACGACTTTACACATTTCTTTAAAAAATATGATTAATATACGACTTTACACATTTCTTTAAAAAATATGATTAATATACGACTTTACAAATTCTTGATGTTAAAATGAAATAAAACCTTTTTTTTTTTAATTCGTACAATATAATTTTTCAAATGAAAGAAATAAAATGAGATTTATTAGTTGAATAACAAATAAAATTGATAAATTAAGTCCAAGTTGTAATTAATTTCGAGTTGTAATTACTTCCGGGTTGTAATTAATTCCGAACCCCGAATAGAACAACTCTGGAAGAGGTTGAAACATTCATATACTTGGGTACCACATTTACATCAACAGGCCAGAGCAAGGATGAAATTCAGCATCATATGAATAATGCAAAGTCAGCCTTCTGTCGTCTGCAAGCTTGCCTTTGGTCGCATATTGTAATCTGGCTAAACACAAAAGGTCCAGATTTTATCATGCGTTAGTATGTAACATTCTTCTTTACGGAGGTGAAACTTGGGCACTGAGACATAAGGATCTGCACAGACTACAGGTCTTCGATCACAACTGTTTGTGTCGACTAGCCCACATTAGACTATTCAAAAGAATCTACAATGTTGAAGTCCGACATTGTTACCACACATATCCTATCTCTACGTTGCTTGCAACTAGACGTTCTTGTTGGTTCGATCACACTCTCCGATGAGAAGAAAGTGAACTCATACGCAGAGATGTGGCTCCTGAACTCGTACCCGGATGGTGAAAACATAGAAGCGGTTAGATGAAAACCCGGCTCACGACAATCAGAGTACAGAAACTATGTTTGGCCATCGCATCTACAACGTTTGGCAAGGGAATGGCTTCAAATAATCACCGATGCTTCTGCGGACTGGAGACAATGGAGTGAAGTGATCAGAGATGTGCTGTCCCCCCTGGATGCCGGTTAAGCCCATTTCCAACGTAAAACAGGCTGAGTTCTGTCAGGGCTACTGTATCACATTCACTAATACCCTCGGCTTGGCCTAGTGCGGCATTCACCCGGGGCAAGTTGAGACAGCTTTCTCTGAAGGAGAAAGTTTCTAGGGAATATTAAATTCACAAATGGTCCCCAATCACATATATATCCCGGTCAGGAGAGATAGCGATGTTAGTTTTTGCAGAGAAGTGTCACCGTCCTCCAGCATACAGTACCTGGCATTATGAGAAGGGTATGAATCCATACATCCTCCCTCCAGCTATGAATTAAGGGTAGTCTAGACTCTGAAGCCATTTTTATATAACCAGTCCAGAAGGAAAACTCTGAAATAGCACCAGTCTGTCTTTGCTTATCCTGGCATTGTTTTCAGTCGTCCTGGACTTCTTGTCACTGTTGGTTTTGGAGAGGTACCGTCGGAGATTGTGCAACTCTTGCTTTACGGGATACTCCTGATGTATGCACCCTTAGAAGGGGTTATCCATTGTCTCTCAAAAATCTGTACTCATGGAAATTCCACAGAAATAAGATAAATAATATTGGTAGCAGGATTGCGAAATCAAAAGGTTTTAGGTCCGACTCCGACTCCTAGGATTAAAAAGATTCCGACTCCGACTCCTAGGATTAAAAAGATTCCGACTCAGACTCCTAGGATTAAAAAGATTCCGACTCAGACTCCTAGGATTAAAAAGATTCCGACTCAGACTCCTAGGATTAAAAAGATTCCGACTCAGACTCCTAGGATTAAAAAGATTCCGACTCAGACTCCTAGGATTAAAAAGATTCCGACTCAGACTCCTAGGATTAAAAAGATTCCGACTCAGACTCCTAGGATTAAAAAGATTCCGACTCAGACTCCTAGGATTAAAAAGATTCCGACTCAGACTCCTAGGATTAAAAAGATTCCGACTCAGACTCCTAGGATTAAAAAGATTCCGACTCAGACTCCTAGGATTAAAAAGATTCCGACTCAGACTCCTAGGATTAAAAAGATTCCGACTCAGACTCCTAGGATTAAAAAGATTCCGACTCAGACTCCTAGGATTAAAAAGATTCCGACTCAGACTCCTAGGATTAAAAAGATTCCGACTCAGACTCCTAGGATTAAAAAGATTCCGACTCAGACTCCTAGGATTAAAAAGATTCCGACTCAGACTCCTAGGATTAAAAAGATTCCGACTCAGACTCCTAGGATTAAAAAGATTCCGACTCAGACTCCTAGGATTAAAAAGATTCCGACTCCGACTCCTAGGATTAAAAAGATCCCGACTCCGACTCCTAGGATTAAAAAGATTCCGACTCAGACTCCTAGGATTAAAAAGATTCCGACTCAGACTCCTAGGATTAAAAAGATCCTGACTCCGACTCCTAGGATTAAAAAGATCCTGACTCCGACTCCTAGGATTAAAAAGATCCTGACTCCGACTCCTAGGATTAAAAAAAATCCTGACTCAGACTCCTAGGATTAAAAAGATTCCGACTCAGACTCCTAGGATTAAAAAGATTCCGACTCAGACTCCTAGGATTAAAAAGATTCCGACTCAGACTCCTAGGATTAAAAAGATTCCGACTCAGACTCCTAGGATTAAAAAAAATCCGACTCCTACTCCTAGAATTAAAAAAATTCCGACTCTGACTCCTAGGATTCCCACTGACTCCTTATTTTAAAGTCTTCTAATATTAAGACTATCTGTTGATTATTCGGAGATAAAAAAATCCAATCCTGCAACGTTGGTTGCTAGGTATTGATAAATATATCGAAGACTAAGATCTCAATCAACTAATCATATTATAAGAAACGCATTGGAGAAAATGGAAAGCATGATTCCATTAGTAACACCAAAACAAGAAAAAAGATAAACATATGAAATGGAATGGCACGTACAATTCTTATTTCTTAGAGATTGATTCCTGTTAATTAACAAGACTGACCTAATCCGATAAATCCAGCAAATTTATCTGATTAATGAAACCGAATAATCAATGAGATTTGGGTACGAGAGTTTTCTCCTCGCGAATCTCTAAGAATAAATTATATGATTTCAGAAGAATAATTCAATGAACACTCAGGACTCAGAGGAATCCCACAGACTGAAGATATCATGGTAGGTAATTTAAAGTTTGGTTTGATTTCGTTGTTTTACGGCATATCAACCATTTTTGGGTTATTTAATGCCGAATCCGGTCATTTTAGTGAAAGTTTTTATGCTTCAAGTCCTTTATATGTTCAGGTATTTATTCATGGTTTGGTTTGGTTGTTTGGTTTCACGGCATATCAACCCTCCTCGGGTTATTTAATGGCGAATCCGGTTATTTTGGTGAATGTTTTTATGCTTCAAGTTCTTTATATGTTTAAGTATTTATTCATGGTGTTTGGTTTGGTTGTTTAGAAGAGGAAAAATGGTGTTTTTGTTTCGGCTTTGCAGAAAATGATTGAGTTTTGCAAAGGGAAAGGAAAAAAAACAATAACATCAATGTTTGGTGCATTTTTGGTCAGGAAGCTGGTGATTTAAAGTAGTGACATACAAACAATCACATTTGTATTATTTGGACTACAATTCTCATCTTAGTTGTTATTGTTTCAACGTTTCAGCCGATGTAACGACCAATCTTCTTCAGGTGCAGCTTTTCGAACTCGGAAATCAATACAGAATTTTGAATTGAACCCTTCATTTAGTCCACGCAGGTAGATTGTTCTCGTTCCGTCAGCCAGGACCGGGTAGAAGTTTTAAGTTATTTTTTATAGTTATTATCACCGGTAATTAAGATTAAAACCTTCAACTTCCACATGGACCTGTGGCACAACGGATAACGGCATTGAGTAATAATCAGTTCTAAGTGACATTCTTCTAGAGGTAGATGGTTCAATCCTCACTACAGGTGATACTAATTAAGAAAAAAGTAAAAAATTAATTAACACTTTTATTTGGTCATTTTTTTTTTACTTATATCTACTCCAAACAAGGGGGCACATTACCAGTGAGACGTAAGGGGCTACTATGAATTAGGGGCCAGATTTATAGGGGGCATCCTAAGTGAGGAGTTGAGCAGCCAGATGTTTATTAATATTACATTTAAATTTCTGCATGTTGGTACAGTCAGGGAAACGAGGAGCAAGAAGGTAATTTTTTTTTATTTTTTATTTTTTTTTTAAATCGCTCCAGACAAGGCATGAAGCCACTTGATGTAAGAAGCTAACAAGAACGAAATATTATTATTGCAAAGACAGGAGATGGCTATTAGCCTTAGTCTTGAAAAGACCAAGGTTATATGTAGGAGGAAAACAGTCAGCAGGAAGAGAATTCCACAAGCCTGCAGTTCTTGGAAAGAAGCTACTGGAATAGGAAGCTGTATTACAATGAGGTATTAAAAGAACAAATTGATGGAGACCATTAGACCAACGAGCTGGAACAAAAGAAGCAGGGAATAGATCAGAATATTCTGAAGAACACATGCCATAATAGTATTTATAGAAGAGACTGAGATTAGCAACATCACGTCTGTGAGAAAGAGGGGATGCAGAGAAGAAGAAAGGGTAGGGCCAATGAAATTACACATACGTTTCTGCACCTTATCAAGAACCCTCAAATTGGACGGAAAAGGAGGGAATACGAAAGACAAGTAGTTTCAGGAAAGAAGCTATTAGAGTAGAAAGCTTTCTGTCATCTGGAGACCTCTACAGTGAAGAGGTGGGATTTTGCTGATCATCTGGTCTGTCAGGTCTATTTACGTTGAGGAGGCACAAGTGAAGCAAGTTCATGGGAGCACATTCCATTGAAGTACTTGCAAAACAAGCACAGGGATGCAACCTTGCGGCGATGGGACAGGAGTTGAAGCTTGGTAAACAGCGTGGACTTATTAGATAAGAGGCTCTTTTTTTTTTAACCCTGTCTAAGAGGGAGAGACTAGTGGTTGGTACACCAGCCCAGATATGGAAACAATACCTCATGCATGGGCGAATGGTGGCCTTGTAGAGATATAGGATACTGGCAGGCGTGAGAAGTTTTCTAGTTAGATAGAGGGAGCCAACCTTCTTTGCAGCAGTCTTGGCAGTATCTTCTATGTATTTGTTCCAATTTATGCTTCCTGTGAATGTTAGGCTGAAGAGTTTGAAAATTGGACTCTCAGATAGGGTGCTATTAGCCATGGCAATTGATGGTTGGAAAGGTTTCTTATAATTGCTAAAAGAAAGGAGCTTTGTCTTAGTAGCATTAAATGTAACCATCCATTTTTGAAAAGGAGCTTTGTCTTAGTAGCATTAAATGTTACCATCCATTTTTGAAAAGGAGCTTTGTCTTAGTAGCATTAAATGTTACCATCCATTTTTGAAAAGGAGCTTTGTCTTAGTAGCATTAAATGTTACCATCCATTTTTGAAAAGGAGCTTTGTCTTAGTAGCATTAAATGTTACCATCCATTTTTGAAAAGGAGCTTTGTCTTAGTAGCATTAAATGTAACCATCCATTTTTGAAAAGGAGCTTTGTCTTAGTAGCATTAAATGTTACCATCCATTTTTGAAAAGGAGCTTTGTCTTAGTAGCATTAAATGTTACCATCCATTTTTGAAAAGGAGCTTTGTTTTAGTAGCATTAAATGTTACCATCCATTTTTGAAAAGGAGCTTTGTTTTAGTAGCATTAAATGTTACCATCCATTTTTGAAAAGGAGCTTTGTCTAAATAGCATTAAATGTAACCATCCATTTTTGAAAAGGAGCTTTGTCTTAGTAGCATTAAATGTTACCATCCATTTTTGAAAAGGAGCTTTGTCTTAGTTGCATTAAATGTTACCATCCATTTTTGAAAAGGAGCTTTGTCTTAGTAGCATTAAATGTTACCATCCATTTTTGAAAAGGAGCTTTGTCTTAGTAGCATTAAATGTTACCATCCATTTTTGAAAAGGAGCTTTGTCTTAGTAGCATTACATGTTACCATCCATTTTTGAAAAGGAGCTTTGTCTTAGTAGCATTAAATGTAACCATCCATTTTTGAAAAGGAGCTTTGTCTTAGTAGCATTAAATGTAACCATCCATTTTTGAAAAGGAGCTTTTTCCTAGTAGCATTAAATGTTACCATCCATTTTTGAAAAGGAGCTTTGTTTTAGTAGCATTAAATGTTACCATCCATTTTTGAAAAGGAGCTTTGTTTTAGTAGCATTAAATGTTACCATCCATTTTTGAAAAGGAGCTTTGTCTAAATAGCATTAAATGTAACCATCCATTTTTGAAAAGGAGCTTTGTCTTAGTAGCATTAAATGTTACCATCCATTTTTGAAAAAGAGCTTTGTCTTAGTTGCATTAAATGTTACCATCCATTTTTGAAAAGGAGCTTTGTCTTAGTAGCATTAAATGTTACCATCCATTTTTGAAAAGGAGCTTTGTCTTAGTAGCATTAAATGTTACCATCCATTTTTGAAAAGGAGCTTTGTCTTAGTAGCATTACATGTTACCATCCATTTTTGAAAAGGAGCTTTGTCTTAGTAGCATTAAATGTAACCATCCATTTTTGAAAAGGAGCTTTGTCTTAGTAGCATTAAATGTAACCATCCATTTTTGAAAAGGAGCTTTTTCCTAGTAGCATTAAATGTAACCATCCATTTTTGAAAAGGAGCTTTGTCTTAGTAGCATTAAATGTAACCATCCATTTTTGAAAAGGAGCTTTGTCTTAGTAGCATTAAATGTTACCATCCATTTTTGAAAAGGAGCTTTGTCTAAATAGCATTAAATGTTACCATCCATTTTTGAAAAGGAGCTTTGTCTTAGTAGCATTAAATGTTACCATCCATTTTTGAAAAGGAGCTTTGTCTTAGTAGCATTAAATGTTACCATCCATTTTTGAAAAGGAGCTTTGTCTTAGTAGCATTAAATGTTACCATCCATTTTTGAAAAGGAGCTTTGTCTTAGTAGCATTAAATGTAACCATCCATTTTTGAAAAGGAGCTTTGTCTTAGTAACATTAAATGTTACCATCCATTTTTGAAAAGGAGCTTTGTCTTAGTAGCATTAAATGTTACCATCCATTTTTGAAAAGGAGCTTTGTCTTAGTAGCATTAAATGTTACCATCCATTTTTGAAAAGGAGCTTTGTCTAAATAGCATTAAATGTAACCATCCATTTTTGAAAAGGAGCTTTGTCTTAGTAGCATTAAATGTTACCATCCATTTTTGAAAAGGAGCTTTGTCTTAGTAGCATTAAATGTTACCATCCATTTTTGAAAAGCTTTGTCTTAGTAGCATTAAATGTAACCATCCATTTTTGAAAAGGAGCTTTGTCTTAGTAGCATTAAATGTAACCATCCATTTTTGAAAAGGAGCTTTTTCCTAGTAGCATTAAATGTAACCATCCATTTTTGAAAAGGAGCTTTGTCTTAGTAGCATTAAATGTAACCATCCATTTTTGAAAAGGAGCTTTGTCTTAGTAGCATTAAATGTTACCATCCATTTTTGAAAAGGAGCTTTGTCTTAGTAGCATTAAATGTTACCATCCATTTTTGAAAAGGAGCTTTGTCTTAGTAGCATTAAATGTTACCATCCATTTTTGAAAAGGAGCTTTGTCTTAGTAGCATTAAATGTAACCATCCATTTTTGAAAAGGAGCTTTGTCTAAATAGCATTAAATGTTACCATCCATTTTTGAAAAGGAGCTTTGTCTTAGTAGCATTAAATGTTACCATCCATTTTTGAAAAGGAGCTTTGTCTTAGTAGCATTAAATGTTACCATCCATTTTTGAAAAGGAGCTTTGTCTTAGTAGCATTAAATGTTACCATCCATTTTTGAAAAGGAGCTTTGTCTTAGTAGCATTAAATGTTACCATCCATTTTTGAAAAGGAGCTTTGTCTTAGTAGCATTAAATGTTACCATCCATTTTTGAAAAGGAGCTTTGTCTTAGTAGCATTAAATGTAACCATCCATTTTTGAAAAGGAGCTTTGTCTTAGTAGCATTAAATGTTACCATCCATTTTTGAAAAGGAGCTTTGTCTTAGTAGCATTATTGTTACCATTCATTTTTGAAAAGGAGCTTTGTTTTAGTAGCATTAAATGTTACCATCCATTTTTGAAAAGGAGCTTTGTTTTAGTAGCATTAAATGTTACCATCCATTTTTGAAAAGGAGCTTTGTCTAAATAGCATTAAATGTAACCATCAATTTTTTAAAAGGAGCTTTGTCTTAGTAGCATTAAATGTTACCATCCATTTTTGAAAAGGAGCTTTGTCTTAGTTGCATTAAATGTTACCATCCATTTTTTAAAAGGAGCTTTGTCTTAGTAGCATTAAATGTTACCATCCATTTTTGAAAAGGAGCTTTGTCTTAGTAGCATTAAATGTTACCATCCATTTTTGAAAAGGAGCTTTGTCTTAGTAGCATTAAATGTTACCATCCATTTTTGAAAAGGAGCTTTGTCTTAGTAGCATTAAATGTAACTATCCATTTTTGAAAAGGAGCTTTGTCTTAGTAGCATTAAATGTTACCATCCATTTTTGAAAAGGAGCTTTGTCTTAGTAGCATTAAATGTAACCATCCATTTTTGAAAAGGAGCTTTGTCTTAGTAGCATTAAATGTTACCATCCATTTTTGAAAAGGAGCTTTGTCTTAGTAGCATTAAATGTTACCATCCATTTTTGAAAAGGAGCTTTGTCTTAGTAGCATTAAATGTTACCATCCATTTTTGAAAAGGAGCTTTGTCTAAATAGCATTAAATGTAACCATCCATTTTTGAAAAGGAGCTTTGTCTTAGTAGCATTAAATGTTACCATCCATTTTGGAAAAGGAGCTTGGTCTTAGTAGCATTACATGTTACCATCCATTTTTGAAAAGGAGCTTTGTCTTAGTAGCATTAAATGTAACCATCCATTTTTGAAAAGGAGCTTTGTCTTAGTAGCATTAAATGTAACCATCCATTTTTGAAAAGGAGCTTTTTCCTAGTAGCATTAAATCTAATTATCAATTTTTGAAAAGGAGCTTTGTCTTAGTAGCATTAAATCTAATTATCCATTTTTGAAAAGGAGCTTTGTCTTAGTAGCATTAAATCTAATTATCCATTTTTGGCTCGATTCCACTACAGACTGGAGGTCATTTTCTAAGTATTAAGCCATTGCCTTGGATATGTGTACATTTGTTTTTATCACGTGTCGAGAATAGAGTGGGGTGTCATCTGCAAATATACCCATCTCAGACGCAATTGCATCAGGAGGATCGTTTATGAAAATCATGAATAATAAAGGTCCAAGGATCGACCTTTGGAGCACACCAGCATTAATGCCATGTTGTTTAAATGTACACCTATCAAGGATCGTCAGGATCTTTATTTTGGCTAAGAATAATCTGATTCTATTAAATATTAGTCCAGTAATACCGTACGAGTTAATTTTCATGAGAAGACCTTCATGCCTCGTGCTGCTGGCCTCTGGAACTCCCTCCCTGCCCCTTGTTTCCCCGACAGTACTGACATGCAGAAATTTAAAACTAATGTAAACCGACATCTCGCTGCGCAGATCCCAATTTAGGTTGACCCCCCCCCCCCCCCACCAACCTTCTTCCCTTTTCTTTTTTCTCAGTAGCCCCTTATGTCTACAGTGGCAGCCTGCCTTGTTTGGGGTGAACTATGCTCAAAAGGAAAAAAAAAAAAATGTCAGACCTTGTCAAAGGCCTTGGACATATCAAGCACTACCACCCTTGCTTCTCCTACCTTGTCCAGTGTATGGTATATGCGTTCAGAGATAAGCGTGAGGATATCCGCAGTAGAACGGGCTTGTCTAAATCCATACTATTGGTCAGAAAGAAGTTTAACATTTACATGTTGGTGGACTATCTCTAAGTTGATTAATGATTCAAAGATTTACTTTTAGCAAAGAGTGGGAGGAGAATTCTTGAAAACTGATACCATAGAGGCAATTTTCCACCTATCAGGGAAGCAAGATTCGACAGGGAATTTGTTATCAAGTTTGGAGAGGGCAGGGGCCAGCTCAGCAGAGCATTTTTTTTATTACTATAGTAGTGATAAGATCATGCCCACACGCTTTGGAGGTGTCAAAGTGTTTTATGATATCCAGGGCATGGGTAGGGGTCATGATCAGATAATCAGTGTGGCGGCTGTCCATAGTGGAAAATTTGTGAGGGAGTGGTTTGTGGTGGAGTTTAAGTTTAATGCTGAACGAACATATTTTACACTGATCCTCAAAAGAGGATGTAATGACAGAGCATAGTATCATGACGAACGCCCCCTCCCCTAAAAAAAAGAAAGAGTTAATGCCTGGGAGGACAACAAAAACGAAAGTACACTACACTCCCCACCCCACCCAAACAGAGAAGATAAGATTGTATCATGAGGAACGAACATATACTATACTTCCCCCAATAAAAGGAGTAATAACTAGGAGGATCGCCTCTCATAAAAGGAGGTAATGCTTGTGAGTATGGTATTATAAACACTACACTACCCCCCCCCCCCCATAAAAAAGAAGATGGTCTCATGACATCAGAATAGATATTACTTTACCCCCTCGCCTAAAGGAAGATATAATACCTGGGAGGATTACCCCCACCTGCTTAAAAAGGAGGAGATAATTCCTGGGAGGAGGATCTTATGACAAAAGATAATATAATAATAGATTAAATCATTTTTTTTTCATTCATAAAAAAATGCTTAACCATAACAAACATTATTTTTATGGTTACCTTTCCTTTCAGCTAAGATTAAAGTGTAGTATATGTTCTCAGCATCTCAGTGACCTCAGACGTTGTACTATCGACGAAAATATTGCGTATATATAAGAAAATATGACAATGCAAAATTACAAATGTATATTACAGAATAATAATTTATTAGAAGCTGTTTATACAAGAAATATGCAAATTAAGAAGATCTAAATGTGTTTGAGGGTATTTGCAGTTTCCTATATATACGGTATTTCAAAAGTCTATGTTGTATCATTGATCGGCCTTTGTTCCGATGGATACTACACCCCATAAACTAATATCGTCTTGGCCTTCGGGGCTTGAATTACGCCCGTCTATGAGTCTGTCCTGTGCAGTTCTAAGAGGTCCACCCTTCCAGGCTTTGCCTCCCCTCTTTGGGGAGGAGTAAGTTTATTGCTTACTGCCTGAGGCGCCCCTACCGGGGAATGCCGACGGGGCTGCCCTGGCAATTTTTAATGGCCAGAGTGCTCACTTTCTCGGGCGCTGGCTTTTCAAGTCCCACTTTCCCGACCCGACCATGGGTCACATCTTACCTTGTGGGAGTAAGATAAAACTGGCCTTGTGCCTAACCTCCTGGGGAGGTAAATAAAATGTTGTGTCATAGAATTAAATAAGCCTGTTTTGATGTTAATATAGTTTAGAAGATAGATGGAAGAAGATATAGATGTTTGTAGGAGTATTCTTGATTGAGGTATGTGAGGGTGGGGGTACATAAGCCCCTAAAGTTGGCACTGGTCATTTGGCTTAGTAACTAACAGATTCTTTTAGCAATTATTAGACAACTTCATTGTGTGTGTGTGTGTTTATTGTGTCAACGTAACTTAGATAATTACGCACTGAATTATTTTATTTACAAAGATTTTATTTATCTACCTCCCACAAGGTAAGATGTGACACAAGGTCGGGAAAGTGGGATTTGATAAACCAGCGCCCGAGAAGGTGAGCACTCTGGCATTAAAAATTGCCTGGGCAGCCCCGTCGGCATTCCCCGGTAGGGACGCCTCAGGCAGTAAGCAATAAACTTACTCCTCCCCAAAGAATGGAAGGGAAAGCCTGGGAAGGTAGACCTCCTAGAACTGCACAGGACAGACGCATAGACGGGCGTAAATCAAGCCTCAAAGGCCAAGACAATACCAGTCTATGGGGTGCAGTATCTATCAGAACAGATACTACACTTTGATCTTTACAAAGATGTTATCGATCACACGCCTCAAAGTTTGATCTTGATTTTATTTAAACAAATTATTTTATTTATTTATTTATTTATTTTACTCAATGAGCCAACTTGATTAGAGAGTATTGATTTACTCCTCTCCAGGAGTTAGGCACAAGGCCAGTTTTTATCTTACTCCTACAAGTAAGATGTGACCCAAGGTCGGGTCGGGAAAGTGGGGTTTAAAAATTGCCTGGGCAGCCCCGTCGGCATTCCCCGGTAGGGGCACCTCAGGCAGTAAGCAATAAACTTACTCCTCTTCAAAGAGGGGAGGCGAAGCCTGGGAGGGTGGACCTCCTAGAACTGCACAGGACAGACCCATACACCGGCGTAAATCAAGTCCCGAAGGCCAAGACAATACCAGTCTATGGGGTGCAGTATCCAT
The DNA here is from genome assembly GCA_963556195.1 of Sepiola atlantica. Taxonomy (NCBI): domain Eukaryota; kingdom Metazoa; phylum Mollusca; class Cephalopoda; order Sepiida; family Sepiolidae; genus Sepiola; species Sepiola atlantica. The sequence continues at coordinate 48,406,431 of OY744542.1, forward strand.
CGGAACAGATACTACACTTTGATCTTAGCCAAACTCATCTTGAATGTTATTCCTACAGCGTTTCAGCCGATGTAACCTCCAACCTTATTTAGGTGCGTCTTGTCGAACCTGGAGGTTACATCAATCCGAAACGTTATGAAAATAACATCCAAGATGAGAATAGTAGTCCGAATACTCCAAACAACACAAATTATCAATCTTCATCTAAAAAAAAAAAAATCCTAAACTTGATTATAAAGCATTAAATAGATTTTAAAGAAATTTTCAAGGCTTCAGAACTGCTGAGTCTGACATAAATTTAATTGAGAGACTTGGTCTCCGCGAGATTGAAGATTGAAAGCATCGACGACCTTGGTGGGAACAGCAGTGTTGAATTCCGCAAATTGGCTGGGAAGAATTCTATCAGAAATAGGGTCATGTTGACCCGAAGAAAAATGTGTCAATATGCACAAGACTTGCAGGAAAGAGATGCAGGATTCTTTAAGAACCATTTGGAGCATTGAAATATGGCAGGTTTGAAAAAACATAAGAAATACAGATCTGCTGTGAATATTTTAGTATGCAGTGTATAGAAAAGTATGTACCATAAATCACAAAATAATATTCACTAAATGATAACATTATGTTGGGTGGCAGAGATACGATGCAAACAAACGTAAAAGATTACTAGCTTTTATAAGCTACTCTCTTTCTTTCTCCATTCGTTTAGCTTACTTTTTCCTTTTCGCTGTCCCCAGATTAAAGAAAAACATGATTTCACATAAACGTGCGAATTCTACATTAAAACTGATTCCCACTCATCCGAAACAATAAAGTTAGCGAGCCAGTGTGAAATACCAAATTCGTTATGAAAACAACAATGCTGCAACCAAAAACACAGAAGAAGAGAGTCCATAAATAGAAAAATACATAAAGGGAAGGAAAAGAAAACATGAAACAAGGGTGATAAAGATTTTGGGCACTTGTATAGATCGGGTACACGAGCCAAAATTTATTTTAGAAGAGTTCCAATGGTGTAATAAGGGGTAGACAACTCTCTTTTTTTTTTAAGTATATAATTCCTAGCTTCTCTGAAAATAAACGTAAAAAAAATCAAAAATGTTTTAAACCAAAACCGATGGCTGTTCGTTTTGAAATGAAAAAATATACTGTTGATTTTCTTCAATAAATGTTCTATCAATATACTGTTGATTTTCATAAATGTTAATTTCTGCGATAATTTAATATTTTAAACTATAAAAAAAATAAAAAATCTGTTAATCCAAACAAGAGGACTGTTCGTTTTGTTGGTTTTGAAATGAAAAAATATAATGTTGATTTTCCCAAATTCTATTTTCTTCAATAAATGTTCTATCAATATACTGTTGATTTTCTCAAATTGTTATTTCTTCGAAAAATGGTCTATCAATATATTGTTGATTTTCTCAAATTGTTATTCCTTCGAAAAATGTTCTATTAATTGAATTTGCATGACTTCTTATTTAAAAAAAATGGATATTTTCCATTTTCGGAGAAATTGCGTACTAAAAAAAGAGAGTTATCCGCCCCTTACACCATTGGAACTCTTCTAAAATAAATTTCCGCTCGTGTACCCGATCTATACAAGTGCCAGATTTTGAAATAAGTGAAAGTTTTACACTGGTTAAATATAAAATATCTTCCAAGTTCAGAGCGGTAAAATCCATTTTTAAATAAATCGTGGGGGAAAACTTTGAATTATCTCCCCTTTATTTCATTCTTTAAAATTAAAGATAAAAATTTCTTCTTTTTTTTTTTACAGTAGCCACATTTATTTGTTACATATTTGTTTCGTCACCTCTTTTTTGTTCTGTTGAAAATTCCCGATTTTTTTTTTTTATTATAAAATTTCAATTTTTTATACTTACACGTGATGTGACGTCATCAATTTGTGTCTCCTGTCCATTAATGGAAGATTTTAAAAAACTCATCGGTAGTGTAAGCTTTCAGCGTCCAAAATTACGTAAATTAATGTCTGGTTTCTCTTTTCAAAAGAAGTCATTTTAGTGGTCATTTAAAAAAAAAAATTTTTATATTTTTACATTTTCACTATCAACTACGACAAGAAAATGGGGACGCTTTTTCGTAATGTTCAACCACCCATTTTTCTCAACGTTTTTACTAACCCATTTTTGAAAAAAAAAAATTATGTACAATTACCTATCATGTCGCTAGAGAATTCCGTGTTTTTTTTTGGGAAACAAAAAAATTCAAATATTTGGTAGATGAGAAGAACATGGAGGACCGCTGGCTTCCGGTGAAAAAAAGCTTCAAGAAAGTCTGTACGGATGCCTGAAAGTGATACAACAATTTTCTTTTTTTTTTTATTCATATTAATTTCAGACTTTTCTTTTTTTCATATTAATTTCAGACTTTTCTTTCATCATATTCTAATAATTAATAAAATACAGACTATTTGAAAAATAATTTATTTGATTGTTTTCAAAACTTAAAAAAAAATTTCATTGAAGAAAATAAACAAAATAGAATAATACTTTTTTTTCAAGAAATGTTTCTGAGCAACGGAATGTGTTTTTTTTTTAATGTTTTTTTTTAATATTTAGTGAAAATAATGTTTTTGGGGAGGGTTAGGGGTTAAGGTGTAGGGTTAGGGTTTAGGGTTAGGGCATTATATTTCTAAGAAAAAAGTTTGATTCCGGAAGTTACTCCATTTCCAAGAAAAAAATGTTTTCACTATTATTAAAAAAAATGTTTTGAAAACAATCAAATAAAAACAAATAAATTATTTTTCAAATAGTCTGTATTATGTTAATGGCGAATGGGCATAACAGGGGTCTAAGCTGGCTTCCGGTGGAAAATGGTTAAAGAAAGTGTCTACGGATGTCTGAAAGTGATACAACAATATTTTTTTTCATATTAATTTCAGACTTCTTTTTTTCAGATTAATATCAGACTTTTCTAATAATTAAAATAATACAGACTAATAATTTATTTGTTTTTATTCGATTGTTTTCAAAACTTTTTTTTAATAATAGTGTAAACCTTTTTTCTTGGAAATGGAATTAACTTCCGGACCTTTTTTCTTGGAAATACAATTAACTTCCGGACCTTTTTTCTTGGAAATGGAATTAACTTCAGAAAATTAATTCTGCTATCTTATCAACAGCTATGGAAAAAATCGTGGATGACGTTATGCCAGCCACTGAATTATGTGTTATGAACACAAACTTATAAGAATTAACAGTAAACACGACTAATAATTTGAACACAATAAAGTGGTTGGCACGCCACGGACTGATCAGCAACAGTTTAATGTGCCAGAAATGTTCTCGTCCATGGCATATGAAGTTACAAATAAGAAAAGAGAAAATTGACGGCTACATATGGGCTTGCGCTAAATGTAAAAAAAAGTGTACGGGTGGGCTCTTTTTTTGATGGTGCCCATTTAGCGTCAAATAAAATTTTGAAAGTAATGTATTGGTGGCGCTTGCAAGAGCCGCAAGTACATGTTACGAAAGAGACTGGCGTATGCAGGCGGAGTTTGCTGGACTGGTACAGCATCATGCGCGAAATTTGCACCATGTGTTTGGTCGACAATCCCGTTGAGATGGGTGGACCTGGGAGAACAGTTGAAATTGACGAGAGTAAATTCATGAACCGCAAATATAACCGCGATAGATTTCGAGAAGGTCAATGGGTTCTCGGCATGGTCGAGCGAGAAACGAATGCGACGATGATGGTACCAGTCGACAAGAGAGATGCAGAAACTCTCATAACGGATGGCTGGCGAGCCTATCATGCCCTACCTAATCATTTTGTGGTCAACCACACATACAACTTTGTGGATCCGGACGACCCTACAATCCACACAAACCGTGTGGAAGGAAGCTGGGCTCATTGCAAGTTAAAATTCAAAGTGATGAGCGGGACTAGCCCGGAAAACTTCAATGGTCACCTACAGGAATTTCTGTGGCGCCGCCGAATTAAAACAAATTTCTTCGGCAATATACTGTATTGGATACGATATTATTATGACGTTTAATAAAATATTTCCAAAACAACATTGGAAAAAAAAATCACATTCCGTTGCTCAAAAACATTGTCTTGAAAAAAAAAAAAAGATTATTCTATTTTATTTATAATCAAATAAACTATTTTTCAAATAGTCTGTATTATGTTAATTATTATAATATGAAAGAAAAGTCTGAAATTAATATGAAAAAAAAATTGTTGTATCACTTTCAGGCATCCGTAGACACTTTCTTCAACCATTTTCCACCGGAAGCCAGCTTAGACTCCTGTTATGCCCATTCGCCATGTTAATTATTAGATTATGATGAAAGAAAAGTTCTGAAATTAATATGAATTAAAAAAATTTCAGACTTTTCTTTCATCATATTCAAATAATTAACATAATACAGACTATTTGAAAAATAATTTATTTGATTATTTCCAAAAAAATGTTTTAATTTTCATTGAAAAAAATAAACAAAATAGAATAATCTTTCTTTTTTTAATAATGTTTTTGAGCAACGGAATGTGATTTTTTTTTTCATTCAATGTTTTTTTTGAAATATTAAGTGAAAATAATGTTTTTTGGGAAATATTTTATTAAACGTCATAACAATAGCGTATCCCATACAGTATATTGCCGAAGAAATTTTAACTTGCAATGAGCCCAGCTTCCTTCTACACGGTTTGTGTGGATTGTAGGGTCGTCCGGATCCACAAAGTTGTATTTGTGGTTGACCACAAAATTATTCGGTAGGGCATGATAGGCTCGCCAGTCATCTGTTATGATGCGGGTACCTGGGCGAACATAGCGCCGAATTATGGGTAAAAGAGTTTCTGCATCTTTCTTGTCGACTGGCACCATGATCGTGGCATTTGTTTCTCGCTCGACCATGCCGAGAACCCATTAAAAACAATGCGTTTTAGACGTTAAATCAAATACGAAGACAAAAAAAAAAAAAAATCAATGAACATTTTAAAAATGTTTTGAAAACAATCAAATAAAAACAAATAAATTATTTTTCAAATAGTCTGTTTTATGTTAATTATTTGAATATGATGAAAGAAATGTCTGAAATTAACATGAATTAAAAAAAAAAATTGTTGTATCACTTTCAGGCATCCATACACGCTTTTTTCACCGAAAGCCAGAAGTTCTCCACGTAATTCCCTTCTGCCAAAAAAATCACGTTCCGTTGCTTAAAAACATTATTTCTTGGAGAAAAAAAAGATTATTCTATTTTGTTTATTTTTTTCAATGAAAATTTGTAAAAAGTTTTGAAATAATCAAATAAATTAGAACTTTTTTTTTAGGGGTCGAAATACGAGAAGTGAGATTCGGTGGCCAAGAAATGGGTGCTCACTTTACGTATAACTTATATAGGTAAGTGACCCCCCGCCCTCCTAAAATCTAAAATAATAAAAATGTTCATAATTTCTTTTCATAGCGGATATTTGTTGAGGCTGTTTACATGTAATTTGCCCAAAAAGTAGAAACTTCTTTTTTTTTTTAGGGGTCGAAATACGAAAGGTGCACTTCTATAAATTTACCAATGATTTCTAATAATAGCAGTTGGGACGGCTTAAAAATACAAACAAATGTCACAGATAAGTTGGAAAATAATTTTTATCGGCTACAGTTACTTTTATTTGTTGTATTTTTGTTTTTTGAGCGTTTTCACTCTGCGGATTCTTGTAAAAGATGCCCGCTTTTTTAAGAGAGGCCTAAAATGTCGTCGTGAAAGTAAAGAAGCACCAAAGAGAGAGTTAAAAGTATTGGACTAATAAAAATAACGTCTTTTAAAAAAAGAAACAGGAAGGTAATTTTAAATAATTTAATTTCCTATTTCTTTTCAAAAGATGCCATTGGGCAATAGAGTGACTCCACTACGACAATAATAACACTTGCCTCTTTTCAATTGTTTCACTTTTCAAATAACTAAAAAAATTAATTAAAAGATTTTTCTTTGATCAAAATGAAAAATATTCAATTTAATAAAAATTGAAGTTATTTCCTTTTTCTTTTCTTTTTTTTCATTCTATTTTTATGAAATAGAATGAAAAACTTTTGATCATCAAAACTGCATCGATTTGAGGTCATGGATTAACATGGCGTCCCATCTCCAGTAACATTTTATACTGATCTGAGAATGTTTTGCAAGCCTTCTGTTTTTTTGCAGATATTACCTGGATGTTAACTCCTCCAATGGGACCGCGTGATCGGTCTTCCTGGAATGGATCAACAGAATGAATAATGGATTTTGAAAAGAGAAACCGGAAGTTAATTTACTTAAAATTAACTTCCGGTTTCTCATTGAAAACAGCCGATTCTATTCTAGTTTCCTTCATTTTTTACTGTAAAACTTTACACTCCAGAGATCCTCTACATAATCGACTGTGATACAAAAATCGGTGCTTCTGCAGAGACGGGGGCCACTGTTTCGATCGATGGCGGCGGAAACTGTCGACTCCTCTTCCGGAGAAATCGTGCGAAAACGTGAGCGACGGAAAGAAATTTGATTTTGGGGAAGATAACTGTTGAATTGACAATTGAGGATAAGTTAAAATTATGAACATTTATTTATTGAAACAAATTAAACATTATGTACAGCAAATAAATAAATAAAACTTTGATAAACATTTGAAATTTATCAAAAAACGAATTAAATAAATCTTTTATAAACATTATGTACATCAAATAAATAGCAAACTTTTAACTGAAATTAAAAAAAAAACGCAATAAGTAAAACTAAATAAAACTTTGATTTGAAAAAAAAGTAAACAATTGACTGAACGATAAATGTGGAAAAAAAACAAGTTTTTTACAGGGTATTGACTGAATGATAAATGTGGGGGGAAAAAAATTTTAAACGGTACAATTCTGCGATCAGTTCAAAAATACTTCCAACTGAAATTAAATTATGCGCTTGCAAAAAATCAACAATTTTGCAATTATCCCGGAGTAAATGCAAGAACTCTTCAAAGTTTAATCGGTTTACGTCCATTTCGTGAAAAAGTAATTAACCCAATATTAGTTATCTCCCCCAAAATCAAATTTCTTTCCGTCGATCACGATTTCTCCCGAAGAGGAGTCGGCAGTTTCCGCCGCCATCGACCGAAACAGTGGCCCCCGTCTCTGCAGAAGCACCCAAAAATATCATAACTGTTCAACTCTAACTCCAACATCAAAGAGAATTCTTGAAGTTAAAGCTAAGACAAAATAAGGCATTTCTTTAATTTAGCTGTGAATCACAATTTATTTGCTTTCCTTTTTTGAAGACAGGGGCAGACAATTAACCGGAAGTAATATAGAATTAGAAGTTTTTATACAAAATAACCAATGAAGCGAACAATAATAACAGCGAAGAGTGTTTTTTATTTAATAATGTAAAATTTTATAAAAATATTTTTTTATTTTTTGTGTATCATTTAAAACTGGCAGATGGGAAGGAGAAACGCTGGCTTCCGGTGAAAAAAGCTTGAAGAAAGTGTGTACGGATGCCTGAAAGTGATACAACAATTTCAAAAAAATTTTTATTCATATTAATTTCAGACTTTTCTTTTTTTTTATATTAATTTCAGACTTTTCTTTCAACATATTCTAATAATTAACATAATACATTCATTTGATTGTTTTCAAAACTTTTTTAAAATTTTCATTGAAGAAAATAAACAAAATAGAATAATCTTTTTTTTCAAGAAATAATGTTTTTGAGCAACGGAATGTGTTTGTTTTTTTATTTAATGTTTTTTTGGAAATATTTAGTGAAAATAATGTTTTTGGGGAGAATTAGGGTTAGGGGTTAGGGTTAGGGCATTTCCATTTATAAGAAAAAAGTTTGATTCCGGAAGTTACTCCATTTCCAAGAAAAAATGTTTTCACTATTATTTAAAAAAATGGTTTGAAAACAATCAAATAAAAACAAATAAATTATTTTTCAAATAGTCTGTATTATGTTAATTATTAGATTATGATGAAAGAAAAGTCTGAAATTAATATGACAAAACGGAAAGTCTGAAATTAATATGAATAAACAAAATTGTATCACTTTCAGGCATCCGTACACACTTTCTTCAAGCTTTTTTTCACCGGAAGCCAGCGTTTCTCCATGTCTTTCCCATCTGCCTTAAAACTTTATAAAACGAAAAATCTGCCGTTCCTAATGCTTTGTAACAGGGTTTATGCGGAGATCTCCACTGAAATCCGACTTTTCTATCTAAGTTTCATTACCCTTCTGCACGGGCATGTCTCGCTGGAAGAAATCAGTCTGTGTGCCTGCAAAAAGTCAATAGTTCTTTGGGATCGCTGGTTAAATTACCAATATCTTGCATTTTTGGATAAAATATTCAAAGTCAAAGCCACTTCCGGTTGATTGGGTTGAGTGAATGGAACTCTTCAATTTTGATTTCTGATTCACAGCTAAACTAAAGAAGTGCCGAAAATATAATAAAATCTTTGTATGTTCTGCCTGACACATGCATAATAACAGATGAATGGCAAGCATATAATGGTCTCGCGAATTATTTTGTTGCGAACCACAAATACAACTTTGTGGATCCGAACGATCCTACAGTCCACACTAATCTTGTTAAAGGCACGTGGGGTCACTGCAAGAATAAATTCCAAACGGGTAGTACTTTTCCCGGCCGCCAGAGCCAAATGGCTCAATCGCAGTCATTTAAAAATAAAGAATAGTCTTCAATATTAAAGATAAGCATATAATTGTCTCCCCCCCCCCCCTCGAATACATTTTTTTATCATTTTATTTTTCTGCTTTTCCACCGGCCGCCACCGCCAAATGGCTCAAGTGACTCAATCGCAGTCATTTAAAAATAAAGAATAGTCTTCAATATTAAAAATAAGCATATAATTGTCTCCCCCCCCCCCCCTCGAATACATTTTTTTTTCGTTTTATTTTTCTGCTTTTCCACCGGCCGCCACCGCCAAATGGCTCAAGTGACTCAATCGCAGTCATTTAAAAATAAAGAATAGTCTTCAATATTAAAGATAAGCATATAATTGTCTCCCCACCCCCTCAAATACATTTGTTTTCGGTTTATTTTTTATTTTTCTACTTTTCCACCCGCCGCCACCGCCAAATGGCTCAGCACGGGTCGTAAACTGCATCAGTACCCTCTTTTTGTGACCTATTTTCGTTTTAAAAATAAATATTTGGTACTTCTGCAGTTTACGAACCATGCTGAGATAATAACGTTATTATTTAGAAACCCAACGGGGGGGGGGGGCTTTGTTAACTATTCTGTACTTTCACCTAAAAATTTAATAAACAAAAGATACCGTAAAAATTGAAATTAACTTGAAAATCCTATCTAAAAAATAACATGGTCCATAAAGTGCAGAAGTACCAATTATTTAATAGAAGTTATAAGCCTTTCAAGTTACCGTAAATATCGATTCTGAGCAAAGTAGCCATCTTGTTTTGTCACAGGAAGTAAGGTTCATAACGTAAACAAGTGGCTAAACAAGATGGCTACTTTGCTCAAGAACCGATATTTACGATAACTTAAAAAGACGTCTTTTAAATATGTTTTTAAAACGCAAATAGGTCACAAATAAATAGTTAAATCAAAATAAATTGTTTTTGACTAATTTCCGAACTGTATTTCCTTTAAAATAATTTATGTCGTCAATCGTGATGTTTACAAAAATGTTATCCCCCCCCCCCCCAAAAAAAAAAAAATTTGGTAGGTAAAAAGAATTGCTACTATTGTAATAAAATAAAAATTTGGTTACACTTCTTTTTCTACAATAAGTTTCCAGAAATTGGGTATGGTTAAGAAATGGGAGATCATTTTACGTTAAATTTATATAGGAAGGTGATCCTTCCTTACATATAGGTCAGGGGCGATAACTCTAAGTATAACTGAGTTATTTGCCCTTCTCGTCTGCTTGGCAAGGGAATCTTCCATTTATCATATTTATGTTTTGTTGTGTTTGTCTACTCGGTAATAAGTTCTTGGCCTTTTGGCTAAGATCAAAGTGTAGTATCTGTTCCGATGGATACTGCACCCCATAGACTGGTAGTGTCTTGGCCTTCGGGGCTTGATTTACGCCGGTCAATGGGTCTGTCCTGTGCAGTTCTAGGAGGTCCACCCTCCCAGGCTTCGCCTCCCCTCTTTGGGGAGGAGTAAGTTTATTGCTTACTGCCTGAGACGCCCCTACCGGGGAATGCCGACGAGGATGCCCAGGCAATTTTTAAACCCCACTTTCCTGACCCGACCTTGGGTCACATCTTACTTGTGGGAGTAAGATAAAAACTGGCTTTGTGCCTAACTCCTGGAGAGGAGTAAATCAATACTCGGTAATAAAATCTCTTTGTACCTTCAAACAATTTCGTGTGATACATCTTTATTTATTGGTGTGGTGGCAGCTGTTTATTTACCCACATACGCTACTTCCAAAGGATTGAAAAAAAAAAAATTTAAATAAGGAGAATATTACCCACCAAATAATTGGGCGACTGCCTGAAGGTATTATTGTAAAAAGACTAGACTACCGACTCGTCTTTAAACTTTACACCCAGTGAAATTGGTAAGTACTGGTACAACTTCATTCAAATACATATCAGTTGCACAAATATTTCTCAGTATGTCTGCACGTGCCCCGAAGCAGTGGTACCTGGGAAAAAACGAGACTATCTCTTCCTTTGAGGTGTGGAGGAATAACATTACATACTGTCTGTCCCTTGATAGCTACTATGCCCCATTCTTCAAGGCTAACTGGGAGAAGAAGTCACGCTCGCACCACCACCGGGGCTTCACAAATGGTGGTATGGAGGTACCTGATTTCAGCAGACACACGGCTTTCCTCAAAAAATATTATCGTCAAGATGATCTTGGGACATGTGGCAAATTACTGTTCCGACATATCACGGAGTGCTATTGTCGAAACATCAACGTCATTAGTGTTTGGCAGACAATAAGACAACATTATGGCCTCCAGATCAGTAGCTCTCACCTCCGGGACTTCGACCCCATGATGGAATGCAATCGTCACACCACAACATGGTCTTCATATCTTGCTAACAGCACCACATATTGAGCTGAGGCACCCCACCAAACACAAAATACAACATGTAGTGAGCCGATACTTCTATGCCTTGCACTTGGCTGAAACCGTGAGCGAGATTGTATCCGCATGTCATCAATGCGCATCTTTGAGAAGTTTCCCCCCTCGTGGCTGTACCTTAGTCAAATGAAGACCGCACCCCACTCACCAACGAATGCGCTTGGGCTCTTAGGTTCGCTGTAGATGTTGTCAAAAGGAACCGTTAACTGAGTTTTGCCATACAGGAGTATGTCAGTTGGTGCATTGCCGCATCCCTTGTGCCGGATGACCAAACAGAGACATTACAAGATGCCATTCTGAGGGCCTGCTTACTTGTCCATAATCTATCCGCGGTCGTAAGGATGGACTCCGCCCCCACCTTCAGGTCCTTCACAAATTACAGGTTCCTGCTTACTCACCATATCTCAATGGATTGTGCTCCGATGAATTGGCTGCTCTGGTGCCCTCCCGTCGTAAGGTCACTAGACCAACTCGACAATCGACTAAATCCCATCCATTCACTGTGTAGGTCCCCAGATGCCGGAGAGCTTTCTACTCAAATAGCTTATTTCCTCGTGCTGCTGGCCTCTGGGACTCCTTCCCTGCTCCCTGTTTCCCCGACGGTACTGACATGCAGAAATTTAAAACTAATGTAAACAGACATCTCGCTGCGCAGATCCCAATTTAGGTTGACCCCCCCCCCCCAACCTTCATCCTTTTCTTTCTCTCAGTAGCCCCTTACATCTACAGTGGCGGCCTGCCTTATCTGGGGTGAACTATGTTAAAAAAAAAAAAATTAAAAAAAGAGATAGGTAACTCTAAGTACTTCGTAAAGGTTACCTGCTATTTAAAAAAAAAAACATATTTTATCTAGGTGTCACACTGGAGAAGCACCAATTTTTTTTTTTTTAAATAGGATTTAATAAAAAAAAAAGTTTGTTTCAGTACTTTACGCTACTGCAGTTTTTATTCCAATAAATAATCGATTAAATAATAAATAAAACTAATAATGTCCAAGTCACGTAGAGACGAGAAACACATACGCACGAGAATTTTATTAATGTAGATATTCCAACATTTTCAACCCAAGAAAAGGCCAAATCAACAACATAAATAAAGTCCTTATGTTTTCAGATTACCTTAATATATAATTAAAGTTTGCGTAAATATCGATTCTTAGCAAAGTAGACATTTTGTTTAGTCAGTAACGTAAACAAAGATGGCTACTTTGCTCAGAATCTCTATTTACACAAACTTTAAAGGCTTATGACTTTTATTAAATATTAACTTTTTGGTATTTTTTTTTTTTTTTACTATCACACCCGGCGTAGTTTACCTAAAAATAAAAATCAGATTCTACTTTTTGAGGGCGCTTACATGTACACAGCTTAAAAAAAAAAAATTTGAAAAAATTATTTTTAGATTTTATGGTGGGGTGATCACTTACCTATATAAATTTAATGTAAAATGAGCACTCACTTTTGGGCCAGTTAGCGGTAATATGGAGACGTGGAACCACTTAAATAACGTGTGAAAAGTGGAAACAATATTGAATGTTGGTGCTAATTCCGAATAAACACCCATAGATTGGCAGTTGTGACGTAAGCAGTTCCGACTTTTACCGAGTGTGAAGTCAACCGATACAAATATTTCGACAGACGACAAATTTTGCTTTTTCATTACTTTTTAAAGATGAACCTTGCGTTTATACAGCTATTGTGCCTTCCGTAGAAGATTGCCTAAATTTTTGCAAGGATAAAGGCTTTCTACGGAAGGATTCTCCCCCCCCCCTTAAATTAAAAGGAAACTGTTTTTCTAGTTTTTTAGGATGATTTTCTTTGGCCATGCCTTCACAAACACCCCCATCCCCCCACCCATCATCCTCTAGCCATGCCGTGCTCCCACCCCACGTACGAGCACCGCCAGAAAGGATGCCCAAATAAAGAAAAATACTACTTCATGGTCAAAAACTAGCCTACCATAAGTGTTAGATGGATAGATTCTGACCCAGAAAGCAGCGATTCTTCCCCCTTTGTCAGAAACATCGCTCATGGAATGTGAGCACTAAAAGACAAAATAAGGGAAGCGAGAGTTACGAGGCTGCCGAAAGTAAACCCAAGTTAGTCACTTGCTACTCTTCCTTATTCCAAGTTCCATGTCTAGACACGCAGTCCCAGGTTTGAGTGCAGTATTCTAGTTGAGTTATTATTAGAGCGTTTGAAATAGTTGATCCCTCGAAACAATATTTATAACATCGAATAACATGCAGATACATATGTTATCAGCGTATCTATTTTTATGAACTTATTCGTTGTTTTTTTTTTTATGTATTCAGCGTCAATGATTCCGTTGCTTTTTATTCTTGTATTTATTGTTGTTGTTTCACCATTTACGGTCCTCGCTTGTCGAAATCAATATTTCCATTTCCTGAATGCCGTTCTCACCCTAAAAAAAATCCCAAATAAGAAAAAAAAAAGAGAAACATTATTTTTGTTCCACTCCTTCTTTCTACAGAAATAACCACGGAAAAAGAAACACCAATAACCCCCACTCCCTCCAAAAAAAAAAAAAAGAAGAAGAAGATAACTTCTGGAAATATCCAGATGATTGAATAACTCCAGAAATCCTAAAGATTTCCCATTTATATTCTTTATGGTCCGAAGATGAGAAAATAGTTTTCAAATTGCAGCAATCATAAGAAGATGATGCCCTTCTCTATAAAGCGGAAGGAAAAACTTATAATTATAAAATAACTATCAGAAGCACCCGCCGTTGCCCGGGAATAAAAGAAAGTAGTCCTTAAAACATTTCTTCTTCTTCTTCTTATTCTTCTTCTTCTTCTTCTTCTTCTTCTTCTTCTTTTTTTCTTCTTCTTCTTCTTCTTTTTTCTTCTTCTTTTTTTTCTTCTTTTTCTTTTTTCTTCTTCTTCTTTATTTTTCCTCTTCTTCTTCTTCTTCTTCTTCTTCTTCTTCTTCTTCTTCTTTATTTTTCCTCTTCTTTATTTTCCTTTTCTTCTTCTTCATCATAATCATCATCATCATCGGTAACGTCTGTTTTACATGCTGGCATGCGTTGGACGGTTTTCAGAAATTTACTTCCAAACTAACCTATCTCTGGCCAGGTCTTCATTCAGCTCACGTTGTCTCAAGTCCATCCTTATCACTTCCTTCCGTGTTTTCCTTAGAACTTCCCCTCTGAACTGACCCTGCTACCTCAACTGTTCTGCATCTACTAACCCAAGACATTCTCTATAAAGTAGAAAGGAAAATTTATAATTATAAGATAACTATCAGAAGCACCCGGGGCGTTGCTCGGGAATGAAAGAAAGTAGTCCTTATCTAAGTTTTTTTGATTTGAAGTAATTAAAAGTTAGTTGGAGTCCCCTTCTGGAACAACCAGCTTGCATAGCATTGCATCGTATTCTTTGGGCGGTACAGTGATGAGGCTTCCAACATTCTTCCACCACTTGTTACCATTTTTTCTGAGACACCATCTCACGCATTACACAAGCCATGATGATGACCACTTGCTTGACTCCTGCTACTCTGTAGCCACAAAAGTGTAGTATCTGTTCCGATGGATACTGCACCCCATACTGGTGTTGTCTTGGCCTTCGGGTCTTGATTTACGCCGGTCAATGGGTCTGTCCTATGCAGTTCTGGGAGGTCCACCTTACCAGGCTTTGCCTCCCCTCTTTAGGGAGGAGTAAGTTTATTGCTTACTGTCTGAGGCGCCTCTACCGGGGAATGCCGACGGGGCTGCCCAGGCAATTTTTAAACCTCACTTTCCCGACCCGACCTTGGGTCACATCTTACTTGTGGGAGTAAGATAAAAACTGGCCTTGTGCCTAACTCCTGGAGAGGAGTAAATCAATACTCTGTAGCCACAATTGACCAATTAACATAATTGACCAATTGATTTTGATTGATTGATATCCCATAATGTCAAGGGATGTCGCCGGGGAGTCTGGCTAATATTCGTACGATTTCTCTCCACCTCACACAATCATTAGCAATTCGCACCACTTCTTTTACTGATAAACCTGTCCATTCTAGAATTCCAGAGGTGTTTCCGGCAGTGGATGGATCGGTGGATTAGGGTACCAACTGTTAAATATTATAACTCAATCCTGTCCTTTGCTCATCTCTTTCCAGTTTAACGGTCCCCTTTAGTATCACCGTCCTTCTGCTCCAACATTCTTTTATTTCTATCCCAATCCAACATGGCCACCAGCCTTTTATAGATACCAGACCTGCTGGCAATTCTCAAAACCAAGGGCCGTAACTCATATGACATTAACACCAACCCCGTCACGTATTTGAAATATTTTTTCAAGCCTAAGGTCAGATACGTTTTAGACAGGCATCGTATATATTTACAAAAAGTAAAAATTAAAAACAAAAATCTTCATATGGGGGTCTGGGCAACGTCGGGACACACGTCCCACTAGTATATAGATAAAGTTAGGTATGTATATATGTTTGTGTATTTTTATGCATAGTATTCATTCCTAAACTAATTAACCGATAATTATGAATTTGGAACACAGCTATTAGGGTTCAAATGTGGACTGTATTTAGTTTAATTTAGTTTTATGCAGAGGGGATAAAAAGTAGGGGTGGAAACCCTTTGTGAAAATTCAGATACCTTTGATTTTTATAAAATTTTAACAATAGGTATTAGACATCAATTAATAAATATTTCACAATTCTCAGTTTCTTTGGAATATTTAAAAGTTTAAAAAGGGTTTTTATGGAGCAGTATATGGGCACAACGTCCCATTTGAAAATTCAAATATATCGGAATTGCATTGGATTTGATTCATAGTATTAAGCAAGATTTCTTGAATTTCAACTTCTAAAGACACCTTAATTTTAGGCATTTTCTAGAATCAAAATTATGATAAAAATTGACTGACACACTGTTGATGCTACAAAATACATAAACCAGACTGTGTTTTCTCTCCCTCTCTCTCTCTCTCTCTCTCTCTCTCTCTCTTTCCCTCCCCCTCTCTCTCTCTTTCTCTCTCTCTTTCTCTCTCTTCCTCCTCCTTCTCTCTCTCTCCCTCTCTCTCTCTTTCTCTCTCTCTCTTTCTCTCTCTCCCTCCTCCCGATCTCTCCCTCCTCCCTCTCTCTCTCCCTCCCTTCCTCTCTCTCTCTCTTTTTTATCTCTCTCTCTTTCTCTCTCTCTCCCTCCCCTCTCTCTCTTTCTCTCTCTCTCTCTTACTCTCTCTCTCTTTCTCTCTCTTTCCCTCCCTCTCTCTTTCCCTCCCTCTCTCTCTCTTTCTCTCTCTCTCTTACTCTCTCTCTCTTACTCTCTCTCTCTTACTCTCTCTCTCTTTCTCCTCCTTCTCTCTCTCTTTCTCTCTCTCTCTTTCTCTCTTTCCCTCCTCCCTCTCTCTCTCTCTCTCTCTCTCTCTATCTCTCTCTCTAGAGCCATATGTCAGTCAACCAAAGCCAACAAAAAAAAGAGAAAGAAAGTGAAAAGAATAAATCAAACTTCCTTTCCCTCTTTTTTACTGGTGAATATCAACACCAAAATTTTTTACCTGTTATTACCCAGATTATTAGTACCCAGATTATTTGGGTGGCAGTATTAGGACTCTTGACTGTGAGGGTACGTACTCTTCTGCCTCATCCTTTGTTTATGACTAATAAAAAATAGAATATGGATCAGGATTAAATCGATGAAAGCAATTGAAAATAAATTTCTAACAATATTGGCCATAAATCATTAACGAAACAGATTTTTTATATATAGTTAAGAAAAAATTTTTTTAATTCACCCCAAACAAGGGGGCAAATTGCCGCTGAGATGAAAGGGGCTACTGCGAATTAAGGATCAGATTTATAAAGGGTCATCCTAAGTGAGGAGTTGTGCAGCAAGATGTTTGTTCACGTTACATTGAAATTTCAGCACGTTGGTAGAGTCATGGAAACAGGGAGCAAGGAGGGAATTCCAAAGGCTAGCAGTTTGAGTAGAAAGACCTCCGGTATCCGGGGACCTCCATAGTGAATGGATGGGATTTAGCTGATTGTCTGGTTGGTCGGGTGTATTTTAGTCGAGAGGGCACCAGACCAGCAAGTTGGTTGGAGCACATTCTATTGTAATATTTGTAAAAGAAGCACAGGGATACAACATTGCGACGATGGGACAGAGGCTGAAGCTTGGTCGACAGTATGGGACCTATTAGGTTGTAGTAAAAAGTTATTGATCGCAAAAGTATGGGATAAAAATCGACTGTATTTTATATATAAGAAGATAACCAAGCTCTCCAATGATTTTGTTTGTCTTTGATTTTTTTCTCGGTTAAGCTCAAAAGAGGTTTATTTCTACTGGACTAGATGGCTATGTCATCAAGTTGTTAGTTTGTTCAAATGACCACTAGATGGCTCTGGATGTTCTGATATGAGTTAATTAGAAGACAAGAAGCACGAAAAGGAAATAGGTGATGAAAAGGAAGGATTAGATCTTCTGCGGCGGCCATGGCTCGGAAGAAAATGATGCTGCAAAAAAGTATTGTAAGTGCGTAGTAGAAATAAGAAAGGAAGAAATTATGACAAAATAAAGAAACGAAAGAAAAATGTGACGATCAATTTATTTCAGATTAAAGAAAATCATTGGACATTTTCTTTAATTAGAATTCCATTAATTTTAACGAAACGAAAATTAGAAGAAAACAGATGAATTGGATTTCGATTTGTGATTGTAAAACTGAATTCACTGTTTTTCAAATTTGCTTATTGTCCATTTTTTGATCAGCGACAAGAAAAATATTGACACTGAATTGACTTTTAATCAAAGAAGGGATTTCCATGTCCAGTTTAAGAGGTGTTTAATTTTTTTGTTTTGTTTTTATTTAAATATGCGACAATTTGAAAAAAAGGATTTTCATCACTGAATGCGTAGATTGGGTTAACGTCTTTAGTGCAAAATGTTTTTTTAACAATATCCATTCTTTGATGCAATATTCGGAGACAATTTTTTTTTTTTTAACTAAAAATGTCTCACCACCCAAGAACGCGGCAGCCTAGCAAAAATAGACGACCGTTAAGGAGTCTATTTTCGCTAGTCTCTATATAAAAATGTCTATTTGTCTGTCCGTCTATTATACTTCATTTTGATTTTATTCAATTCAATAAATTTGGCAAAATATAAAACTAGTATGCTTCAGTTGCAATGTAGGAAAGGGGGCGGGGACATAAATTTACATAAGAGGATACAGCACCAATTTTGCCTTGAATTGCTGCGTCGTTTACTGCATCTCCTGGAAGTCCATTCAAAGGTCAAGAGATCCAGATGGAGAAAGCAGCCCACTTCCGGTTCCATCCAAATCTGCAGTGAAACATCTTCTGATAATGCCCCTGCAGACCTCTAACCCTAACCTGCAGACCTCTTTCTGTTGCAAGAGTGAATAGAAGGTCCTGGGGGAGAGATCATAAAGATTATTGAGGCGATTAAAATAGCATTTTTATTGCTAAATGCGCCAATTTGAATGAGAGCATCTGAACAATGTCCGTTTTAAAATGCATCAAAATATAAAAAGTTCTAAGGAAATTGACAACATCTTTGAGGCACGCATGAAAATGTATTTAAGTGAAATATTTTTTTGAAAATCAACACATCCTGCAATTTTAAATGTAAAAATCATTTATTTAATTTTTTTTTTTTGCAAGCTTTCGTTGTAGAACAACTTTGTCAGGCGAGATTGTCTTATAGTTTTTTTTTCGTCTTTTCTTCATCCACATTTTGATGGTATTAACCCCGAGGGGTCGAATCACGATAGAAGTAGAAGAGAATGTCAAGTTCTAAAAGACGTGAGGATAAGTAGAAGTCCGGTCGATGTTATGCACAGATTGACGCTTTTTGGATAAGTTAATTGACAACATCTTTGAGGCACACATGCTCTTCTACTTCTATCGTGGTTCGACCCCTCGGGGTTAATACCATCAAAATGAGGAAGAAGAAAAGAAGAAAAAAAACTATAAGACAGTCTCGCCTGACAAAGTTGTTCTACAACGAAAGCTTGCAAAAATAAAAAAAAATTAAATAAATGATTTTTTCATTTAAATTGCACAATGTGTTTATTAAAAAAAATATTTTATAAAAAGTTCTGTTTTTCTGTCACATTTAAGCATCTTAGAGAATCTATATTAAAAATCAAGTGTATTCGTATGTAAAATTCCTCAGGGAACATAATGGAAGTGATCTCATCTACTCTTTAAGCGATTGGCCAAGATCAAAGTGTAGTATCTGTTCCAATGGATACTGCACCCCATAGACTGGTATCGTCTTGGCGTTCGGGTCTTGATTCCACCGGTCTATGGGTTTGTCCTGTGCAGTTCTAGGAGGTCCACCCTCCCAAGCTTTGCCTCCCCTCTTTGAGAAGGAGTAAGTTTATTGCTTACTGCCTGAGGCGCCCCTACCGGGGAATGCTGACGGGGCTGCCCAGGCAATTTTTAATGGCCAGAGTGCTCACCGTCTCGGGCGCTGGCTTTTCAAGTCCCACTTTCCCGACCCGACCTTGGGAGTAAGATAAAACTGACCTTGTGCCTAACCTCCTGGAGAGGAGGTAAATAAATACTCTTTAAGCAATTTTAGGTTTGCAAACCGGATATTTTATTTGAGACTCCAGTTCTAGGAAAGTTGTCGACCAGGACTAAGGAGGCCTCCCTCTCCGACGGTTGCTGCCATGACGTAAGTAGTCAGTAGCACAGTTTTTATATCAGAGTTTTCCATCTCCTAGATTGATAACCTTCTCCTAGACAATTCAATTCAATAAATTTGGCAAAAAGTAAAACCAGTATTCTTCAGTTGCCATGTAGGGAAGAGGGGGGGGGGGCAGAAATTTACACAGAAGAGTATACGATGGCCCAGCACCCGTTCTAATTCAGATTGGATTGCTGCATCATTGGTACATTTATTACATCTCCTAGAGATACATTCCAATGTCCAGGGATCCTAATTGAGAAAGCAACCTTCCTTCGGTTCAATCAAAATCCATCAAGTTTCTTAGATCGAGCAACATTTAGTGTCCAAGAGTCTGATCCGTAGAGTCAGATGGATACGACGGATGTCTTGAGAACTTTGAGTTTTGTCTCATTCTTGATCGCAGCTTTCTAGATTTTTATCGAGAGAGTCGATTGCGCTCCACGTCTGGCCAATAGGTGTATTCGTATCATAACCAGAGTCAGTGAATCCTCCGAGATATCTTAAGTCCGAAACAAGTTTGATTGGTGCACATTCTGAGGGGACCAGAGTGGTGCTTTTTGAGGGGTTCAATTCAATTCAATAAATTTGACAAAAAATAAAGCAAGTCTACTTCAGTTGCCACGTAGGGAAAAGTGGGCGGAAATTTACACGATGGCCCAGCACCTGTCCTAATTCAGATTGGATTGCTGCATCATTGAGAATGAGAATATCCCTTTTAAAATGCGTCAAAATATAAAAGCGCCAATCAGCGTATAAACATCGGCAGGACTAAAAACATAACGTTGTAAGAACCTGACGTATTTTCGACCCCTCAGAGTTAATACCACCAATATGAGGAGGAAGAAAAGAAGAAGAAAAAAAAAACACTATAAGACAGTCTCGCTTGACAAGGTTGTTTTTACAACGAAAATTCGCGAAAAAAAAAAAAATTAAATAATGAATTTTTAAAAACTGCACGATTGTTTGATTTTCAAAATATTTCACTTTAATACATTATAATCCGTGCTTCTAGGATGTTGACTTCCTTTCCTTACATAAAAAGTTCTGTTTGTCTGTCACATTTAAGCATCTTAAGAATATCACTTGTTAAATGTGTCCTAGCATCTCTATTATGTTCTGTTTGTCTGTCACACTTCAATCTCTGGTTCCTCATTGTAAGACATTTACAGCAAGAACTCGTCTGGCTACCACATCTGCAAAGAACTTTCCTTTCTTTCTTTCATCTGCCTAACATCAAATGGAATTTACATGAACAGAGTTTCTTTCTCAAAGCATCCCTATCTTTGGAACACATTACCACTGGATTGCTTCCCTGCAGGCTACAACATGGTCATCTTCAAATCCGATGTAAACAAATACTTGTCATAAACCGTCCTCATAAGTAATCATATTCTATTCATTCATTCATGATTTTCAATCCTCTCAGAGTATTCATCATCATTCAAGTGACAATCTATCCATCTCATTAACCCTTATCCTCGAGTGGCTTTTGACCTTGATAGGTGGTGACTCAATTATAAATTTTTTTTTAAATAAAAAAATAACAATTTCATAGCTAGATGCACGAAATTGAATGGACTCATCATAAGAATATCTATTCTTAGATATGTCTAAATCTCTCTATATAAATTGTTAATATCTGTGTGTGTGTGTTCCCTAGAGAAAGAAAGGTTAGAGAATCTATATTAAAAACTAAGTGTACTCATATGTAAAATTCCCCAGGAAACGTAATGGAAATGGCCCCTAATTACTAACGGGGCTATGAGGGCAGAACCCTTCTTAAAACTTCAAATATATCTAAGGGAGCTATGAGGGGAAAAAAAACCTTAAAACTTCAAATATATCCTATTTAAATCATATCTATAGACTATTCCAGTTAAGATAATGGAAGTGATCCCGAATTATCACGTGCCCCTCTAAGGGAGCTATGAGGGGGAAAAAAAACCTTAAAACTTCAAATATATCCTATTTAAATCATATCTATAGACTATTCCAGTTAAGACAATGGAAGTGATCCCGAATTATCACGTGCCCCTCCAAGGGAGCTATGAGGGGGAAAAAAACCTTAAAACTTCAAATATATCCTATTTAAATCATATCTATAGACTATTCCAGTTAAGACAATGGAAGTAATCCCGAATTATCACGTGCCCCACTAAGGGAGCTATGAGGGGGAAAAAAACCTTAAAACTTCGAATATATCCTATTTAAATCATATCTATAGACTATTCCAGTTAAGACAATGGAAGTGATCCCGAATTATCACGTGCCCCTTTTAAGGGAGCTATGGGGGAAAAAACCCTTAAAACTTCAAATACATATATCTGATTTTAATGAAATTTAAAGACAGCAATTCAAAGAGTTTTCCAAATCTCCAGTTTCTTCTGACTATGCTAGAATTCAGAATGCGTCAATGGACTGAAAAATTATGTCACAAAGTAGAAACTTTCCAAAGCCAATCATGCGCTTCGTTACTGATCATAAACTATCTGATCACATCAGTATCGCACAATTGTAGAAAACTGACTGGAATCCCATAAATATCCCCTGTCATCAAATGTAAAATCTTGAGATTGTTTGGTCACGTTAAGCTTTCCAGTGTAGGGCTATGCAAAATATGTTTTTGTTTCATCAAAGAATGATCCCCACTCCTCACATACGCACATCCCCCCCCCCCCCAAAGGTTGGAAACTTCATCTCAATTTCAGCTTTTTTTCCCCATTGGCTACTCATATCCCTGCATACAGAGGAGCGTTTGGAATACAAATTCGTGATATAAGATGGGATCTTCGACCCTGGCCTTTGGCAAAATTAATTTTCAAAATTTCCACAATTATGAAAACCCCTTTGAATTGCTGATTGTTAATGCATGGGCTACTGGCATCCCATCAATATATTCTGTCATCAACTGTAAAGTCTTTAAATTGTTTGGTCACGTTAAGCGTTCCAGTCTAAGTCTTTGCAAAATATGCGTTAAAGACATAATACAAGAAAACCGGTCGAAAGGTAGACAAAAGAAAAGATGGATAGCCAACGTTTGTGAATGGACGAACATGAACATAAACCAAGCGAACACCTTGGCCCCAGATCGTAAGGCTTAGAGGACACTCAGCCATTTTAGTGTGTATTCTACAGTTAATGGAGAAAACGTTTAATAATAAATGTTAGAATAGTTACGAACATAGTGAAAAAGAACATAGTAGTGTTCCTCATTCAATGAATTGGGAGAGTTCATTGGATACTTGGCTCATTATTTAGTTTTAAATTCTTAAGATGCTTATAAAACGTTTAATAATAAATGTTAGAATAGTTACGAACATAGTGAAAAAGAACATAGTAGTGTTCCTCATTCAATGAATTGGGAGAGTTCATTGGATACTTGGCTCATTATTTAGTTTTAAATTCTTAAGATGCTTATAAAACGTTTAATAATAAATGTTAGAATAGTTACGAACATAGTGAAAAAGAACATAGTAGTGTTCCTCATTCAATGAATTGGGAGAGTTCATTGGATACTTGGCTCATTATTTAGTTTTAAATTCTTAAGATGCTTATAAAACGTTTAATAATAAATGTTAGAATAGTTACGAACATAGTGAAAAAGAACATAGTAGTGTTCCTCATTCAATGAATTGGGAGAGTTCATTGGATACTTGGCTCATTATTTAGTTTTAAATTCTTAAGATGCTTATAAAACGTTTAATAATAAATGTTAGAATAGTTACAAACATAGTGAAAAAGAACATAGTAGTGTTCCTCATTCAATGAATTGGGAGAGTTCATTGGATACTTGGCTCATTATTTAGTTTTAAATTCTTAAGATGCTTATAAAACGTTTAATAATAAATGTTAGAATAGTTACGAACATAGTGAAAAAGAACATAGTAGTGTTCCTCATTCAATGAATTGGGAGAGTTCATTGGATACTTGGCTCATTATTTAGTTTTAAATTCTTAAGATGCTTATAAAACGTTTAATAATAAATGTTAGAATAGTTACAAACATAGTGAAAAAGAACATAGTAGTGTTCCTCATTCAATGAATTGGGAGAGTTCATTGGATACTTGGCTCATTATTTAGTTTTAAATTCTTAAGATGCTTATAAAACGTTTAATAATAAATGTTAGAATAGTTACAAACATAGTGAAAAAGAACATAGTAGTGTTCCTCATTCAATGAATTGGGAGAGTTCATTGGATACTTGGCTCATTATTTAGTTTTAAATTCTTAAGATGCTTATAAAACGTTTAATAATAAATGTTAGAATAGTTACAAACATAGTGAAAAAGAACATAGTAGTGTTCCTCATTCAATGAATTGGGAGAGTTCATTGGATACTTGGCTCATTATTTAGTTTTAAATTCTTAAGATGCTTATAAAACGTTTAATAATAAATGTTAGAATAGTTACGAACATAGTGAAAAAGAACATAGTAGTGTTCCTCATTCAATGAATTGGGAGAGTTCATTGGATACTTGGCTCATTATTTAGTTTTAAATTCTTAAGATGCTTATAAAACGTTTAATAATAAATGTTAGAATAGTTACGAACATAGTGAAAAAGAACATAGTAGTGTTCCTCATTCAATGAATTGGGAGAGTTCATTGGATACTTGGCTCATTATTTAGTTTTAAATTCTTAAGATGCTTATAAAACGTTTAATAATAAATGTTAGAATAGTTACGAACATAGTGAAAAAGAACATAGTAGTGTTCCTCATTCAATGAATTGGGAGAGTTCATTGGATACTTGGCTCATTATTTAGTTTTAAATTCTTAAGATGCTTATAAAACGTTTAATAATAAATGTTAGAATAGTTACAAACATAGTGAAAAAGAACATAGTAGTGTTCCTCATTCAATGAATTGGGAGAGTTCATTGGATACTTGGCTCATTATTTAGTTTTAAATTCTTAAGATGCTTATAAAACGTTTAATAATAAATGTTAGAATAGTTACGAACATAGTGAAAAAGAACATAGTAGTGTTCCTCATTCAATGAATTGGGAGAGTTCATTGGATACTTGGCTCATTATTTAGTTTTAAATTCTTAAGATGCTTATAAAACGTTTAATAATAAATGTTAGAATAGTTACGAACATAGTGAAAAAGAACATAGTAGTGTTCCTCATTCAATGAATTGGGAGAGTTCATTGGATACTTGGCTCATTATTTAGTTTTAAATTCTTAAGATGCTTATAAAACGTTTAATAATAAATGTTAGAATAGTTACAAACATAGTGAAAAAGAACATAGTAGTGTTCCTCATTCAATGAATTGGGAGAGTTCATTGGATACTTGGCTCATTATTTAGTTTTAAATTCTTAAGATGCTTATAAAACGTTTAATAATAAATGTTAGAATAGTTACAAACATAGTGAAAAAGAACATAGTAGTGTTCCTCATTCAATGAATTGGGAGAGTTCATTGGATACTTGGCTCATTATTTAGTTTTAAATTCTTAAGATGCTTATAAAACGTTTAATAATAAATGTTAGAATAGTTACAAACATAGTGAAAAAGAACATAGTAGTGTTCCTCATTCAATGAATTGGGAGAGTTCATTGGATACTTGGCTCATTATTTAGTTTTAAATTCTTAAGATGCTTATAAAACGTTTAATAATAAATGTTAGAATAGTTACGAACATAGTGAAAAAGAACATAGTAGTGTTCCTCATTCAATGAATTGGGAGAGTTCATTGGATACTTGGCTCATTATTTAGTTTTAAATTCTTAAGATGCTTATAAAACGTTTAATAATAAATGTTAGAATAGTTACAAACATAGTGAAAAAGAACATAGTAGTGTTCCTCATTCAATGAATTGGGAGAGTTCATTGGATACTTGGCTCATTATTTAGTTTTAAATTCTTAAGATGCTTATAAAACGTTTAATAATAAATGTTAGAATAGTTACGAACATAGTGAAAAAGAACATAGTAGTGTTCCTCATTCAATGAATTGGGAGAGTTCATTGGATACTTGGCTCATTATTTAGTTTTAAATTCTTAAGATGCTTATAAAACGTTTAATAATAAATGTTAGAATAGTTACAAACATAGTGAAAAAGAACATAGTAGTGTTCCTCATTCAATGAATTGGGAGAGTTCATTGGATACTTGGCTCATTATTTAGTTTTAAATTCTTAAGATGCTTATAAAACGTTTAATAATAAATGTTAGAATAGTTACAAACATAGTGAAAAAGAACATAGTAGTGTTCCTCATTCAATGAATTGGGAGAGTTCATTGGATACTTGGCTCATTATTTAGTTTTAAATTCTTAAGATGCTTATAAAACGTTTAATAATAAATGTTAGAATAGTTACGAACATAGTGAAAAAGAACATAGTAGTGTTCCTCATTCAATGAATTGGGAGAGTTCATTGGATACTTGGCTCATTATTTAGTTTTAAATTCTTAAGATGCTTATAAAACGTTTAATAATAAATGTTAGAATAGTTACAAACATAGTGAAAAAGAACATAGTAGTGTTCCTCATTCAATGAATTGGGAGAGTTCATTGGATACTTGGCTCATTATTTAGTTTTAAATTCTTAAGATGCTTATAAAACGTTTAATAATAAATGTTAGAATAGTTACGAACATAGTGAAAAAGAACATAGTAGTGTTCCTCATTCAATGAATTGGGAGAGTTCATTGGATACTTGGCTCATTATTTAGTTTTAAATTCTTAAGATGCTTATAAAACGTTTAATAATAAATGTTAGAATAGTTACAAACATAGTGAAAAAGAACATAGTAGTGTTCCTCATTCAATGAATTGGGAGAGTTCATTGGATACTTGGCTCATTATTTAGTTTTAAATTCTTAAGATGCTTATAAAACGTTTAATAATAAATGTTAGAATAGTTACAAACATAGTGAAAAAGAACATAGTAGTGTTCCTCATTCAATGAATTGGGAGAGTTCATTGGATACTTGGCTCATTATTTAGTTTTAAATTCTTAAGATGCTTATAAAACGTTTAATAATAAATGTTAGAATAGTTACGAACATAGTGAAAAAGAACATAGTAGTGTTCCTCATTCAATGAATTGGGAGAGTTCATTGGATACTTGGCTCATTATTTAGTTTTAAATTCTTAAGATGCTTATAAAACGTTTAATAATAAATGTTAGAATAGTTACAAACATAGTGAAAAAGAACATAGTAGTGTTCCTCATTCAATGAATTGGGAGAGTTCATTGGATACTTGGCTCATTATTTAGTTTTAAATTCTTAAGATGCTTATAAAACGTTTAATAATAAATGTTAGAATAGTTACGAACATAGTGAAAAAGAACATAGTAGTGTTCCTCATTCAATGAATTGGGAGAGTTCATTGGATACTTGGCTCATTATTTAGTTTTAAATTCTTAAGATGCTTATAAAACGTTTAATAATAAATGTTAGAATAGTTACAAACATAGTGAAAAAGAACATAGTAGTGTTCCTCATTCAATGAATTGGGAGAGTTCATTGGATACTTGGCTCATTATTTAGTTTTAAATTCTTAAGATGCTTATAAAACGTTTAATAATAAATGTTAGAATAGTTACGAACATAGTGAAAAAGAACATAGTAGTGTTCCTCATTCAATGAATTGGGAGAGTTCATTGAATACTTGGCTCATTATTTAGTTTTAAATTCTTAAGATGCTTATATAAAAAAAAATGAACTCTCCCAATTCATACTCTATTCACAAGCATGCGCAATCATCTCATATTAACAACAAAAAAAAATATGTTAACACCATGTGTCCACATTACACCAGGACGCTGCTACTAACAACACCAAGGACTGTTATAATTTCTCTGAGGAGGCTAGTTTTATCTAGCAGAATGATTAGGAATAAAAAGTGTAGATTAAGAAAAGAAAAAAAAAGAAGAAGAATGCAAATCTATTCTGATTTTAATTTTAAAAAATCATGCATTTAAAACATGGTCTGGTGGAACTTGAGTTGAGCACGGTTCTTTAGAAGGGAAGAGTTCCCGAAATATTATATCATACAGAGTTTCCACCATCTTGATACACATATTACATAACATTATAACATATATGTGTGTTTGTGAAAAAATAAATATATATATATGTAAGTATACACACACACACATATATATATATATATATATATATATATATATATATATGATGGACTCTCCCGTCGATTTCGACGTATGAGCGCTCCGCCTGGGGCTTCCCGCGCATGAGTTTGTAATTGCAAGGGTTGCGCAATCCCCAACAACCGCTCTCCTGAGTCGGCATTGCTTGATTCCAATGGCAAGTAGTAGTACAAGACGACTGGAAACAATACCGAGATAAGCAGAGAGTACATACAGCACCTGGTATTCCTAAATGGTCACCCATTTAGTACTGGCCAGGCTCGACGCCGCTTAATATATATATATGTATACATTGTATTAAAGGTGAAACTATTTATCTTGTTCCACCATTATATGTCTTATTTGCTCCAACTTGTTTCTCTCAGGAGATTAGACACAAGGTCAGGTGTGGGGTTTTGATGAAAGTGTTTCTGTGGAACGAACTGGATTCGAACCCGGTCTGTGTCGTTAACCACTTATCCACCGTGCCATCCACCTAATGCCTTCTAAGTATCACATTTATATATACAAGTAAACAATGCTCCAAGCAAACTACATAAATAATATAATTGGAATTCCTTCAAATTCACGCAAAAAAGTGGGTTTATAGCTCAATAGTTTTTATATTACTGGAGCTTAAAATATATAATAATTGAATAAATGTTTCGAGTTTACTTTTTAAAAACTCAAAAACAAAAACGTGGATATGCATTATAAAAGATGATAAAAATGTTTTGACAGAAACAATTGGATTAATAAAGATGTTTTTTAAGTAAACTCTGAACATTTATTAAATTATGCATATATATATATATATATATATATATATATATATATAATGTGTGTGTTTATCGTTCAAGTTTTAAAGTATTCCATGGAAAGTTAATAAAATTGAAATATAAGCCAAATTAGCAATACAAGATTAATTTATTATTATTTTTTTTTTTTCTTACATTAATCCTATCGATTACGGAATAAAATTCCTTCTTCAGGGGTGACCAGTATTGAGTCATTTTTAAAAATTTTTTTCCATCAATAAACATATATATATATATATATATATATATATATATATATATAGTCTCGGAAGTTTCTCAACCATTAAAACTATATTTAAAATAAACAACAAAAAAAAACTTACAGTCCCAAGTCTTCCAGTGGAAAATCACTCGTGTAAATCAATTTATTTTTTACAGTTATTATATTAGTTTGTTTCTAACACTATTTTAAGGGATCATCAGTTGTTAACCATGAAAAACTGTTTCGGGAATTTAATATATATATATAAATGCAGAAAAATCCCTTTAATACTTTAGGGGAGTAGAAAGTGACTAACTTGGGTTTACTTTCGGCAGCTTCATAACTCTCACTTCCCTTATTTTGTCCTTTAGTCTTCATATTCCATGAGCGATGTTTCTGACAAAGGGGGAACAATTGCTGTTTTCTGGGTAAGAATCTGCCCCTCTCACACTTATCGTTAGCTAGTTTTTGATCTTGAAGTATTATTTTCTTTTCTTTTTTCTTTTTTAGCTCCTTACATCAAGTGGCTTCATGCCTTGTCTGGAGCTAGTTCCATAAAAAAAAAACTTTAAAAGAAACCAAAAAAAAAAAAAACTGATTGTTTTCATTGATAATGGCATAAAAATCAAATCTGAAATTAGTAAATCTATTGAAGAGAACCAAAATGTCAGGTAGCATAAGAAACGGGATTCCATTGTTTGTCAGAAAAATAGGTTGCAAAAAGATTGAAGAATACCACAAGTCACTTTGGATTGGATGAAATGGAATCTCCTTTTTTGCCTTTCCTTCTGAAATTCATGTTAACTGGTCGGAACTGTCAGCATCTTGATATTGTCTTCAAATCTTCAGCTGGAATGGAAACGGAACGGTGCCTCCTAAGGTGGCCAGGGTCAGTGTCAATGATGTTTCAACTCCCGAAACGAAGCCTGACCTCAGGGTCCTTTCCTGATGAAAGCATTGTTGGCATCACAGCTGTCTCTTTCACAGTAAGATATGTATGGAATTATATCTCTATCGAAGACGTTGGCAAACATTCTTCGGATGATACTAAGAAAGAATTGTGACGATTGGGAATTACTCAGCCAGAGGGGGAGGGGGGTGTATAAGGTTTGGTGTTTGTGTATTCTCAAGACACCAACAACACAATAGTCAGTTCATCGCAAACAAATGGATTATGCTCTTCTGATGCTATGGAATGGGGGAGCGGGGGAGGGGGGGGGGAGAATAAGAATGTGGACTTTCTCTTCCCAGAATTAGTTGTTAGTGTTGGCATAAATCTTGGTTTAAGAATGTATATTGATTTAAGAGACCAGTATTAAGAAATTGCCGCATACTGGATTCTTTTTCTCCGTTCAAAGGTTGAAAGTGTAGACATTATTATTATCTATAGTAATAATTTTTTCTTGGCCCTCCTGTAGTTAGCCCGAGCATGGTTTGGTTGTTTGGTTGTTTGGTTGTTTTGTTTTATGGCATATCAACCCTTTTTGAAAGTGTAGACATTATTATTATCTATAATAATAATTTTTTCTTGGCCCTCCTGTAGTTAGCCCGAGCATGGTTTGGTTGTTTGGTTGTTTTGTTTTACGGCATATCAACCCTTTTCGCGTTATTTAATGTCGAATCCGGTCATTTTGGTAAAAGATTTTATGCTTCAAGTTTTTTATATGTTCAAGTATTTATTCATGGTGTTTGGTTTGCTTGTTTTGTTTTATGGCATATCAACCCTTTTCGCGTTATTTAATGTTGAATCCGGTCATTTTGGTAAAAGATTTGATGCTTCAAGTTTTTTATATGTTCAAATATTTATTCAAAATGTTTGGTTGAGTGAAAGGAGGGGGGGGGGTAGGGAAATTGTTTTGTTTTTTATTTTGGATTTTGCAGAACATGATTGAGTTTTGCAAAGAGAAAAAAGCAATAAAGCATCAATGGTTGGTGCATTTTTGATCAGGAAGCTGGTATCTTCAGACAGCCTGATCTGATAGAAAAATTGTTAATTAAAATTCGAGAGTCGGACTTTTGAAAGTTGACATCGTGTTTTGAAGAATTATTAATTACAATTCGAGAGGCAGACTTTTGAAAGTTGACATCGTGTTTTGAAGAATTGTTAATTACAATTCGAGAGGCGGACTTTTGAAAGTTAATATTGTGTTTTGGAGAATTGTTAATTACATTTCGAGAGTAGGACTTTTGAAAGTTGATGTCGTGTTTTGAAAAATTGTTAATTACAATTCGAGAGGCAGACTTTTGAAAGTTGACATTGTGTTTTGAAGAATTGTTAATTACAATTCGAGAGTCGGACTTTTGAAAGTTGATGTCGTATTTTGAAGAATTGTAAATTACAATTCGAGAGTCGGACTTTTGAGAGTTGGTGTCGTGTTTTATTTTTTTTATTTTGTGTGCACGTTTTCAACTTTCTCTACTTGCATCAACAGTGGTAACACTCTGCTGGTTAGTAATGACAGAAGTTCCCTGAACTTATTTCATCCATTCGTAATTTTTGCAATCAAGTAAATCAAGGGGAAAATTAAACGCAACCAAAATTGTCTTTCCTGCATCAGTTTCACGTTGTTGTCATTTTCATGACAAAAAAGTTGTGCTTGTTATTAGATTCAACTCTCATGCCTCGTGAGTGAAATTGGGAACAATGAAACTAGAATATGACATGTAGCATACGGGTCCATTTACGAGTGGTTTTATTATGGGATATTTTTCCATGGTATCAAAAGTAGCACCTAGTATCCAATTCTGATATTCTCGCAACTCTACAACATTGAACTCATTCGGCATTTCAAGATTGCAGAGTCAGAGGTTTGGGAAAGGGTCGGACATTAGAATGCTAAGAGTCGGTCATATTTTTTTAAATTTCCAAAGAATCAACAAACCGTCTGAATATTGGAAGACTTTATAAAAAGAAGTCGGAGTCAGAATTGTTGAAATCCTCGGAGTCGGAGTCAGAATTGTTGAAATCCCCGGAGTCGGAGTCAGACCTTATACCTTTCAACTCTGCAACCCAATATAAAACATTTAAATCAAATGTAACCACAACTTAATCAATATTTAATTTCTGGAATACTGAACATCGGATAAAATATCTGAGACAGAATTTTATTTGGAATTCCCACGTTCTACACAAAATCCATAACGGTCACCTTTTGATGAAAGGCTTGTTGGCAGTATATTTATTTGAATCTTCTTCCAATGTCCTTTTCATCATTACTTGTTCGTTAACTTGATCAACGTTCTGCTGCCAACAACTGTAGTCCAAGCTTTTCTATCAGAACGCACGCTTCGTAACTGAATCTAAAAACGGTAAGCTTAATTCAAATTTGACCACAGCCGAATCAATATTTAATTTCTGGATTCCTGAATATCAACTGAAAATTATGAATACAGGAAGCGCTGGACTGCGGATGCACAAGTGGAGACTTGCCGGCATCATGGCTGCTTAGATAATATGATGATTAAAGGTTCTAGGAAATGATGGCGGTCTGGTTTATTTGTTTTATGGCATGTCAACACTTTTTGCGTGATTTAATGCTGAATTCAATCATTTTGGTGAAAGTTTGTATGCTTTAAGTTTTTAATATCTTTTTAATATTGGATTTGCAGACGACAATGTTGTAGTCTGCAGGGAAGCAATCCCATGGCAACATGTTCCACAGATGAGAAGTTCTTGGAAAGAAATTCTATTCATAAAAATTCTGTTTGATGGAGGAAGAAAGGAAAATTGATGAGCTCTTGCTACGAATGTCTTCCAAGGAGGATCTAGAGATTAAAGCTCAGTCGAACACCTTCCATGGAAATAACGATGGAGTGGAGAGAGACTAGCAACGTCTCTTCTGTGAGAAAAGGGTTGTACAGAACAGAAGAGATTAACTGCCACTAGATTGCAAAGATTTGGTTGAGTATATAAGAACTGGTGATTGCTTCCCTTTCCATATGTTCTGGGTATGACATTAAACTGTATTTGGTAGTGAAGCCCCAATTTTGGGAGCTTCGGAGAGTGTGTAGTCACCCCTTAGATGACATTACACACAGATTAACTCTGACCTGGAAGTGGTAGTACCTGTCGGGGTTAGGGTCCCATCTATGGGGCTAAATAAAATATATCCTGACTCTACACGTCAATTTACATCATGAATACCTAATTAAAGTAAACAACATGAATAAATAGTTGAAGCATATACCAAAATGTATACTAAAATGTATACCAAAATGTATACCAAACTGTATACCAAAATATACATGTACCAAAATGTATACCAAAATATACATGTACCAAAATGTATACCAAAATATACATGTACCAAAATGTATACCAAAATATACATATACCAAAATGTATACCAAAGTATACATACAGCAAAATGTACACAAAAATATGCATATACCAAAATGTACATATACCAAAATGTATACCAAAATATACATGTACCAAAATGTATACCAAAATGTATACCAAAGTATACTTATATCAAAATATACGTATGCCAAAATGTACATATACCAAAATGTATACCAAAGTATACATATTACAAAATGTACAAAATGTATACCAAAATATGTACAAACCAAAATGTACATATACCAAAATGTATAGCAAAATATATATATACCAAACTGTATACCAAAATATACAAATACCAAAATGTATACCAAAATATACATATACCAAAATGGGCATATACCAAAATGTATACCAAAGCATACATATAGCAAAATGTATACCAAAATATACACATACCAAAATGTATACCAAATTATACTTATACCAAAATATACATATGCTAAAATTTATACCAAAATATGCATATACCAATATATACATATACTAAAATGTATACCAAAATACACATATACCAAAATGTATACCAAAGTATACATATAACAAAATGTATACCAAAGTATACATATAACAAAATGTATACCAAAATATACATATACCAAAATGTATACCAAAGTATACATATAACAAAATGTATACCAAAATATACATATAACAAAATGTATACCAAAATATACATATACCAAAATGTATACCAAAGTATACATATAACAAAATGTATACCAAAATATGCATATACCAAAATGTACATATACCAAACTGTATACCAAAATATACAAATACCAAAATGTATACCAAAATATACATATACCAAAATGTATACCAAAATATACATATACCAAAATGTATACCAAAATATACATATACCAAAATGACTGAATTCTTCATTAAATACTTAATGATTGATATGCCATAACCCACCCTCCATCCTACCCTGAAAAAGCATGTCAAAAGTTCAACTTCAACAAGAGAACCCCCGTTGAAAAAAATAAACAAACAAAATGATTACCTGCCTATCCAAATACTTAAATGGGTGATCATTCTACATTGAACTTAAATAGTAAACAGAACCCCCTTCTAAAAATTAAAATATTTCAAATTACAAAAGAAAACTAGATTTTTATTTTCAGATGAAACTATAAATATTTAAAATGTTTAGGAATTTGTTTTAGATTAAGATTGATATTTTGTATTATTTGGACTACTGTTCTCATCTTGGATGCTATTCTCACAACTTTTTCAGTCGATCTAACCCCTGGTGCGTCTTCAGGTGCGTCTTGTTGAACTCGGCGAATCTGTATGGAATTTTGTATGGGACCCTTTATTTAATCCACAGTGGTAACTTGCCCTTGTTCCATCACCAATGACCAGGTAGAAGTCTTTAGTAATTCGTAATTGTATTCTTACTATTGTCCATACTGAGGACCCATGGCGCAATGGATAAAAGTGCTAAGTAATAACCAGTTCTAAGTGACAGTCTTCTGGGGGTGGAAGGTTCAATCCTCACTATGGGTGATACTTGAAATAAAATTACAAATTACTTAACACTTGTATAGTATATATAATCACATCGACACACCAGTTCCTGTTAGATCACCAAAGTTAAGCGACGTGGAGCCTGGCCAGCATCAGATGGGTGACCATTTCGGAATGCTAGGCGCTGTATATCATCTTCCCATGGCCAGGATATACATGTGGACCGCTTATGAATTTGATACTTCCTGTAAACTTGCTCCTTTGGAGGAAGCTGGTATAGTCCAGATGTAACAGCAAGCAAACTGGAGCAAAGATCTCGGACACAAATTACACTGATGAATATGTATTTATTTGCGCGCACATGGCCAACGCTGAACTATAACATCTTTTCACCGTAAAACTGGAAATACATGAAAATAAACAAGTCTTACAAACATGTTCTAAGAGAAAACAAAGCAAATTATAAAAGAGTAAAAATTCAAATAGGTTTAGAGAACTATGCGTTGCTTACCTCTATTTTTGCCAAGCTACTTGCACTAGAGCCAACGTCTATCACAAGCGGAACAAACGTCCGACTCCCATGTTTGCCGATTCGAAAAGACCGCCTCTCGGCAAGCAGGCGGTGTAGAGGCACGACAGTTACCCCGTG
Organism: Sepiola atlantica; assembly: GCA_963556195.1. Lineage (NCBI taxonomy): Eukaryota > Metazoa > Mollusca > Cephalopoda > Sepiida > Sepiolidae > Sepiola > Sepiola atlantica. The sequence goes on from OY744542.1 coordinate 48,441,796, forward strand.
CGCATGTCTTCCGGAAGAGGACGGTGCTGAATACAAAATGTCCCCTTCCTGAATTATGAAACTCCTACGTTTACACCAGGTATTACCGGTTCGTTTTTTTTTTTAAGACTTCTACCCGGTCATGGATGACAAAACGAGAGCAAGTTACCCCCGTAGATTAAATAAAGGGTCCCATTCAAAAAATTTATGCAGGTTCCAGAGTTCGGCAAGACACATTTGAAGAAGGTCGGAGGTTAGATCGACCGAAATGTCAGAATAACAACCAAGATGAGAACAGTAGTTTGAATAATCCCTGGTGATACCAGATCAGGCTGCCCTGTGGCTCCCTGAGACGAAATTCACCTACATTGACGTTTTTTTTTTTTTTTTTTTTTTTTGTTTGTAAAACTTAATTATGTTCTACAAAACCAAAAACAAAAACAACAGCCCCTCTCCCTTTCTCCCTCCCCTTTTTTATTTTTATTTTTCCTACCCTACTCCCGGTCCTGGATATGACCTTAAACTACATCCGATGGTGAGATCCGGCTTACGGACTTTGGGGAATGTGGAGCCTCCTCTTAATTACCATTGCTCCCAGGTCCACCCTGACCCGGAGTGGTAGTACCTGTTAGGGTCCCAACTATGGGTTAAATAGAAACAGATATTAAAAGGGGAAAGAAACAAAAAAGAGAAGAAAACAAGACCAGATTCGGCATTAAATAACCCAAAAAGGGTTGATATGCCGTAAAACAAAACTACCAAACCACCAAACCTGTAATAATCCAAAAAATACATATAAATATATCGATAGAAAATATCAATAATTCATTGCAGATTTTCATAAATTCGAATGCCAGTTGATAAACATCATTTTCTCGACGGATTTCAACGATAATGTTTTTCAACGGAGAATTATTATTAAGAGTGCATTTTTATGGATTTATTTTGCAATTCGTCTCTGATAAATCATTTTTAACGATTTGCCTGATTAATAATTGTAAAAATATTCATAATTAAGCTTTTTTTTTGTAAGTTTTATTCAATTTTAACCTGTAATGGTTACATGTATATAAAGAAAAAAGACATTAGCCGATATTGATGATTAAATGCACGTAATTTCTGTTTTATTTCAAATGGTACAAATTTGAAAGGAAAAGTTAATCGAAAACAATTTCCTCATTGATTTTTACCTTTCGCAAGAGAAGAATCAGTCATTTTATAGCAATAATCAAATGATTCATAATACCATTCTCAGTGGCGACTCATTACTATAGGTTGCGGTGTGGTTGTGGTTTGGTTTGGTTGTGGTTTGGTTTGGTTGTTTTACGCCATATCAATAGATTTACTCATAACTGTCGCCCCCCCCCCCTATTTTATCCTTTAGTCCTCACATACTTGGATAAGTATATTTTCATTTTGTATATTTTTCATGTGAATCTTAAAAGCAGGCTTAGATCTGATGACCTCAAAGAAAGATTAAATCTGGACAGTAAAGGGAGATGCGTGCGGAAGAGTAGACTTCGATGGTATGGCCATGTTGAAAGAATGGATGAGAGTTCTTGGGTTGGTAGATGTAGAACAGTTGAAGTAGCAGGATCAGTTCACAGGGGAAGGCCAAGGAAAACATGGAAGGAAGGGATAATGATTGACTTGAGAGAAAGAGGGATAAATAAAAACCTGGCAGGAAATAGGTTAGTTTGGAAGTCAATTTCTAAAAGTTGTTCAACGCATGGCAGCATGTAAAACGGACGATGTAGAAGAGTGTAGGTAACAGGGTTAGGGTTAGGGTTAGGGTTAGTCCACAGGAAAACATGAGAGGAAGTGATGATGATTGACTTGAGGGAAAGAGGGATAAATGAAGACCTGGTCAGAGATAGGTTAGTTTCGAAATAAATTTCTAAAAGCTGTCAAACACATGCCAGCATGAAAAAGGAGGTCAAAGTGAATATGATGATGATAAATATTTCTGACAAAGGGGGAAGAATTGTTTTTTTCTTGGATGGCTGTTTTGAGTAGATGGTTTGTGAAGATTTTCAATCCTCTCATAGTATTCATCATCATTCAGCTGTCAATCTATCCATCTCATCAACCCTTATCCTCGAGTGTTTTTAGGCCTAAATAAGTGGTGACTCGTTAGTAAACAAAATGTATTATTTAATGATGTATTATTTAATGATGAATTATTTAATGATGTATTATTTAATGATGTATTATTTAATGATGAATTATTTAATGATGAATTATTTAATGATGTATTATTTAATGATGTATTATTTAATGATCAATTATTTAATGATGTATTATTTAATGATGAATTATTTAATGATGTATTATTTAATGATGTATTATTTAATAATGAATTATTTAATGATGAATTATTTAATGATGAATTATTTAATGATCAATTATTTAATGATGTATTATTTAATGATGTATTATTTAATGATGAATTATTTAATGATGTATTATTTAATGATGTATTATTTAATGATGAATTATTTAATGATGAATTATTTAATGATGAATTATTTAATGATGAATTATTTAATGATGTATTATTTAATGATGAATTATTTAATGATGAATTATTTAATGATGAATTATTTAATAATGTATTATTTAATGATGAATTATTTAATGATGAATTATTTAATGATGTATTATTTAATGATGAATTATTTAATGATGTATTATTTAATGATGTATTATTTAATGATGAATTATTTAATGATGAATTATTTAATGATGTATTATTTAATGATGTATTATTTAATGATCAATTATTTAATGATGTATTATTTAATGATGAATTATTTAATGATGTATTATTTAATGATGTATTATTTAATAATGAATTATTTAATGATGAATTATTTAATGATGAATTATTTAATGATGTATTATTTAATGATGTATTATTTAATGATGAATTATTTAATGATGAATTATTTAATGATGTATTATTTAATGATGTATTATTTAATGATCAATTATTTAATGATGTATTATTTAATGATGAATTATTTAATGATGAATTATTTAATAATGAATTATTTAATGATGAATTATTTAATGATGAATTATTTAATAATGAATTATTTAATGATGAATTATTTAATGATGAATTATTTAATGATGAATTATTTAATGATGAATTATTTAATGATGAATTATTTAATGATGTATTATTTAATGATGAATTATTTAATGATGAATTATTTAATGATGAATTATTTAATGATAAATTATTTAATGATGAATTATTTAATAAGTAATTATTTAATAAGTAATTATTTAATGATGAATTATTTAATAATGAATTATTTAATGATGAATTATTTAATGATGAATTATTTAATGATGAATTATTTAATAATGAATTATTTAATGATGAATTATTTAATGATGAATTATTTAATGATTAATTATTTAATGATAAATTATTTAATAATAAATTATTTAATGATGAATTATTTAATGATGAATTATTTAATGATGAATTATTTAATGATGAATTATTTAATAATGAATTATTTAATGATGAATTATTTAATGATGAATTATTTAATAATGAATTATTTGATGATGAATTATTTAATGATGAATTATTTAATGATGAATTATTTAATGATGAATTATTTAATAATGAATTATTTAATGATGAATTATTTAATGATGAATTATTTAATGATGAATTATTTAATGGTGAATTATTTAATGATGAATTATTTAATAAGTAATTATTTAATAAGTAATTATTTAATGATGAATAATTTAATGATGAATTATTTAATGATGAATTATTTAATGATGAATTATTTAATGATGAATTATTTAATAATGAATTATTTAATGATGAATTATTTAATGATGAATTATTTAATGATGAATTATTTAATGATGAATTATTTAATGATGAATTATTTAATAATGAATTATTTAATGATGAATTATTTAATGATGAATTATTTAATAATGTATTATTTGATGATGAATTATTTAATGATGAATTATTTAATAATGAATTATTTAATGATGAATTATTTAATAATGAATTATTTAATGATGAATTATTTAATAATGAATTATTTAATGATGAATTATTTAATGATGAATTATTTAATAATGAATTATTTAATGATGAATTATTTAATAATGAATTATTTAATGATGAATTATTTAATGATGAATTATTTAATAATGAATTATTTAATGATGAATTATTTAATGATGAATTATTTAATGATGAATTATTTAATGATGAATTATTTAATGATGAATTATTTAATGATGTATTATTTAATGATGAATTATTTAATGATGAATTATTTAATGATGAATTATTTAATGATGAATTATTTAATAAGTAATTATTTAATAAGTAATTATTTAATGATGAATTATTTAATAATGAATTATTTAATGATGAATTATTTAATGATGAATTATTTAATGATGAATTATTTAATGATGTATTATTTAATGATGAATTATTTAATGATGAATTATTTAAAGATGGATTATTTAATGATGAATTATTTAATAAGTAATTATTTAATAAGTAATTATTTAAAGATGAATTATTTAATGATGAATTATTTAATGATGAATTATTTAATGATGAATTATTTAATGATGAATTATTTAATAATGAATTATTTAATAATGAATTATTTAATGATGTATTATTTAATGATGAATTATTTAATGATGAATTATTTAATAATGAATTATTTAATGATGGATTATTTAATGATGAATTATTTAATGATGTATTATTTAATAATGAATTATTTAATAATGAATTATTTAATAATGAATTATTTAATAATGAATTATTTAATAATGAATTATTTAATAATGAATTATTTAATGATGTATTATTTAATGATGAATTATTTAATGATGAATTATTTAATAATGAATTATTTAATAATGAATTATTTAATAATGAATTATTTAATAATGAATTATTTAATGATGAATTATTTAATGATCAATTATTTAATGATGAATTATTTAATAATGAATTATTTAATGATGAATTATTTAATGATGAATTATTTAATGATGAATTATTTAATGATGAATTATTTAATGATGAATTATTTAATAATGAATTATTTAATAATGAATTATTTAATGATGTATTATTTAATGATGAATTATTTAATAATGAATTATTTAATGATGAATTATTTAATGATGAATTATTTAATGATCAATTATTTAATAATGAATTATTTAATGATGAATTATTAATGATGAATTATTTAATGATGAATTATTTAATAATGAATTATTTAATGATGAATTATTTAATGATGAATTATTTAATAATGAATTATTTAATGATGAATTATTTAATGATGAATTATTTAATGATGAATTATTTAATAGTGAATTATTTAATGATGTATTATTTAATGATGAATTATTTAATAATGAATTATTTAATGATGAATTATTTAATAATAAATTATTTAATGATCAATTATTTAATAATGAATTATTTAATAAGTAATTATTTAATAAGTAATTATTTTATAATGAATTATTTAATGATGAATTATTTAATGATGAATTATTTAATGATGAATTATTTAATAATGAATTATTTAATGATGAATTATTTAATGATGAATTATTTAATGATGAATTATTTAATAATGAATTATTTAATGATGTATTATTTAATGATGAATTATTTAATGATGAATTATTATTTAATAATGAATTATTTAATGATGAATTATTTAATGATGTATTATTTAATGATGAATTATTTTATGATGAATTATTTAATAATGAATTATTTAATGATGAATTATTTAATGATGAATTATTTAATGATGTATTATTTAATGATGAATTATTTAATGATGAATTATTTAATGATGTATTATTTAATGATGAATTATTTAATAATGAATTATTTAATAATGAATTATTTAATGATGTATTATTTAATGATGAATTATTTAATAATGAATTATTTAATGATGTATTATTTAATAATGAATTATTTAATAAGGAATTACTTAATGATGAATTATTTAATAATGAATTATTTAATGATGAATTATTTAATAATGAATTATTTAATGATGTATTATTTAATGATGAATTATTTAATGATGAATTATTATTTAATAATGAATTATTTAATGATGAATTATTTAATGATGTATTATTTAATGATGAATTATTTCATGATGAATTATTTAATGATGAATTATTTAATGATGAATTATTTAATGATGAATTATTTAATGATGTATTATTTAATGATGAATTATTTAATGATGAATTATTTAATGATGTATTATTTAATGATGAATTATTTAATAATGAATTATTTAATGATGAATTATTTAATGATGAATTATTTAATGATGTATTATTTAATGATGAATTATTTAATAATGAATTATTTAATGATGAATTATTTAATAATGAATTATTTAATGATGAATTATTTAATGATGAATTATTTAATGATGTATTATTTAATGATGAATTATTTAATGATGAATTATTTAATGATGAATTATTTAATGATAAATTATTTAATGATGAATTATTTAATGATGAATTATTTAATGATGAATTATTTAATGATGAATTATTTAATGATGAATTATTTAATGATGAATTATTTAATAAGTTATTATTTAATAAGTAATTATTTAATGATGAATTATTTAATAATGAATTATTTAATGATGAATTATTTAATGATGAATTATTTAATGATGAATTATTTAATGATGAATTTTTTAATGATGTATTATTTAATGATGAATTATTGTATGATGAATTATTTAATGATGAATTATTTAATGATGAATTATTTAATGATGTATTATTTAATGATGAATTATTTAATAATGAATTATTTGATGATGAATTATTTTATGATGAATTATTTAATGATGAATTATTTAATAAGTAATTATTTAATAAGTAATTATTTAATGATGAATTATTTAATGATGAATTATTTAATGATGAATTATTTAATGATGAATTATTTAATGATGAATTATTTAATGATGAATTATTTAATAATGAATTATTTAATAATGAATTATTTAATGATGTATTATTTAATGATGAATTATTTAATGATGAATTATTTAATAATGAATTATTTAATTATGGATTATTTAATGATGAATTATTTAATGATGAATTATTTAATAATGAATTATTTAATGATGAATTATGTAATGATGTATTATTTAATGATGAATTATTTAATGATGAATTATTTAATAATGAATTATTTAATGATGAATTATTTAATAATGAATTATTTAATGATGTATTATTTAATGATGAATTATTTAATAATGAATTATTTAATAATGAATTATTTAATGATGTATTATTTAATGATGAATTATTTAATAATGAATTATTTAATGATGAATTATTTAATGATGAATTATTTAATAAGGAATTACTTAATGATGAATTATTTAATGATGAATTATTTAATGATGAATTATTTAATAATGAATTATTTAATGATGTATTATTTAATGATGAATTATTTAATGATGAATTATTATTTAATAATGAATTATTTAATGATGAATTATTTAATGATGTATTATTTAATGATGAATTATTTTATGATGAATTATTTAATGATGAATTATTTAATGATGAATTATTTAATGATGAATTATTTAATGATGTATTATTTAATGATGAATTATTTAATGATGAATTATTTAATGATGTATTATTTAATGATGAATTATTTAATAATGAATTATTTAATGATGAATTATTTAATAATGAATTATTTAATGATGAATTATTTAATGATGAATTATTTAATGATGTATTATTTAATGATGAATTATTTAATGATGAATTATTTAATGATGAATTATTTAATGATAAATTATTTAATGATGTATTATTTAATGATGAATTATTTAATGATGAATTATTTAATGATGAATTATTTAATGATGAATTATTTAATGATGAATTATTTAATAAGTTATTATTTAATAAGTAATTATTTAATGATGAATTATTTAATAATGAATTATTTAATGATGAATTATTTAATGATGAATTATTTAATGATGAATTATTTAATGATGAATTATTTAATGATGAATTATTTAATGATGTATTATTTAATGATGAATTATTTAATGATGAATTATTTAATGATGAATTATTTAATGATGAATTATTTAATGATGTATTATTTAATGATGAATTATTTAATAATGAATTATTTGATGATGAATTATTTAATGATGAATTATTTAATGATGAATTATTTAATAAGTAATTATTTAATAAGTAATTATTTAATGATGAATTATTTAATGATGAATTATTTAATGATGAATTATTTAATGATGAATTATTTAATGATGAATTATTTAATGATGAATTATTTAATAATGAATTATTTAATAATGAATTATTTAATGATGTATTATTTAATGATGAATTATTTAATGATGAATTATTTAATAATGAATTATTTAATTATGGATTATTTAATGATGAATTATTTAATGATGAATTATTTAATAATGAATTATTTAATGATGAATTATTTAATGATGTATTATTTAATGATGAATTATTTAATGATGAATTATTTAATAATGAATTATTTAATGATGAATTATTTAATGATGAATTATTTAATGATGAATTATTATTTAATAATGAATTATTTAATGATGAATTATTAAATGATGAATTATTTAATGATGAATTATTTAATGATGTATTATTTAATGATGAATTATTTAATAATAAATTATTTAATGATGAATTATTTAATGATGAATTATTTAATAATGAATTATTTAATGATGTATTATTTAATGATGTATTATTTAATAATGAATTATTTAATAATGAATTATTTAATGATGAATTATTTAATGATGAATTATTTAATGATGAATTATTTAATGATGAATTATTTGATGATGAATTATTTGATGATGAATTATTTAATGATGAATTATTTAATGATGAATTATTTAATGATGAATTATTTAATGATGAATTATTTAATGATGAATTATTTAATGATGAATTATTTAATGATGTATTATTTAATGATGAATTATTTAATGATGTATTATTTAATGATGAATTATTTAATGATGAATTATTTAATAATGAATTATTTAATAATGAATTATTTAATGATGTATTATTTAATGATGAATTATTTAATAATGAATTATTGAATGATGTATTATTTAATAATGAATTATTTAATGATGAATTATTTAATGATGAATTATTTAATGATGAATTATTTAATAATGAATTATTTAATAATGAATTATTTAATGATGAATTATTTAATGATGAATTATTTAATGATGAATTATTTAATGATGAATTATTTAATGATGAATTATTTAATAATGAATTATTTAATGATGAATTATTTAATGATGTATTATTTAATGATGAATTATTTAATGATGAATTATTTAATGATGAATTATTATTTAATAATGAATTATTTAATGATGAATTATTTAATGATGAATTATTTAATGATGAATTATTTCATGATGAATTATTTAATGATGAATTTTTTAATAATGAATTATTTAATGATGAATTATTTTATGATGAATTATTTAATAATGAATTATTTAATGATGTATTATTTAATGATGAATTATTTAATGATGTATTATTTAATGATGAATTATTTAATGATGAATTATTTAATAATGAATTATTTAATGATGAATTATTTAATGATGAATTATTTAATGATGTATTATTTAATAATGAATTATTTAATAATGAATTATTTAATGATGAATTATTTAATGATGAATTATTTAATGATGAATTATTTAATGATGAATTATTTAATGATGAATTATTTAATGATGAATTATTTAATAATGAATTATTTCATGATGTATTATTTAATGATGAATTATTTAATGATGAATTATTTAATGATGAATTATTATTTAATGATGAATTATTTAATGATGAATTATTTAATGATGAATTATTTAATGATGAATTATTTAATAATGAATTATTTAATGATGTATTATTTAATGATGAATTATTTAATGATGTATTATATAATGATGAATTATTTAATGATGAATTATTTAATAATGAATTATTTAATAATGAATTATTTAATGATGAATTATTTAATGATGAATTCAGTCATTTAAGTGATATAAAAGTTTTCTTTGTTTATAAATGGTATTAGAATTTATAATCCACTCATTGTTGTCTCCCTTGTTCATTTAAGAGTCGCATGGATTGGATAAAAAGTAACCCAATCTCTGTTCTCGTAGGGATCATGTGATAAACTCGAATGCTCTGGGCTCCTTCCTCTTTTCTACTTTTCCCACTTACCCTACCATCTTAGACGACGGTTTGACTGCATTGTGACAAAGCCAACGGAATGCTGTCACAGGCAGCTATTGCTCTTTTTGATGGAAGCTCCAGATGATAGTTCACAGGCAAAAGCCATGGCGAAAAGAGCCCGAATGGTCAGAGTTTAAAAAAAATTTTTTTTTTTCATGGAAATCGCTCCAGACAAGGCATGAATCTACTTGATGCAAGAAACTAAAAAAAAAAAATACTACTTCAAGGTCAAAAACTAGCCAACGATAAGTGTTAGATGGATAGATTCCAACCCAGGAAGTCAATTTCTTAAAGCCGTCCAACACATGCCAGTATGTAAAACGGACGTTAAACCAAATATGATAATTATGATGGTGATGAAGTATACATAAATTAAATTACACAAAATTCTTTACAAATTTGAAATTCATAAAAAAAAGTATTAAATTGTTGCCAATTTTATAGGTTTTTAAAGTAAACTAGCCCCGTTAGGCATAATAGTTAGTGTTTGCTAATGGGCCAGGAGACCAGGGTTCCATCCTCGGTCGAGTCATGCCAAAGACTAAAAAAATTGTACTTGATGCCCTCTTGCTAAACATTCAGCATTATAAGGTGAAGGATCAAGTGTAAGTGGAGTAATCCAGAGAAAGGTGTGGTACCCTTTCCTATACCTCCGTTTAGTAGCCAATGAAAAAGGGGTGGGATGAAGCAGCTATCCAAAAGCCCAACCACACTCTCTGGTGGTTCAGATGAAAGAGAGCGATTCTCTTTACCAATTTGACACATTCGCTAACCTACTTCCTGTGCCCGTGACGTCACAGCCAGGACATGTAGCCTTACTTGAATTCCATAAGTAATTATATAATTTTATTTCAACATAATAAATGTAACATGGAAAAAATATGCAACTACAATATAGAATCTAACAAGGGGTAAAATACTTAAGTCTTTTGCGGCACAAAACATGATGTTTAGTAAAACATTTATTAGTGCTCCGTGTGCTCTCCATGGAGCTCAATACACTTTGCTAATCTTTCAGAGACTGAGCGGCATACTTTGGTGCACCGCTCCAACAACACTTAAGCAATGGCAGCTTTGATGTATTCTTTATAGAGTGATTTATTCTGGTGTAGCATTCTTATTTGATAACCATAGCTACTAGATCAAACAATGGGACACCACCCTGTCATGATGTGAGCTATCACTCCATGCATTGAACTTATGAAAGAAATTCGAGCTTCCATTGCTCAAGTGCTGTTGGAGCTGTGTGCCAAAGTTGGCTGCTCAGTCCCTGAAAGATTAGCAAAGTAGATTGAGCTACATGGAGAGCACATAGAGCTTTCATAAACATCATGCTTCACGTTACAAAAAACTTAAGTGTTTTATCCTTTGTTAGTTTCTATAATTGCAGATGCATATTTTCCACTTAGCATAATACTATATATACAGGATCCGCCATAGGTAACTATATAATTTTATTTCAACATAATAAATGAAACATAGAAGAAACATACAACTGTAATATAAAAACTAACAAAGGGTCAAACACTTAACTTAGCATAATACTATATACAGGGTCCACCATAAGTAATTATATAATTTTATTTCAACATAATAAATGAAACATAGAAGAAACATACAACTGTAATATAAAAACTAACAAAGAGTAAAACACTTAACTTAGCATAATACTATATACAGGGTCTGCCATAAGTAACTATATAATTTTATTTCAACATAATAAATGAAACATAGAAGAAACATACAACTGTAATATAGAAACTAACAAAGAGTAAAACACTTAACTTAGCATAATACTATATATACAGGATCCGCCATAGGTAACTATATAATTTTATTTCAACATAATAAATGAAACATAGAAGAAACATACAACTGTAATATAAAAACTAACAAAGGGTAAAACACTTAACTTAGCATAATACTATATACAGGGTCTGCCATAAGTAACTATATAATTTTATTTCAACATAATAAATGAAACATAGAAGAAACATACAACTGTAATATAGAAACTAACAAAGAGTAAAACACTTAACTTAGCATAATACTATATACAGGGTCTGCCATAAGTAACTATATAATTTTATTTCAACATAATAAATGAAACATAGAAGAAACATACAACTGTAATATAGAAATTCTTCCATTCTAGTATTCCTTCATTCTCGTATTCCTTCATTTTCGTACTGTTATGGATATTGTTTTTCATTATTGTAATTCTTTTAAAGGTTCGTCAACGGGAAACTTGTTCATTTTCGGGAAAATTGTGATTAAGAAAAAAAAGAATTACTCTTTCCTTCTTCCTTAAAAATAATTGTCATTATCAGCTAAATATTCTAAATATAAATAAACGAATATGTCTCTTCTTTAATCTTTTTTTTTTTTTAACAATAAATATTCTTTGTCTTAAACCTAATTGTCAGTTAAATATTCTTCAAATCAATAAAAACGAAGGCACTTCTGCTGTATATGTTTAGCAGCACATTTTCTTTCCTTTTCCTGAAAATAAGGGCAGATAATTCAACCGGAAGTGATTTTTTATTTTTTTTATTGTATAAATTAAAACATAAAAATAAAAAGGCAACGCTGATTTCTTTTTGGGTATAATATAACAGTTAACAACTTTTTTTTATTATATGAATTAAAAATTTCTGAAAAGTCAACAATGATTTTTTTTATTATAATTAAAAAGTTGGTGCAATTTTACTTATAGGCCGATGCAGTTAATTGTTTTCATGTAAAAGCATTATTTTGTACTTACTCAGTCATATTTTATCTCTCACGCCACGAAAAAGAATTTAAAAATATCAAGCAGAACTTTAATTAGAACGATTTTTCCATTTCCATAAGGGTGATATGAAATGTCGAGTCTGCGATTTTCGGAGTGGCCGGTTAGCTAACTAAAGGCAGATAAGTGTCGCCGTTAATGCCCTTGTCTATTCTACCGACCGCTCACAGCCCAAAATGTCGGCTCGGGCACAAATACAGGTTGGACATCGAAATGGAAAAATCGTTCTAATTAAAGTTCTGCTTGATATTTTTAAATTCTTTTTCGTGGCGTGAGAGATAAAATATGACTGAGTAAGTACAAAATAATGCTTTTACATGAAAACAATTAACTGCATCGGCCTATAAGTAAAATTGCACCAAAAAGTTTTGATTGGTGTTTTTTTTTAATTATTATAATTGAAAAGTATGCACGCCAACAGTCTGAGATTATTGTTGTTCCGGGACGCACATACTGCTTTATTATAGGTATTAATGTTTCGGCATATCTGGAAGGGACTGTTGCTAAGAAGCCAGACTTAGTGGCCGGTTCATAGCCACCAAATACCCAAAGTTGTCGTCGGATACGGCCCGTATTGAATCCACTTCTGAGTGAATGGTACTTGGAGGAAAAAAATGGAACTCTTCAATTTCGATTTCTAAATCGGCAGCTGCTAAACATATACAGCAGAAATGCCAAAACGAATGCCACTTTTTGAAATGTATTTATTTAAAATTGTACTGTTTTAGTCGACAGAGAGATATAATTTGATTTCGGAACTAATCATTTTAAAATGGGTAAAGTTGGAATTTTTTACCTTAGCGACATCAGATTAATCACTTTTGCTGATCTCTTTTTTTTAATGTATGTGACAGGTTATAACGTACATATAAGCATGAAATGCCCTAGCGTATATTTATATACATTCAATTTAGGAACCTTTGATAGGAAAATAACACCGAAGAATAAAATTTCTCTTTTTTTTTTTTTTTTTAACTAAATGCTACGGTTTCTAAGAACGTTCGTGTTATCCCCCGCTGATCATGTAATGTTATGCATGACAGCCTATGAATTTAAAGATTAATATCAAAATAACAAGCTAATCAGCTTGAAGTACGTAGGAAACATCAGCCTACACAATACACAAATAGTCAACAACAGCCATGTTTGAATACGGAAGAAACATCAGCGTAGTTGAATGATAGATATTAAGAAGGTCTGATGACATATCTGCTGATAGGTAGTTGAAAAATAGAAAAAGTTGATGAGAAAAATAGTCCTAAGAAAATCAATACGAATTATAATTCCTCATCACGAAGATTGGCACAAAAAATAGTTTTTGTTTTGGATTTAATCGGTATTTGCATTCTTGGAGAATTTATCACATTAAGCTTTTACTATTTTTGATGAAAACCCGGACTTTTAATCGGGATCAAAGTGTAGTATCTGTTCCGATGGATACTACATCCCATAGACTAGGATTGTCTTTCCCTTCTGGGCTTGATTTACGCCGGTCTATGGGTTTGTCCTGTGCAATTCTAGGAGGTCCACCCTCCCAGGCTTTGCCTCCCCTCTTTGGGAAGGAGTAAGTTTATTGCTTACTGCCTAAGTTTATTCCATATGCTTTTATTCTTTTAATCATTTATTCTGTCATTGTTGCGAATTTTTTTTTTAAATTCTAATCTTTCTGCTGTTGACCTGATACCTATAATTATTGTACTCTTTCATTATTGTACTCTTTCATTCTTGTATTCCTTCATTCTTGTATTCCTTCATTCTCGTATTCCTTCATTTTCGTACTGTTATGGATCTTGCTTTTCATTATTGTACTCTTTCATTCTTGTATTCCTTCATTCTAATATTCCTTCATTCTCGTATTCCTTCATTCTAATATTCCTTCATTCTCGTATTCCTTCATTCTCGTATTCCTTCATTCTCGTATTCCTTCATTCTAATATTCCTTCATTCTCGTATTCCTTAATTCTAATATTCCTTCATTCTCGTATTCCTTCATTCTAATATTCCTTCATTCTCGTATTCCTTCATTTTCGTACTGTTATGGATCTTGTTTTTCATTATTGTGCTTATTCATTCTCGTATTCCTTCATTCTAATATTCCTTCATTCTCGTATTCCTTCATTCTAATATTCCTTCATTCTCGTATTCCTTCATTCTAATATTCCTTCATTCTCGTATTCCTTCATTTTCGTACTGTTATGGATCTTGTTTTTTATTATTGTACTCTTTCATTCTTGTATTCCTTCATTCTAATATTCTTTCATTCTCGTATTCCTTCATTTTCGTACTGTTATGGATCTTATTTTTCATTATTGTACTCTTTCATTCTTGTATTCCTTCATTTTCGTACTGTTATAAATCTTGTTTTTCATTATTGTACTCTTTCATTCTTGTATTCGTTCATTCTAATATTTCTTTCATTCTCGTATTCTTTCATTCTAATATTCCTTCATTCTCGTATTCCTTCATTCTAATATTCCTTCATTCTAATATTCCTTCATTCTCGTATTCCTTCATTCTAATATACCTTCATTCTCGTATTCCTTCATTCTAATATTCCTTCATTCTCGTATTCCTTCATTTTCGTACTGTTATGGATCTTTTTTTTCATTATTGTACTCTTTCATTCCTGTATTCCTTCATTCTTGTATTCCTTCATTCTTGTATCTCTTCATTTTCGTACTGTTATGGATCTTGTTTTTCATTCTCATATTCTTTAATCTCATATTATTTCTGCTGAGAACCTTTGTGTCTTTCATTCTCAATGTAGTTTCTTGTCGTTATATCTTGTAATAATATGGATATGAATTCAAAACGTCTTAAAATAGACAATATTGATGCTAACTGCGACTTCATGAAGAACCGAAGAACACCCATAGGTATTCTAAATCCAGCTTAACTCACCTGCATTTTCTCTTTTACATCTTTTTCTTTTTTTTTCTCTTTTAATCTTTTTAAGTATCTTTTTGGCGCCAATCAGAAGAATGGATAAATATTACCGAGATATTTATATGCATGCGGGATTTATAGTGGATAAGACATTTTACTTTAGTGACAATACAAAAACATCTCTCTCTCTCTCTCTTTCTCATATATATATATATATATATATATATATATATATATATATATATATATATATGTGTGTGTGATAAATGAAAAAAGCAAAACCGAAAATATTATTTATGTATTCATCAACGTTTGGTCTTTATTTAAATACTTCCTCAGGATGATTGGTCTGAAGAAAATAACACACTAAGTACAAATATTTGAAACAGTGGTAATAAGAAGAGAGAAGCTTTAAAAAGGCCGCTTATGAAAAGATAAATTAAGATAAAAGATAAATCTATTTGTAGCTCATAATTTATGAAATAAAGACGAAACGTTGATGAATGCATAAGTAATATTTTTGGTTTTCATTTTCCATTACGTTGGAATATTTATTCCATTTTTTTAATCATATATATATATGTATATATATATATATATATATATATATATATATATATATATATATATATATATATATATATGTATGTATATATATTACTATTTCATATATCCACATAAAATTTTATAAGGAGATATAATTTTTTATGTATTAATTTTCAGTATTTACTTCAACAGTGCTCAATAGTAAGTAGAGCTA
Organism: Sepiola atlantica; assembly: GCA_963556195.1. Lineage (NCBI taxonomy): Eukaryota > Metazoa > Mollusca > Cephalopoda > Sepiida > Sepiolidae > Sepiola > Sepiola atlantica. The sequence continues at coordinate 48,458,631 of OY744542.1, forward strand.
GGTAGTAAGCTATGAAAATATATTTATGGCAATTAAGTTACACAGAGGCTCCCGCGTTTTATCCCCTGGGGGAATCTTCAGGCAAAAATGCATGGAATTATTTTTTGCCGGGTGTTTTTATATACACGGCTAGCTAGTTAACCAATCAGATTCTTTGTTGTTCTCTCAGCCAATCGTTGGGCTTCCCATGAACAAAGGTGTGGTTAGTGTTACTTCCTATATCCTGTTCTATTGTTCTGTTTTCTATCGAGTGGCCTCTGTATAGCTTAATTGCCATAAATATATTTTCATAGCTTACTATATATATATATATATATATATATATATATATATATATATATATATATGTGTATATATATATATATATATGATTTGTACAAGATTCGATCTTAAATTAATTAACCGATTATTATGAATTTTAGAACACAGCTTCTAGGTGTAAAGGGGCGTGGTGTGGGCTATATTTAGTTTAATTTAGTTTCATGCAAAAAGGGTAAAAGCCTTTTGTTTAAAATCAGATCCCCGAAAGACACTTTCTCGTCCAGTTTTCCCCATAAAGGGGATGCTTTGAAGACCCATTTATTACTACGAAAATTAGGACCAGACGAGCATACCCGCTACATTAATTTTATTCTTTCGAAAGGAGCAAAACATTTAAGCTTCACTGAAACAGTCGAACAGCTTGCAGACATATTTAGCGTTCAGCAGTGCTGGAAGAAATCGAATTCAAATTTTGTGCCTGCAACATTGAAAGTAGATTTTGGATCTCGCAGAAAATTTATGACTAATTAACACTGTTTTCCTACATTTTCTCACAATCTTAAAAATCTTCTTCAGAGATATCTGAGAGAAGAGTAGCAAATTCTATGACGTTTTCAAAGAGTTCAGATATCTCTGAAGAAGAGATTAACATTGTGAGAAAATGTAGGAAAACAGTGTTAATTAGTAAACAAGATTAATGGACAAAGAGCAACCAATCTGGCTCCTTTGATGTTTCGATGGGTTCTTTCGACTCTGCAGAAATCACCGACCTAGTTGGCCTATACATCCTCTACAACTTAACTAAAGATATAGATATTGAAGATATTGGCCTATATAGGGATGATGGACTATTATTAGTCAGAAATTCTAATCGGCAGAAATGCGAAAATATTAAAAAGATTATCATTAGAGAGATGAAAAGGATATGCCTCCATGTTGAAATAACTCCTAACATTAAAATAGTAAACTTCCTAGATGTAACTCTCAACTTAACTAAGAAAACATATGAACCATACAATAAAGAAAACTTTAACCCAATCTATGTACACCCCCTCTCCAACCACCCCAAAACTATCATTAAACACATCCCTAAATCTATCCAACAAAGGATAAGCAATAACTCCTCAAATGAAACAATCTTTAACAAACATAAGGAATTTTATAATAAAGCACTAAAAAACAGTGGGTACAAAAATACACAAATTAAATTTATCAAACCCACAGCAACTAACAATAAAAACAATAAAACAAGAAACAGGAATATAATATGGTTTACACCCCCCTTCAATCAAACAGTTAAAACCAAACTTGGTAAAAAAATTCTTAGACCTTATCAATACACACTTCCCCCAAACAACATCTTACATAAAATATTCAACAAAAATACACTTAAACTAAGTTACAGTTGCAGTGAAAACTTAGAAATGATAATTAAAAAACACAATAACAAAATCCTAAACAGCAACTCAAACCCTGAATCAGATAACAAAAAAAAACAACTAAAGTAAAGTCCTGTAACTGCATAAATAAAAATGAATGTCCTTTGCAACAAAATTGTTTAATAACAAAAACTATTTACCAAGCAACAATCTCGACTAAGGAAAACCCAGATATAAAAAAATACTACATAGGTATGGCAGGTAATACTTTCAAAGAAAGATACACCGGCCATAAATGTTCATTCAACAACCAAAGCTACCAAAACAGAACATCACTCTCAAATTACCACTGGGAACTAACTAATAAAAATAAATCACCAACTGTAATCTGGAACACTATCAGAAAAACTAGCACTTGTAGCTCATTAAACTCACCATGCTATTTATGCCTCGGCGAAAAACTTGAAATAATTAAATTCACTGACAGAGGAAAACTTTTAAACAAAAAACAGGAAACATCGATCAACTGTAGGCATAACAGATCACATCTCCTTAGTAATTTGTACAACCCCCCTAAATAATACCATTAGAACAAAAAACCCAATACCCAACAACCCCGCTAAAATTAACACTTATTAACACCTCCAAATCAAGTCCTGTAACTGCATAAACAAAAATGAATGCCCCTTGCAACAAAATTGTTTAATAACAAAAACTATTTACCAAGCAACAATCTCGACTAAGGAAAACCCAGATATAAAAAAAATACTACATAGGTATGGCAGGTAATACTTTCAAAGAAAGATACACCGGCCATAAATGTTCTTTTAATAACCCAAACTACCAAAATAGAACTTCACTCTCAAGTTACCACTGGGAACTAACTAATAAAAATAAATCACCAACTGTAATCTGGAACACTATCAGAAAAACTAGCACCTGTAGCTCCCTAAACTCACCATGCTATTTATGCCTTGACGAAAAATTTGAAATAATTAAATTTACCGATAGAGGAAAGCTCTTAAACAAAAACAGGAAATATCGATCAATTGTAGGCATAACAGATCACATCTCCTTAGTAATCTGTACAATATACCCTAAATAATACCATTAAAACAAAAAAATCCCAATACCCATAAACCCCCTAAAATTAACACTTATAAACATCTCCAAACCAGATAACTCTAACCCTCAATTACAAGTATAATATAATTACCCCCCCCCTTTTTGGAATAAATATTAGAACACCTTCAAGTAGAACTTTTGGATATGTATGTGTAGGTGTTTTTTTGTGGATGTATGTATATGCATATGTGTGAAAATATGAAATTTGTAACTATTTGTATGTATGTGTATGTGCTTGTATATGTATGTGTGTGCGTGTGTATGTGTATGTATGTATATGTATCTATGGGTTCATGTATATATGTATGCATATGAGTGCACGTATGAGTGTCTATGTATGCATGCATATGTATGTATATGTATGTATATGTGAGTGCGTGTATGCGTCTATATGTGTGTATAGGCATTCCCCATATACTTAACCTTGGCCATAAATATTTAATATTTAATTTACAAAATCCCACAAAAGTCAACCACATATTACCAAAATCATCTTTTAAAATTATATATTGCTTACTTTACTCAAAAGTACTGACCCTCAACATGTCTAGTCCACCCCACTCATGGACAATAAATTATTTTTAATAACATTAACTAAAACACCCTACCGCCAATATTATCTTTAATCTTCTGACAGGTTTTAACCCCACCATTCTTAATACAATTACAACGAATAATAAAATCTATTAATACCAATGCCATTAATTCATATACGACTTTCACTAAAAATAAAAATAATTACCACTATGTTTTATTAATTCATTACTAACTATTATTTAGAATCAAAATACATTTATTTATACTCCAAAATAGATAAAACTAAATATAATAGTATAATTCATTAATACCAATGTCATAAATTTATATACGATTCTTACTAAAAATAAGCCCCATTATATTTTATTAACTCATTATCAAATATTATCTAGAATTAAATTTATTAATACCACTGCCATTAATTCATATATGACTCTTACTAAAAATAAAAGCAATTACCGCTATGTTTTATTAATTAACTACTAAATATTACTTAGAATTAAAATACATTTATTTATCCATCAAAATAATTAAAACTAAATATCAATTGATCAAAATATAATAGTAAAATTTATTAATACTAATGTCATAAATCTATATACGATTTTTGCTAGAAATAATCACAATTATATTTTATTAATTCATTGTCAAATACTACACAAAATTAAATTTATTTATCACCAGTAATGATTTAAGCTTTTTGCCGCGAAAATGTAAACGTCTGCATTAAATAGGTTGAAACATCCCCTTGACACGGAACAACACTTGCCAAATGCTGGTCGCGTGCCATGACACCTAACTAGACACATCAACCCTCTCCAGCCCATAACAACTTTTAAATGGTTACAGACACCCACCCCTAACACCCTCCCTACCTCTCTTTCTTTCTCTTCTCTTTCCCTTTCTTTTCCATTCCCTCGGCCCCCCTCTACCCCAGCTCAGCGTTGGATAAAAATAAAAATATGAATTACTGTAAATTAAACTTTTCTAACGGCCAATAATTTTTTTTTTAAATTGGTCACATGACTATCATTTCTTCTTCTTCTTCTTCTTCTTCTTCTTCTTCTTCTTTGCTTGACTCCATTCTTCCTGGACTTCACCGACCTGGTTGGATCACAAAAAAACTTTCTCCCTGAAGAGACCATAGCTCTTGATAGCTGTAGATCGATAACATCGACATGCCAGTGTAGCAGACCTTGTACATGTTCGAATAAAAGCATTCACTATATATATATATATATATATATATATATATATATATATATATATATATATATATATAGTATTTCATGTATCCATATAAAATTTTATAAGGAGATATAATTTTTTATTTATCAATTTTCAGTATTTACTTCAACAGTGCTCGATACGTAAGTAGAGCTTGGTAGTTAGCTATGTAAATATATTTATGGCAATTAAGCTCCACGGAGGCTCCCGCGTTTCATCCCTGGAGGGAATCTTCAGGCTAAAAGAGGACGTTTATCAAATTAACAAAGAAATAAGTTTCTTTATTCTTGTTTTTTGATGAAAAAAAAATTTAAAAAAATGACTCAATACTGGTCACCCCTGAAGAAGGAATTTTATTCCGTAATCGATAGGATTAATGTAAAAAAAATAAATAAATAATAAATTAATCTTGTATTGCTAATTTGGCTTATATTTCAATTTTATTAACTTTCCATGCAATACTTTGAAACTTGAACGATACCACACACTTTACTTGACAGCGTGCCAGCGCATTTCTTGTTCGACACCGGTTTTGAATCCTAACCGCCAATTTTTAACAGTACGGCGATGACGTCGTACCACCAAGGACGTTTATCAAATTAACAAAGAAATAAGTTTCTTTATTCTTGTTTTTTGATGTAAAAAAAAAAAAAATGACTCAATACTGGTCACCCCTGAAGAAGGAATTTTATTCCGTAATCGATAGGATTAATGTAAAAAAAAAAAAATATATAATA
>OY744542.1:48466396-48498896 GCA_963556195.1 Sepiola atlantica
TTTATTAATTTGCACACACCTTGGATACACTTTTCACTGTCATATACTGCATCGATAGCAAATTCCCCGCCTGGATAACTTTTTCGTTTTTGGACTACCATTCACCACCTGGATTGTATTTAATCAACCTCTTTGATATCTTTCTTGAAGCTGTTTTAAATTTTATGACTTGGATGAACTGTATAAGTTTAACAAAAAACTGTGTTTTGGGCCGATATATTTGATGTTTTATATAATTTTATGTATTTTTATGTAAAATTTTTTAATATATTTTTTAAGTTTAATTTTATTACCGGCAGTAATGTCATTGTGGTAATGGTCTTCTGAGGAGAAGATTTTCTTTGAAAACTCATGAGTTAAGGACTTTAAAGAACTTTGCTTGAACATTGAATGCAAATAAAATTTGATTTGTACCTTATTTTATTCTTTCACTTTATCTAGTGCTATTAATGCTCTATCCAGTATATTGAGCTTCATTTTTATCCGGATGTTCACTAATTAAAGATATTAGTTGCCTCTTATATCTTTTGTTGGATTAACTTTATATATATATATTATATATATATATATATATATATATATATATATATATATATATATATATATATATATATATATATATATATATATTATAATATTATAATATAAAATGAAGTAATAAAATAAGGTGTCAATCAAATTTTATTAGAATTCAAAGTTCATGCAAAGCATGCTCTATCCAGTATATTGAGCTTCAGTTTTTTATCCGGATGTTTCACTAATTATAAGATATTAGTTGACGCTTATATCTTTTGTTGGATTGCTTCATATATATATATATATATATATATATATATATATATATATATTATTATTATCATTATTATATATAAAACTCAATCTGCGTGTATGTTTGTGTGTTCCCTATAGAAAGAAAGGTTAGAGAATTTTCATAACTTCTAAAAGTGTATTCTTATGTAAAATTTATCGGGGAAGACAATGGAAGCGTTCCCAAATCTCTAAGTGCACCCCTAAAGGGGCTATGAGGGCATAAACCCCTTAAACTTCAAATATATTCTATTTTTCTGAAATTTAGATCATATGTATAAAATTCTCCGGGGAAGACAATGGAAGTACTCCCGAATCTCTACGTGCCCTCACCTCTAAGTGACTCATAAGGACAGAACCCCCTTAAAACTTCAAATATGTATATCGGATTTTACTGAAATTTAATCCATTTGCATAAGACACTAATTCAGAGGGGTTTTCACAATTTCAGCTTCTTCCGACTATATTAGGGAGCGAAACGGGAGTAGGGGGCCTAATAAAAACAAAGAAAGTAACATGATGTTATGAGCACAGTAAAAAAGTACACACTAGTGATCCTCATTCAATCCCGAGTAATGTCGGCTCTTCCTGGTATTACATTGTAAAAATATGCATTAGTTGTGGGATTGAGTTATGTTTGAAAAAAAAATCTGTTTTAATTGTTCTAATTAGTTGTAATTTATAATTAACTGAATAAGTTTCTCTCTGCTATTTATGTATTCCTCTCGCACCCTCTCGCTCTATGTTGATTAAGCCACTCTCTAATATTTTTTCATGTCTTTGCCAGCATTTAAAAAAAGAGTGACTCTTTTCTTCAGCGTTGGCATCTAATTTATATAGGCCGCAAACACTTATGTAAATCAGATAGCAAAATAATAAGTCTTGTGATTACTATATAATAAAAATAAAGAGGAATAACACTTCTAAATAAATAAATAAATAACAAGAAGAAGAAGAACAACAACAATAATAATAATAATAATAATAATAATAATAATAAAAGTAATAATAATAATAATAATGCAGAGAATGCTGGGACCTTGGGGAGGCTTATTGCCACCCAAATCCCAGAGAAGACCAATTGTCCTTACCAGCGAGAAATCAATGGTAAGAGGCTGTTGCGATACCACATCATTATCGAAAAGAGGTGAAGAATACTGGAAATCTGGGGAGACTTGTTGTCACTTAGACTCCAGGAAATACCACTGGTTGTTGTCGGTGAGCAATCACCGACGATGATTTGTGTGAGAACTCCTAGTGAGTACAAATAATAATAATAATAAAAGAAGAAGATGTAAAGAGATATTATATTTAGTTATCCAAGAAGAATGTCTTAGCAGATATATCACAGTCTATGAATTTTCGGGTATGTCTAGTAGTGTGTGTGTGTGTGTGTGTGTATAATATGTGTGTATAATATATATATATATATATATATATATTATATATATATATTTATTTAGTGAGTAATATTAACACAGCTGTCATCGTGGCTTCAGTGCAATGTTCCTTTCAATAGTAGAACTCTTTACGACAGCTGCCTTTAAATAGGATTAATCTCTCGCTGATTTACCGAGTTGTTGACAACGGCCGTGTGGGCTAGGACGTTATAATTTGAGTTTGAAATATAACTCGTGTTCCGGGGTTCGAGTCTGGCGACCGGTGTGGAAGATTCTTCACTGACGATTCCCATAAGGATGAAATGTATACGTATGTAGATAAAAACAAATATTTATAATCATATATATATATATATATATATATATATATATATATATATATATATATAGAAATATATATATATATAGTATATGTATTATATTTGTTTCTATAGATGTAAATTCAATGAAACTCCAGTGTTTATAAAAAGTGCTCAATAACAAGAAGAGCTTTTTTTTGTACAAATTTTTATTTATACAAACGTTATTGGTTACATATGTGCATACATGTTTCAGTTGTCCCCTCTACCGAGAGTCAACTTTCTTAGACCTTTAGAAAAAATAAAATTTATTTATTTTCTCTAAAAGTCTGAGGAAAATAATTTGCACTCTGAAATGTATCTGTTTTGAAAATGTTTTGTGACAAAAATAAAAAAAAATCTTGTTTTTTGGAATATAAATGAACTTTGTTTACTTATATATGCTCTGTTGTTGCTGGTTGACATTCATTGGAAGAGATTGGTAAATCTAAAGAAATGAAAGTATATACTAAAACATATATTTTCACAATAATATATATATATATATATATATATATATATATATATATATATATATATATATATATATATATATATATATATGTGTGTATTTGTATTCTTTGTTTGAACACTTGATGAGTTAATAAAATTGTAAACTATACAAATTTTATCGATTTCATAACTTCATTATCTGTATATATATATATATATATATATATATTAGTCTGAAGATTTCCCCGGGGATGAAACGCGGGAGCCTCTGTGTAGCTTAATTGCCATAAATATATTTTCATAGCTTACTACCTAGCTCTACTTACGTATCGAGCACTGTTGAAGTAAATACTGAAAATTGATACATAAAAAATTATATCTCCTTATAAAATTTTATGTGGATACATGAAATACTAATATATATATATATATATTTTTTTTTTAACGGCCTTAATTTTTGAAATGTTAAATTTCTTTCCTTCTTCTTCTCTTTCTCTATCCCTCCACTTCATTCTCTCCAAATATGATCTGAGGTTAAGATCGGATTCTAACACTGCCTGATGAGATCTCAGTTTATAGTAACTGTTGATCGATAACATCGACATGCCAGTGTCGCAGATTTTGTACATGTCTGTGTAAATAAAATTATCATATATATATATATATATATATATATATATATATATATATATATATACAGGGTGGGCCAAAATAAGGGTCCTATCTTTAAATTTGAATAACTTGAATTTGAATAACTTCCACAAAATAAAAGTTAAACTCACCAAACTTTATGCGTGTGTAGACTGACCCTTCCGAGAATTTTTGAAATAAACAAAACAAATTTTAGCCGAAAAACACTTCTTAAAACTTACAAAAACTAAAGTATTGTTTTTTACACTGTTTTGAGTTTTTTAAGCAAAAATAATGTTTTCTAAATGAGGGTACGTTCCTTAGGGCTAATACGGCTCATGCTTACTTCGGAAGGGGTCCTTTACTTATTCTAAAAATTAAAAAAATCAATAAATAAAAAAGTTATGAATTTTTAAAAATAGGACCCTTGTTTTTGCCCACCCTGTATATATATATATAACTTTTCCTCTCCCCTATCTCTCTTTGTTTTTGTTTTCTTATTTATTTTTCCTGCCATTTTCTGACGCCGTTTTGAGAAAATAATATTTTCCAATGGAACCGAGAAACCCAGAAAGAGATGACCCTTTGAACGGCAATGAAAAATGGAAATCGCAACGGCGTAATCCTCTCCAAACTACAGGCAGTCCGACGTGTTATGCACATCATCTGTGAATATTCAACGTTATTTTGAAGATGCTGAATGCTGCAGACATTTTGGATTTTTTTATCTTTCATCAACTCGCCCAATTATTTAGCATCACATGGAGATTCTTTTTGCGGATGGCGGCTTCTCCTCCGAATAAAATAACTAATGCTTCCATTTACCATTTTGAAGTTGCTTTAAATTCTCATATGCTGCATTTTTAGCATCCAAAGAATTTGATTGCATATTTACACATTTGGTCAAAATAAAACAAAATATATTTTTATATCTGTATCAATATTATTATATTTTTTAAGATTTTGTATTTTTTATATTTTAATTGTATTTTTGTTCCGTACATACTTTTATGAGATGTTAATTTTCAGCAAGCAATAAGAATTAACATATTGATGATTTTTTTTTTTTAATGGAAATCGCTCAAGACAAGGCACAAAGCCACTTGATGTAAGAAGCTAATAAGGACAAATATGATTATCGCAAAGACAGGAGATGCCTATTGGCCTTAGTCTTGAAAAGACCAAGATTATAAGTAGGAGGAAAACAGTCAGCAGGAAGAGAGTTCCACAAGCCTGCGGTTCTTGGAAAGAAGCTACTGGAATAGGAAGCTTTATTACAATGAGGTATCAAAACAGCGAATTGATGGAGACCACTAGACCAACAAGTCGAACGAGCTGGAACAAAAGAAGCAGGGAATAGATCACATAATTCTAAAAAAACACATGCCATAATAGTATTCATAGAAAAGACTGAGACTAGCAACATCATGTCTCTGAGAGAGGGTGTGTAGAGAAGAAGAAAATATAGGGCCAATCAAATTACAGATACGTTTCTACACCTTATCAAGAACCTTCAAATTGGACAGAGATTCACCAGCCCAAATATGACAACAGCACTCCATAGATGGTATGATTGGAAAAAAGCTACTGGAATAGGAAGCTGTATTACAATGAAGTATCAAAATAGCGAATTGATGGAGACCATTTGATGTAAGGAGCTAAAAAAAGAAAAAAAAACTACTTCAAGGTAAAAAAAAAAACAGCTAAAGATAAGTGTTAGATGGATAGATTCCTACCTAGAAAACAGCAATTCTTTCCCCTTTGTCAGAAGCATCGCTCATGGAATGTGAGGACTAAAGTACAAAATAGGGGAAGCGAGAGTTACGAGGTTGCTGAAAGTAAACCGAGTGTTAGTCACTTTCTGCTCTCCTTTGAAGGATGTAGAATTTGAAAGAAAAATGAATAATTAGACTTGATGTCACTTAGGGGTATAAAGATATGAGAACTAAGTATTCAAATCAGTGACTTAAGGAAATCTGTGATTGAAATATGATTGCATTTGTGCAGGGACTCATAACCATCATCATATTCGGTTTAACGTCCGTTTTACATGCTGGCAACTGTTGGACAGCTTTTAGAAATTGACCTCCAAACTAACCTATCTCTGACCAGGTCTTTATTTATCCATCTTCTCTCAAGTCCATCCTTATCACTTCCTTCCATATTTGCCTTAGCTTTTCCCTGCCAACTGACCCTGCTACCTCAACTGTTCTACATCTACTAACCCAAGAACTCTCCTTCATTCCTTCAACGTGGCCATACCATTGAAGTCCCACATTCTACACACATCTCTCTATATAGTTGTTGAGATGATTCGTACATGGCGGCCAACCCCATTCGGAGCAGATCCTCTCCTCCGGCCACCCTAACCGTGAGACGAATGGATCGTCAGCAGCCCTCCTTACTAATCCCCTGTGGAATTCCTTTCTAGAAGACCGAGAAAGGTCACTGGACCGAGAAGGGTCACTGGACCGAGAAAGTTCACTGGACCGAGAAAGTTTTTTGAATGCAGCTCTGAACTCTGTAGAACTGCAATTCGTCCCTCGGTCTACAACGGCCCTCGACTGAATGGTCGAGAATGAGGTTGGGAAAGACGCTATTGACCGCAGAGTTCAATGCAGTTTACTCTGTCAAAGTTCGACTCCAGAAAGCCAGTCTCTCGGCATGTCGATGACACGTCAAGTTGGGCATCCCCAAGCCTCTCTCACACGGACGTTGAATACAGACCTGTCTGCGAACCCAGTGCTTCTTCCTGTCCCAGAGAATCAAGGACAGAAGGTGCTGGAGGATCTTTATGTGTTTTGCAGGCAGGAGAAGTACGGCCAATCGGTAAAGGATGAGATGAGAGGAAAGATGTAAGTGGTGCATGCCTCAGCTCTACCCTTTAAGGAAAGTTTTCTTCAAAGCCAAGTGTTAACCGACGCTTAGACCTTTGACTGTACCTCTGACCAATTCTTCTCGAGCTGGATGCCCAGTCAAAAACCACATGCAGATACTTCACTTTGATCTTAGCCAAAAGGCCAAGGAAACAAAAAGAATGTGAATAGGCAGTTTTAAATGAAGGAAAAATAACTTAGTTTAATCGGAATATATTTTAATGGGAGTAGTATAGTATCGATTCTGTTGTCATAAGACAGTGCTCCCAGGAATTACCTCCTCTTTTATTGTATTATCTTTTATTGGGGATGGGTAGTGTAGTATCCGTTCTGTTGTCATAAGACCATCCTCACAGAAATAACCTTCTTTTTTAAGGCGATGGGAGGTATTACATCCTCCTCTGGGGGATAGGGTAATGTATTATCTGTTCTGTTGTCACAAGACCATCTTCCCAGGGACAACCTTCTCCTGTTTACGGTGGGTAGTGTAGTATCTGTTCTGTTGTCATGATATCATACTCACAGGCATTACCTTTTCATTTGATGGAAGATACTCCCAGGTATTGCCTCCTCTTTTCTGGTGTGGTTAATGTGGTATCTGTTTTGTTATGATAACATCTTACCAGGCATTACTGCCTCCTTTGGGAGGCGGTGTAGAATATATTCGTTCGTTCATCATGATACCATCCCCCCAGGCATTGCTATCTCCTTTTTTTTTTAGGGAGGGGGGATGAATCCTCCCAGGCTTTACCTCCTCCTTGGGGGGTAGTTTTGTATATTTTTATTTGACATGACACATTCCTTCTAGACATTACTTCCTCTGGAGGGTGGAGGGTGGAGGGCTGTATAATATATATGTTCGTTCCTCATGATACCATCTTGCCAGGAATACCTTCTCTTTCTTTTTGGAGGGTGGGGGGGGGCAATGTTGAAGAAATGTGGGCAGAAATAAAGAAATTTCTGTTGAGCCTTACGGATATGTCTGCACCTCTGAAAGCGGCAAAACACAAGAAACACAAACCATGGATTACTAGGAAGATTCTTTGTGAACGAAAACTGAGAAATGCTGCACGGGGCCATTACCAAGAGACAATGTCTTTGAAGGTCTACAGAAAACAACATAATCATGGTGAACACATTTCCAGCATAAGTAGAAAAAATCTTGAGAGGCAGCTTGCTCTTGATGCTAGTCATAACCCGAAGCGTGCAAAGAAATAAAAAATTGAACAATCAAATTGTAACTCTACGTAATTCCAAAGGAGCAAAAAATTGAGCACTCAAACAAACAAACATTTCTCTTTGTCGATATTTTCACAAATATTTTCAAAGATGATAATGGCATGGAACCTGTAACGCTACATATGATAGCACCACGAATGCGACCGATCACCATCACTCAGGATGAGGTAAAAAAGCAGCTTTTGTCCTTTGATTTGAATAAGAGACAAGGTCTGGATGGACTACATCCAGCAATTTTGCAGGTTGTTGTCCCTGAACTATCTGAACCTTTAGCAGCCCTTTTCAACTTTTCACTGACTACCAGAGTTGTTCCTGCTAATTTGTGGGTGGCCACACTCTGCCCTATCTTCAAAAAAGGTTACAAAGAAGACCCAATGAATAACAGACCAGTGAACCTCACCTCTATCGTCTCAAAATCAATGGAAGTTCTACTCAAGCGAGCAACCATGGCTCATTTTACGTCTATTGCTACCATTACTTCATGGTTTCATTCCAAAACGTTCATGCCTCACAAATTTAATTGTGACGGAAGAATGGGTTACGAGTATAATGGATGACAGAGATACTGCTGACATTGTCTTTTAGGATTTTGCCAAACCCTTTTATTCTGTCAATCACTGCTTATTTTTATATAAACTCAACACTTATGGTCTTCGTGAATCGGTTATAGAGTGAATAAGATTCTTTCTTAGATACAAGCTGGTGATACCAGATCAGGCTGCCCTGTGGCTCCCTGAGACGAAATTCACCTACATTGATGTTTTTTTTTTTTTTTTTTTTTTTTTGTAAAACTTAATTATGTTCTACAAAACCAAAACCAAAAACAACAGCCCCTCTCCCTTTCTCCCTCCCCTTTTTTATTTTATTTTTAGAACTTGAAGCATAAATCTTTTACTATAATGACCAGATTCGGCATTAAATAACCCAAAAAGGGTTGATATGCCGTAAAACAAAACTACCAAACTAAAAACGATGATTAAACATTTGAAGATATAAAGAACTTGAAGCATAAAAACTTTTACTATAATGACCAGATTCGGCATTAAATAACCCAAAAAGGGTTGATATGCCATAAAACAAAACTACCAAACTACCAAATTCTTAGATACAAGGTTCATATAAATGGCAGTCTGTCATCTGAGATGAATTCTTGCAGTGGTGTTCCTCAAGGCTCCGTGATGGGTCCTATTCTCTTTCTACTTTATATAAACGACGTGCCGGAAGTGATTAGTGGAAACGTGCCCCTATTTGCAGATGACGTCAAATTAGTAGCTTATAGAAGCGAAATTGACAATCTCAAGTTTAGCCTTCAACGTGCTTAGAAATGGTCTATTAAATCGGGACTTATACCTCAATGCCGATAAATGCTGCCATATTGCAGTGGGATCTCCTTTTGACTCGTCGGCTCTTACTCTCGGCGGTGACATGACTCTGTTCAAGGAGGCGAATGAGACAAAAGATCTTGGCCTTCCGATCGACTCTTCTTTCAATCCATCTAAACATTGTATTCAGGTTGTAAACAAAGCAAGTAGCACTCCATTTCGCATTCGACATTCTTTTTACAAACTCACTCTTCTACTTTATGTTATCCCTCGTTAGACGACTGTTAGAATATAGTGTCCAGGCCACTGCTCCATATCTAATACGTGATATCTAGCATCTGGAGAGATTTAAACAACTGGCTACTCGAATTTTGGCTAAGATCAAAGTGTAGTATCTGTTCCGATGGATACTGCACCCCATACTGGTGTTGTCTTGGCCTTCGAGTCTTGATTTGAAGAGTTCCGATTTTTCTGATTTTCGAATTCGATGCCGATTTATCGTCCCAACACTAGTACTAATCATTCTGCGTGGAAGAACAAATTTGATAAAATAAATAGTCTGTGAACATATCACTGTTACAAACTAACGAAATCGACAATCTCAAATCTAGCCTTCAACGTGCATAGAAATGGTCTATTAAATGGGACTTATACCTCAATGCCGATAAATGCTGCCATATTGCAGTAGGATCTCCTTCTGACTCATTGGAGTATTTCTAAAGCAAGCACAAGGATGCTACATTGCGGCGATGGGACATGGACTGGAGCTTAGTTGACAGTGAGGGACCTATTAGGTTGGCGACTTATTTTTGGACCTTGTCAATGAGGGAGAGAGTAGTAGATGATGCACCAGCCCAGATGTGGCAACAATACTCCATGCATGGGCGGATGGTGGCTTTGTAGAGATACAGGATAATGTCAGGTGTGAGGAGTTTACTAGCACGGTAGAGGGAGCCCACCTTCTTTGCGGCAGCCCTGGCACTTGTCATAAACCGTACTTATAAATAATAAAATGTTGTTAATTCAATTCATCATTTTTGATCCTCTCATAATAATCATCATTATTTCACTGTGAATGTTATATTTATCCTCAAGTGGCTTTTATCCCTGATGGTGACCAATTGGTAAAAGAATATGGTCACTCTGTCTTTACCTGCATGATCTGATGAAGACATTTTGGATCAAATACACCAGCCGTTCGTTTGAGCGCAACGAATGAGACAAGAGATCTTGGCCTTCCGGTCGACTCTTCTTTCAATCCGTCTAAACATTGTATTCAGGTTGCAAACAAAGCAAGTAGCACTCTATTTCGCATTCGACGTTCTTTTTGCAAACTCACTTTATGTTATCCCTCGTTAGACGACTGTTAGAATATAGTGTCCAGGCCACTGCTCCATATCTAATATGTGATATCTAGCATCTGGAGAGATTTAAACAACTGGCTACTCGAATGGCTGAGATCAAAGTGTAGTATCTGTTCCGATGGATACTGCACCCCATACTGGTGTCGTCTTGGCCTTCGGGTCTTGATTTACGCCGGTCAATGGGTCTGTCCTGTGCAGTTCTAGGAGGTCCACCTTCCCAGGCTTTGCCTCCCCTCTTTGGGGAGGAGTACGTTTATTGGTTACTGCCTGAAGCGCTTCTACCGGGGAATGCCGACAGGGCTGCCCAGGCAATTTTTAAACCCCACTTTCCCGACCCGACCTTGGGTCACATCTTACTTGTGGGAGTAAGATAAAAAACTGGCCTTGTGCCTAGCTCCTGGAGAGGAGTAAATCAATACTCGAATGGCGCAGGGACTATGGAATCTGCTCTACGAAAGACGACTCAAGAAGCTTTACGTTTTTACCCTTGAGCTCCGACAATTACGTGGTGAACTCATTTGAGGCAAAAAATCTTTTCAATTGCCATTATGATATCCCTTCACTCCAGAAAGAGGTTTACGTGGGCATTACCAGAAACTGTTTCACTGCCGATTTCGATTGAACCGGAGGAGAGATACTTTCTCACTCAGAATCCCTAGACCTTGGAATTAACTTCCAGATGACTGTTAGAATATAGTGTCCAGGCCACTGCTCCATATCTAATACGTGATATCTAGCATCTGGAGAGATTTAAACGACTGGCTACTCGAATGGCACAGGCACTATGGGATCTTTTATCCATTGCGCCACGGGCCCTTGTTTTTTTCCATAAAGATTCCCAAGTTCGACAAGACATACCTGAAGAAGGTTAGATGTTACATCAGCCGAAACATCCAAGATGAGAACAGTAGTCCGAATAATACAAATTATCAATCCTCATCTCAAAAATTCCGAAATATAACACCTGATTAGTCGTTTAAAGGGGCAGACAATCAAAATAGTACAAAGTTCATGCACACATTAACTGCTTGGTAGAATCAGTGAAAAAAATGAAAAGTTGCTAAAGAAATTGGGTTTAGCGGTCGGTGTCAAGGTAAGATGGAATAGATAAATGCAAGGAGCACTCTATTTCTCATTCGACGTTTTTTCCGCAAACTCACTCCTGAAATATTTCTCCCACTTTATGTCTCCCTCGTCAGACCACTGTTTGAGTATGGTGTCCAGTATGGTGCTCTATATCTAATACATGATATCCAGCATCTGAAGAGAGTTCAAAGACTGGCTACTCGAATGATTCAAGGTTTATGGGATCCACCCTATGAAAGCCGACTCAAGAAACTTAACTGTTTCTCCCTTGAGCACAGACGATTACACGTGATCACACTTTGGCCTACAATCTCCTCAACGGTCATTACGATATACCTCAGGACTTATTATTCACCCTTGCACCAGAAAGAGGTCTAAGTGGACACTACAAGAAACTATTTCACCGCCGATTTCGATTGAACACAAGTGTTTTTTAACTGTTTTTTAAAAATAATTTTTATAATTTTTTTTTAAAAAATTAAGTAAAAATCAAACATGTTAGTTTAAGGTCAGTTCTATGGAAATGCCCTGGTTGACAGCTTTGGAGTTGTTCTTTGAAACATGCCTTAAGCTTTTCAATATCAAGACAAATGTGTTTTGAAATGGGCAGAAACAATCGTATGGATAAAAATGTTTTTAAAAAGTAAACTCGGAATACATGATATATATATATATATATATATATATATATATATAATTTTGCTATCCACAAATACGTGTTTCGTTGTCTCTACGACTCATCAGTGTGGCTGGCTGGCCATCTGTCAGTTACAATTTTTCCGTCAGTCACAATTTTTTTTTTAAACGTAATAAATACATTGCGGAATTTGTCTCATTTCAATATATCAAATATCTTAACTACTTTTCGAAATGGAAAATATTGCATTAAATAAAATAATATAATTCCCAACAAGTAAAGCAGATGCCATGACCGGAAATCGAAACCAAAACCTTGAGATCTTCATTCTGAGGTTCTACCAACTGAATACAGGTTCTGAGGTTCTACCAACTTATGAATACAGCTTAAAACATTACCTTAACAAAATAATCATAGATTTGGTGTGACGTCATGGATTTATGATTTACGTCATGTTTCAAAACATGAATTCAAACATGAGCGATAATAAAAAAAAAAAAATGAATAGGTAAACTATTATTTTAATAGTCCAAAACAATTTATTTTGTTTTAACTACCTATTGGCAATAAAGAAAACAATTTAATATATACTAGAATTTGGGCCCGTAGTGCCCGTAATTGTAATAACTAAAAATAATAAGTCTCTTTACTTTTATATTATTATTATTATTATTATTATTATTATTATTATTATTATTATTTACTAACTAGGAGTTATCACACAGGTCATCAGTGATTGCTCACCGACAACCGGTGGTATTCCCTGGAGTCTGAATGACAACAAGTCTCCCCAGATTTCCAGTATTCTCCACCTCTTTTCGATAGCCACCGCAAATAAATTTGCAGTATCACAACAGCCGTTTACCATTGATTTCTCGCTGGTAAGGACCATTGGTTTTCTCTGGGATTTGGGTGGCAATAAACCTCCCCAAGGTCCCAGTAGTCTCTGTACTTCCAGTGGAGGTCTGGTTTGTGCTGTCCCTCCTCGGTTTCTCATCCTCCTTGACCCTATGCAAATATTTTGTGGTGTCAGCCTAGGCTGGTACCATTTTTTTTTTTTTTCATTTAAAAAGTTTTTAAAATATTTTTTTTTTTGGGGGGGGGGTACTCACTAGGAGTTCTCACACAGGTCATCAGTGATTGCTCACCGACAACCGGTGATATTCCCTGGAGTCTGAGTGACAACAAGTCTCCCTAGATTTCCAGTATTCTCCACCTCTTTTTGATAACCACCGCAAATAACCTTGCAATATCGCAACAGCCGTTTACCATTGATTTCTCGCTGGTAGAATTTGGGTGGCAATAAGCCTCCTCAAGGTCCCAGCAGTCTCTACACTTCCAGTGGAGGTCTGGTTTGTGCTGTCCCTCCTCGGTCTTCTCATCCTCTTTGACCCATATGCAAATATTTTGTGTGGTGTCAGCCTAGGCTGGTACCATTTTTTATTTATTTTATTTTTTTATTTTATTTTTTATTTTTATTTTTTATTATTATTATTATTATTAGTAGTAGTAGTAGTAGTAGAAGAAGTAGTAGTATTTATATGGAAGTAAATAGATTTATTATTTTGCCATCTAATTTACATAGGTGTTTGTTGTGTGTACACACGTATGTAAAATAAATGCTCACAAAGACATTAAGAAATATTAGAGAGTGGTTGAATCCATAAGAAAATAATCAACATAGAGTGAGAGTGGGCGAGAGAAATATATAGATAGTTTAGAGAGAGATGGGTTACTTGTTCAGTTAATTATAAATTACGGCTAATTAGAACAATTAAAGCAGAATTATTTTTTTATTTTTTTATTTGTCAAACATAGCTCAGTTCCAGAACTAATTTTCGCATGTATTTTGTGTTATTAAAGCATTTAGGCAAACGCCCTTAGGGAAACAAATGTCACATTTATAGTTTAATAGATACATGCACACACTTTAACTCTGTTAGAAGAATCATACACTACAACAGGCCCTGTCATTATCATGGACGGCGGCACCGGGGGAGGGGGGGCAAGGGGGGGGGATCAAGCCCCTCCCACACACACACACACACTTTTTGACTTGGCCCCCCCACTTTACGGTCATCAATAATGAAGTTATATATGCATGTGTTTAACTGGCCCCCCCCCATTTTTATAACTGTCCCGCCGGTCCTGATTATAATGTGAAAATGGCATGCATACACACAAACACACAAACACACGACTCATTGTTATTAAAGTATATAGGCAAACACCCTTAGGGAAACAAATGTCACATTTATAGTTTAATAGATACATGCACACATTTTAACTCTGTTAGAAGAATCATACACTACAACAGGCCCTGTCATTATCATGGACGGCGGCACCGGGGGGGGGGGGCAAGGGGGGATCAAGCCCCTCCCACACACACACACACTTTTTGACTTGCCCCCCCCACTTTACGGTCATCAATAATGAAGTTATATATGCATGTGTTTAACCGCCCCCCACACTTTTTAAGAGAGCCCCCCCCCCACTTTTATAACTGTCCCACCGGTCCTGATTATAATGTGAAAATGGCATGCATACACACAAACACACAAACGCACGACTCATTTATATATAGATTCAGTTCTCTTCTTTTTACTCATTTGTCATTCGCTGAAAATAATGCAAGAAAATTGCATTTCTTTGTTACTAAGCCTCTTTGATTTCCTGGCAAATCTGCAAATATGAGTAATACTGTTTGTATTCTTCCAAACGTTCGAAGCAAAGTTTGTTTCTTTGAAGAACACATAGCAAAAAAGAAAAAGAAAAGAAATGACCTTTCCCCCACCACCACCATCACATTATCTAATGATATTCAAAATAGCCTTTGACCTCACTCGGGAGATGCTTCAAGCTTTTCAAGGGTGGGGCCTACACACATAAAACAAAAAAATAGAGTAAATGTCGAAACCAAAAAGCAGACTGTGAGTCTAAAAATCCTTTGTTAAGAAACCGGATAAATTATGCTGTCTTGGTTTGAAGCCTTAACAAAATTGCTGGCAGTAAGGGTTTAATTTTATGGTTCAGTAATTCTCTGGTTTGAAGAAAAGAGGAAAAGGTTAATTGGTGTCACGGCTCAGATGAGAGCCGATTTCCCAAGTTAAGCCATCTCATTTCGAGTTTAGGTCATTTACCATGGACCAATCAACTTCCTTTTCCATGATCACATGATCAATCAAAATGCCATCGTCAGACAAATCAGCAGTGACGTAGCAAGGGCAGATAACTGAGCCGTTGCATAATTGCTCAATCTAAAAATATAGTTAATAACGTTTTGCTTTTTGTCTTGTTTTATGATTCTGAGCCTTTTATTTCTTAAAAATAATTCAGAGCTGCAGTTTTTTATTAATGTTATTTTAGTATTAATTGTTAACATTTTGATTTTCAATACAAATTTAAGCATATAAACCAGTTTGATATGGTGTTAAGTTAAAAGGTGTTAATGCCACCAAATTATAAACTTTGGTGCTTTCTTACAAATATTTCTGGCATGGAAAAAATAAATAGTCCAATTTTGGCATGGATATTCCAATAGTCATAAACTATTAGAATATCTGGTAAACCAGAAGAATCCCTCGACTCAGTCTGCAGCAAATGGTGTCCGATCAGATTTTGCTTAAAAATAAGTATCAAGGTGTTAATAAAAAGCAGGAAAAGTTTTGGACAAATTTCTATTTTAAATAATTTTTTTAAAAAAATAAGTAATCAAATGAGTGGTTTTATTTTTTTTTTTTTTGAAAATATAATAAAATATATATATATTTTTTTTAATTAATTAATTTAGAAAAATACGCAATCAGATGCGATTTTATTTTTTGGGGGAAAATATAATTTTTTTTTTTCGAAATGAACTCCATCTGGAGTTAGTACATTTAGTATGCATAATTTAGTACTTGCTAGCAGTTAAATAGTAGTTTTATCACTTGCTAGCAGTTAAATATAGTTCTATAACTTGCTAGCACTTAAATATAGTTTTATCACTTGCTACCAGTTAAATATATTTCTATCACTTGCTAGCAGTTAAATATAGTTTTATCACTTGCTAGCAGTTAAATATATCTCTATCACTTGCTGGCAGTTAAATATAGTTCTATCACTTGCTAGCAGTTAAATATAGTTTTATAACTTGCTAGCAGTTAAATAAAGTTCTATCACTTGCTAGCAGTTAAATATAGTTTTATCACTTGCTACCAGTTAAATATAGTTTCATCACTTGCTAGCACTTAAATATAGTTTTATCACTTGCTAGCAGTTAAATATAGTTCTATAACTTGCTAGCAGTTAAATATAGTTCTATAACTTGCTAGCAGTTAAATATAGTTCTATAACTTGCTACCAGTTAAATATAGTTTCATCACTTGCTAGCAGTTAAATATAGTTTCATCACTTGCTACCAGTTAAATATAGTTTCATCACTTGCTACCAGTTAAATATAGTTCTATCACTTGCTACCAGTTAAATATAGTTTTATCACTTGCTACCAGTTAAATATAGTTTCATCACTTGCTGCCAGTTAAATATAGTTCTATCACTTGCTAGCAGTTAAATATAGTTCTATCAATTGCTAGCAGTTAAATATAGTTCTATCACTTGTTAGCAGTTAAATATAGTTTTATCACTTGCTAGCAGTTAAATATAGTTTTATCACTTGCTAGCAGTTAAATATAGTTCTATCACTTGTTAGCAGTTAAATAGTAGTTTTATCACTTGCTACCAGTTAAATATAGTTTCATCACTTGCTAGCAGTTAAATATAGTTTCATCACTTGCTACCAGTTAAATATAGTTTCATCACTTGCTACCAGTTAAATATAGTTCTATCACTTGCTAGCAGTTAAATATAGTTCTATCACTTGCTAGCACTTAAATATAGTTTTATCACTTGCTAGCAGTTAAATATAGTTGTACCACTTGCTACCAGTTAAATATATCTCTATACCCTTGCTGGCAGTTAAATATAGTTCTATCACTTGCTAGAAGTTAAATATAGTTCTATCACTTGCTAGCAGTTAAATAAAGTTCTATCACTTGCTAGCAGTTAAATATAGTTGTACCACTTGCTACCAGTTAAATATAGTTTTATCACTTGCTACCAGTTAAATATAGTTCTATAACTTGCTACCAGTTAAATATAGTTGTATCACTTGCTACCAGTTAAATATAGTTTTATCACTTGCTACCAGTTAAATATAGTTCTATAACTTGCTACCAGTTAAATATAGTTGTATCACTTGCTACCAGTTAAATATAGTTTTATCACTTGCTACCAGTTAAATATAGTTTAATCACTTGCTACCAGTAAAATATAGTTTTATTACTTGCTACCAGTTAAATATAGTTCTATAACTTGCTACCAGTTAAATATAGTTTTATTACTTGCTACCAGTTAAATATAGTTTTATCACTTGCTACCAGTTAAATATAGTTTCATCACTTGCTACCAGTTAAATATAGTTCTATCACTTGCTACTAGTTAAATATAGTTTTATAACTTGCTAGCAGTTAAATATAGTTCTATCAATTGCTAGCAGTTAAATATAGTTTTATCACTTGCTAGCAGTTAAATATAGTTTTATCACTTGCTACCAGTTAAATCTAGTTTTATCACTTGCTACCAGTTAAATATAGTTTTATCACTTGCTACCAGTTAAATATAGTTCTATCACTTGCTACCAGTTAAATATAGTTTTATAACTTGCTACCAGTTAAATATAGTTTTATCACTTGCTACCAGTTAAATATAGTTTTATCACTTGCTACCATAAAATATAGTTGTATTACTTGCTTCCAGTTAAATATAGTTTTATTACTTGCTTCCAGTTAAATATAGTTTTATTACTTGCTACCAGTTAAATATAGTTTTATCACTTGCTACCAGTTAAATATAGTTTTATCACTTGCTACCAGTTAAATATAGTTCTATCACTTGCTACCAGTTAAATTTAGTTCTATCACTTGCTACCAGTTAAGTATAGTTCTATCACTTGCTACCAGTTAAATATAGTTGTATCACTTGCTAGCAGTTAAATATAGTTCTATCAATTGCTAGCAGTTAAATATAGTTTTATCACTTGCTACCAGTTAAATATAGTTCTATCAATTGCTAGCAGTTAAATATAGTTGTATCACTTGCTACCAGTTAAATATAGTTTCATCACTTGCTAGCAGTTAAATATAGTTTTATAACTTGCTACCAGTTAAATATAGTTGTATCACTTGCTACAAGTTAAATATAGTTTTATCACTTGCTAGCAGTTAAATAGTTTTATCACTTGCTAGCAGTTAAATATAGTTTTATCACTTGCTAGCAGTTAAATATAGTTCTATCACTTGCTAGCAGTTAAATATAGTTGTATCACTTGCTACCAGTTAAATATAGTTTTATCACTTGCTACCAGTTAAATATAGTGTTATCACTTGCTACCAGTTAAATATAGTTGCTAGCAGTTTAGTATAGGGAAAATTAAACTATCGAATCCAGGGAATCTGAAACTCTCGCCAGAAGTTATATTACAGATTAAGTTTAATATCAGGAACAAAATTTGATTTGACTCCATTTGCTGCAGACTTTGAGTCGGAGATTGTTCTGGTTTGCTGAATATTGGTACATTTTGATAATAAAAAGAGTTACCTATTATTATGCTAAAGCTAAGTTAATCAACGTTTGTTTCCCTAAGGGTTTTTTTTTCTTTCATATTTTAAGTAATTTCTTGCTAGAATTAATTAAAGTTGGTACTTCTATCGATTCTGACCCAACCTCCGTGAACTTTGCATCGGCAGCGTTCGGGCATGCTACGTAAACACCCGGGAGATGACGAGTCGAATGGTGGCAGAGAGATGCCGAGCGATTAGCCAATCAGCTGTCAGTAACCAGACGACAATTTTTCTAATCAGTATTGAAATTGATTAAAGCCCGAACCAATTGATCAAAGCCAGTGCATGTTTATTTCCTGTCAAATTCAAAAAGAAAAAAAAATTAATTACGAAGAACTGTGTAGCAGAGTTGAATCTCACGAAGGAGTCCTTTCTCTCTGCCAGGAAAAAAAGATGTTGGCAAAAAAAAAAAAATGTCCGAAATGCCGCTTGATAGAAAGAAAAGGTATTATTATTATTTACTCACTATGAGTTCTCACACAGGTCATCAGTGATTGCTCACCAACAACCGGTGGTATTCCCTGGAGTCTGAGTGACAACAAGTCTCCCCAGATTTCCAGTATTCTCCACCTCTTTTCGATAGCAACCGCAAATAAATTTGCAGTATCACAACAGCTGTTTACCATTGATTTCTCGCTGGTAAGGACCATTGGTCTTCTCTGGGATTTGGGTGGTAATAAGCCTCCCCAAGGTCCCAGTTGTGCTGTCCCTCCTCGGTTTTCTTATCCTCCTTGACCCTATGCAAATATTTTGTGTGGTGTCAGCCTAGGCTTTTTTTTTTTCTAAATTATTTTTTAATTTAAATATTTTTTTTTTCTTTCTTTTAATAATTTTTATTTGTTTATTTTTTTTTTCAAAGTGGGGGACTGAACTTAAAGTAGGTGACCGAACCGAAAGTGGGGGACCGAACCCAAAATGGGGGACCGAACTGAAAGTGGGGGACCGAACTGAAAGTGGGGGACCGAACCGAAAGTGGAGGACCGAACCGAAAGTGGGGGATCAGACTGAAAGTGGAGGACCGAACCGAAAGTGAGGGACCAAACCCAAAGTGGGGGACCGAACCCAAAGTGGGGGACCGAACCCAAAGTGGGGGACCAAACTGAAAGTGGGGGACCAAACTGAAAGTGGGGGACCGAACCGAAAGTGGGGGACCGAACCAAAAGTGGGGGACCGAACCCAAAGTGGGGGACCGAACCGAAAGTGAGGGACCAAACCAAAATTGTCCGTTCGCCATTTTGACTTCTTACTGTAACGACGGTGTATTTGAACGAAATCTTATATCGAAATAAAAAAAAATTTAAACACATAAAAAAATATGTAGGTAGGTAAAAAAAAGTAACTTTTCTTGCATTTGGTAACAGTTATTTGTTCAATATTAGTTGTTTTTTGTGTTAACTGTACTGCAACATCGGCAAATGTTAATTTCCACTTGAGTGAACCGTCCGTTTCAGACGGTGATTGCTAACTGACACGTTTCTATATGCAGGATAGACACGTTTCTATAGGAGGACATGTCCAAACAGGTGAAAGAGACGCGCGGCTTTGGAAATAGAATATTTATGTGCTTCTTTCAACGCCACCAACAGCTCACAACAGTTTCATTTGAAATGCAGGCACCTAAGACACAAAAAGTGGGACAAAAAAGCGAAGAGAGTAAAAAGTATAGACGGTTTCCCCTTTGCCATTTATATCTATTCTATATTTATACTCTCTCTCTCTCTCTCTCTCTCTCTCTCTCTCTCTCTCTCTCTCTCTCTCTCTGTCCGGGGATACAATTGAAAACAAAACCCTATACCAAGATCAAACACAAATTTTTTTTCAATTTTATGAGAAATCCAATGGTGGTATTAATCTTCTGTCAGAAGGTTTTACAATAATATCATGTTACTAGTGGGACCCCCGTAGAAATTCCATGGTGTTTTCTACATCAATCTGTATAATTTACTGTTAAAAAATAATATTTCTTTTAAAATAATAAATGCCTGCCAGGATCAATACTGTTAAGGGAAAAAAATGAGTCTTTCTTCTTCCGTAAAAATAATTGTAATTGTCTGCTAAATATACTCAAAATAAATAAAACGAAATGTCTTTTTTTTTTCTTTCTTTCTTTAAAATTGTAGCAATTTAATTCTGTTTAAAACGATAAATATTCTTTGTCTTTTTACTGTGAAAATAATTGTCAACTAAATATTTTTCAAATCGATAAAACGAATGTAACTTTGTGTAAAGTATTTAAAATTGTTTTAGTCAACGAGATGATTGTAATGAACAATTACGAATAACTTTCCCTGTTTTGAATTATCTCCCCTTTGGAGAACTCTCCTGCTTTTACTAAACAATATAAATAGCAGCACTAATATTGTACCGACATTGTATGCCGAATAAAGCTTTCTCACATTATGTCTGTTCTCGTTTGTCATTGCAATTTATTCGGCATACACTCAACATGGAACAATAAATGTGCCCACAACGGTTCGACGTGGAACCTGACTTTTCTAATTCTGAAAAACGCTGGATTCATTGGCAAAGTAACATTTGAAAACTTTTTGCAAAAATTACATGCAGAAAAGTGATATAATTGGATTTTTTAGCAATACATTTTAAAATGGGTGAAGTCGGAATTTTTACCTTACCGACATCAGATTCATAACCATCTTTGCTGATCGGACGATCTTATTTTTTTAATGTGTGAAAAGTGATAACGTACGAACATGAAATGCCTTTGCATATGATTATATAGATAATTGTTCTAGTTATTTTTGTATGTTTTAATAAAAATTTAATTAAAATTTTTTCTTATTTTATAAATTTACAAAAATTAATTTTATTTCATTAAATCTCCAAATATTTATCGTATTTTATAAATCTCCAAAAATTTATCTTATTTAATAAATCTCCAAAAATTTATCGTATTTTATAAATCTCCAAAAATTTATCTTATTTCATCAAATCTCCAAAAATTTATCTTATTTTATAAATCTCCAAAAATTTATCGTATTTTATAAATCTCCGAAAATTTATCGTATTTTATAAATCTCCAAAAATTTATCGTATTTTATAAATCTCCAAAAATTTATCGTATTTTATAGATCTCCAAAAATTAATCTTATTTTATAAATCTCCAAAAATTTATCTTATTTAATAAATCTCCAAAAATTTATCGTATTTTATAAATCTCCAAAAATTTATCTTATTTATTAAATCTCCAAAAATTTATCGTATTTTATAAATCTCCAAAAATTTATCGTATTTTATAAATCTCCAAAAATTTATCTTATTTTATAAATCTCCAAAAATTTATCGTATTTTATAAATCTCCAAAAATTTATCGTATTTTATAAATCTTCAAAAATTTATCGTATTTTATAAATCTCCAAAAATTTATCTTATTTATAAAATCTCCAAAAATTTATCTTATTTTATAAATCTCCAAAAATTTATCGTATTTTATAAATCTCCGAAAATTTATCGTATTTTATAAATCTCCAAAAATTTATCGTATTTCATCAAATCTCCAAAAATTTATCTTATTTTATAGATCTCCAAAAAATTTATCGTATTTTATAAATCTCCAAAAATTTATCTTATTTTATAAATCTCCAAAAAATTTATCGTATTTTATAAATCTCCAAAAATTTATAGTATTTTATAAATCTCCAAAAAATTTATCGTATTTTATAAATCTCCAAAAATTTATCGTATTTTATAAATCTCCAAAAATTTATCTTATTTTATAAATCTCCAAAAATTTATCTTATTTTATAAATCTCCAAAAATTTATCGTATTTTATAAATCTCCAAAAATTTATCGTATTTTATAAATCTCCAAAAATTAATCTTATTTTATAAATCTCCAAAAATTTATCTTATTTTATAAATCTCCAAAAATTTATCGTATTTTATAAATCTCCAAAAATTTATCTTATTTTATAAATCTCCAAAAATTTATCTTATTTTATAAATCTCCAAAAAATTATCGTATTTAATAAATCTCCAAAAATTTATCGTATTTTATAAATCTCCGAAAATTTATCTTATTTCATCAAATCTCCAAAAATTTATCTTATTTCATCAAATCTCCAAAAATTTATCTTATTTTATAAATCTCCAAAAATTTATCTTATTTTATAAATCTTCCAAAAATTTATCTTATTTTATAAATCTCCAAAAATTTATCTTATTTTATAAATCTCCAAAAATTTATCTTATTTTATTAAATATCCAAAAAATTATCTTATTTTATAAATCTCCAAAGTGTTATTTTTAAATAAAACTTGTTTTTAATTGAAATAAAAAAAATCTGCGATGGTACCGGAAGTTAAAGAAACCAATGTCAAGGCAAAATGTGTCCTTTTGGTCGTTGCTGATTCTGGGGTTCCTCAAGTATAATTGGTCCTCGAAAACTCAACGTACAATGCTGAAGACTTTTATTTTATACCAAACATGTATTGTAGCTCTGAAAACCTGTTGGTGCAGTAGAGCTCAGCGATTGGAATTTGGGGATCATACGAAAGACGTACAAAGCACCACTCGCAGAGTCTCTAGTTAAAAAGGAATCTGAAGCATTTTTTTTACGAGTGAT
Organism: Sepiola atlantica; assembly: GCA_963556195.1. NCBI lineage: Eukaryota > Metazoa > Mollusca > Cephalopoda > Sepiida > Sepiolidae > Sepiola > Sepiola atlantica. The sequence continues at coordinate 48,489,790 of OY744542.1, forward strand.
GATTCCTTAGGAGGGCCATAATTATGATGAGGTGGTTACTGAGTGGAAAGAACAACCAACATGTTTGTATAAGGAAAGAAAGAAAGGTTTATTGCATTCAGAGCGCAATGATGGAGGGACTGACATTAGTTTTAAAAAATAATGGAGAGACTGACATTTGTTAAAAAAATAATGGAGAGACTGACATTTGTTAAAAAAATAATGGAGAGACTGACATTTGTTAAAAAAAAATAATGGAGAGACTGACATTTGTTAAAAAAATAATGGAGGGACTGACATATGTTAAAAAAATAATGGAGAGACTGACATATGTTAAAAAAATAATGGAGAGACTGACATTTGTTAAAAAAAATAATGGAGAGACTGACATTTGTTAAAAAAAATAATGGAGAGACTGACATTTGTTAAAAAAAATAATGGAGAGACTGACATTTGTTAAAAAAAATAATGGAAAGACTGACATTTGTTAAAAAAAAAGCAAGACTCTGTATTTAATTCTTTCTCTCTATGGAAAGATGTGACACAAGGCCGGAAGTTGGATAGAGTAAGCCAGCACCCCTAAAAGAAGGGAAGACTTTGGCCTCTTAAAAAATTGCCTGAGCAGCTCCGTCAACATTCCCCCGGTGAGGGCGCCTCAAGCAGTTAGTGGTAAAGTAATTCCTCCCCAAAAAGGGAAGGTAAAGCCTGGGAGGGTGGAGCTCTATCCAGGACTAATACCGCAGCCCGACAGATTAAAGGCCACCGAGTTGGCCTAGTCTTTGTCGGACTTATTGTCGAGAACAGATCCTCGACTAGTATATACCGTTCTGAAGTCTTTGAGCAACTTTCAAAGACGCAAAACTCATATACTAATCACAGAGCTTGCTCTATGTATAATACTAGCAAAAAACTACCCGCCCTCTATGCAGGAATTACTGAGATAGTAGTTTTCTTTACAGAAAAAAGAAATAATTTCTATTTGATATTTTGGTAATTTGGAGGAAAACAACAAAAATATGATTGTTGTAGTGTTATTTGATATATTCTAATGTTGGGGAAATTTACTGTGCATGAACATAGTCAAATTTTATTTATTAGAAAAAAGAAAGTTAATTGATATGGTCTTTAAGATATTCAAAGTTGAGGAATTTTATTTTGTTTCAGCATAAAAATGAAAATTAATTTCCCATTAAAACTGGTTATACAGGGTGGCGCAAAAGTCACGCATTAGTTTGAATCAGTAACAACTGATACAAACTAATGCGTGACTTTTGCGGGATTGTTTGGCGAGCGCTTAATTGGCAGATTTTCTGATTTTAACTGGCCTTCACGTTCACCGGATTTAACAGCCCCTGACTTTTTCCTTATATGTGAACAAGCCTACAACGATTCAAGAGCTTAAAAACAATATCAGACATGAAATCCAAGAACTAGAGCCAGTTATTCTAAGGAGTGTAATGGAAAATGCCCTAACTAGAGCACGTCTTTGTGAGGCCGAAAATGGTGGCAATTTAAAGGATATTATTTTTAAAAACTACTGCAACAAAATTACCAAGTAAATGTATTATTTATCAGAAAAGCCGAGTTTCTATCACCTAAACAAACCAATGCGCGACTTTTGCACCACCCTGTATAATGAAATAAACAAATGAAAGAGTAGAATGTCGATTGGTCAAATAAAACAATTTCATATTACTGAGTTATTCAAACGGGTTACTTTGTGCCTTTTGCCTTTATTATTAACTAGCGGAACCCGCGCCCGGCGTTGCACGGGAGAAAGTACTACCTATTGCATGACGTCAAATTAAAAAAAGGAAATTACCTATTTTTTCTTCCACCACCCCCCGTCTATTGTATTGGCGAATGTTTTAAATTTAAAAAAAAATAAAAAAGTGGTAGAGTAGAATGGGATCGAACGCTAAAACAGGTGATTATGAATCCTGCCTTCTTACCGACTGCACCACCGATTCGGGTTAAAATAAATGTGAAAATAGGTCAATTAACTTAATAATAAATAAGAACCGGTGTTTTGTGAAAATTAAACTGTGTGTATTAGTTCCCGGTGTCGATGAGTAGAGTGACAGTACAGAATTGTTAGAGAGAAAAGTTTTTGCTACCACCTATATGGAGTTGGTTTTTAGGAGAGTCGTGGATGGCGGGCCAAATTTAATATTTGGTTTTAGCTGTGAAAAAAGAATAACAAATGTACTAAAACACGCTCGAGTGAATAAGTGTAATGTAATGGTGAGTTTAGTAGCCGGTGATGCATGTGGTTATTTTCCTATTCTCCGAGAAGGTACAGGGGAAAAATCGTCTCTACTTTATATATTAGAAAAGAAGAAGACATCATAAATAAGGACGTAATTAATAGTAAAAAAAATTATTTTGTAATTTAGAAAAGTTAGAGGAGGTCTTTTTTTCCTTTTTGATGACCAATGTTAAAGTTATAATCATCATCATCATCATCATCATCATCATCAGGTTTTTTAGGGTATTCACACGTAATCGACTAAAAAGTAGAATCTCATTTTTTTTGGGGGGGGGGGGTCTGAGAGTGTCAATCTACAATAACATCCAAACTTTTAATATTTTGATTTACGCCTTAAAAATAAGATATTTAATTAGCCAAGTTTAAAGAAATTATTTATTTAATTTTCATGGGAAAGGTAAACACAGCTAAACAAATCAATTGCTTAAAATTAAAATTTTAAAAAAGGGATGTATAGTTAAAAAATATAAGATTAAAGAAATAAAGTATGGGTAAATTTGTATATTAACAGCCTCCTCTACATCCCCCGCCCCCCCCCAATGAAATTCTGCTTTTTTAGGCAATTACGTGTGAAGAGTGAACACTGTGAAAAATGGAAGGACAAAAAAACGCAATAGTCCTCTATCTGCGAGCGATGTTAACTTGTTAGGGGAATCAATCAAATTTTTTAACCACTAACCCTAAGTCCCCGTAGCAAGATAACAAAACTACATGTAAAGTAGACCCCCCCCCCCAAAAAAAAAAGACGCTACAGATTTAGCTCCCATAGCAAAAAAAAAAGAAAAAGAATTTAGTTAATTCCCTAAAACGTTAGAATGATCGGGAAATGAGAGGATTATTTTTAATTAAATGTATGTATGAAACTGATCCTTACTCTAAATTCTAAAATAAGCGTTTTTTTCTTCTTTCCGCCAAGTTTTTAAAGGTGTTCATACGTAATCGCCTAAAAAAGAAGTATCAATTTTTTTGTTTTCTGGAAAGTGGGGTGATTTAACAGAGGATGTTAATCTACAATTGTAATACAAATCTATTTTTTCGTAATTTGGGCAGAATAGTGAAAAGGCAAACAAAACATTAAACAAAATTCATCGTTTCAACGGCGTTTCGAAGCTGTAGTAAAATTTAAATCTCATTATCGTACAAACGCGTTTCAGTGCGCTCCACTACAGATCGGACATAAAAAAAAAACAAACAACATCTTCATAACACCAGAAGATCGACATTCGACCAAGCCGTAAGACTTCGACTATGAAAATAAAGAAAAGAAAAAAAAAGGAAAATATTGTCTGTACCATGAATAAGGTTTTTAAAACCGAAAATTTGGATTTTAAAAAAAAATGATTTAATAAATATTTCATTTGTTTAACAAAATCTTGCGTTATGTTGGCTGATTCTAAAATTTCAAAGTTATTAAACAATAAGTTTATTGTTTTCATTTATTTTTCACGAAAAATGTAAAAACTACGAAAATTAAATGCTAGGGGTAAATTTAAAAAAAAAAAAAACTTGTTTAAAGCATTTAGTTATAAAATTATGTTTACCATTCTATATCAAGAATAATGAATGCTGCTTTTTAGGTAAAGACTACGTTTTAAAAATGAGATATATTAAAATAATTAGTAATTAAAAAAAAACAACTTGTTTTGCTTGTCGATTGTTTTAGAGGTGGCGGAGATGAATTAGAAATAAATAATTTGTCAATAATTCAAGACCTCCTTCTGTCTTGAGAAACAATGGATACCCTCTGTAAGGGTGCCGGTCAAACAGCATACAGTGAGAGAGGGTGAGAGTGATAGACAGAAACTTAGTAAGAGATGCAGCAATTGGTGAGTTAATTGCAAATTACGGTCAGTTAGAACAATTAAAACTAAGGCATACTTTAGCATATATTTTGTCTGATTAAGAAAAACGTTTTAGGGAAACAGACGTTGATTAACTCAGCTTTTGTACAACAATAGTATATCGACTGATATCGACTGATATTTTGACTTAATTGTCTCTTGAGAGCCAAATGATTTAACGCAAGAAAATAAACCTATTAAAAAATTCAAATATTTTTCAGATAATTCAGATTTCGAGATTATTTGCCAATTAAAAATGTTTCTCTCGAAATACTGAAAAGAAAAAAAGCTGAGAAATCAAAAAAAATTCTTAAACCCAATATCTTGGGTGAAGGGGGGGTCACAGACTTTCTCCACTGGAAATAACAAACAACGCATCAATTTCCAGACAAGATCATAACAGATTTATGCATACACACGAACAAGACCAGCCATCCACATGCATCACCAAAACAAACCTGAACATTCATAGACACACACACACACACACACACACATAAATACACAGCTGCATACACACATACACACATAAATACACCACTGCATATACATATACACACACACATAAATACACAACTGCATACACACATTCTTACACACATAAATACACAGCTGCATAACACATACCCACAAACATAAATACACAGCTGCATACACACATACCCACACACATAAATACAGAGCTGCATACACACATACCCACACACATAAATACACAACTGCATACACACATACCCACACACATAAATACACAGCTGCATACACACATACCCACACGCATAAATACACAACTGCATACACACATACCCACACACATAAATACACAGCTGCATACACACATACCCACACACATAAATACACAGCTGCATACACACATACCCACAGCTGCATACACACATACCCACATACACCTAAATAAACACATGCATATACACATATCCACAGCTGCATACACACATACCCACACACATAAATACACAGCTGCATACACACATACCCACACACATAAATACACAGCTGAATACACATATACCCACAGCTGCATACACGCATACCCACACACATAAATAAACACATGCATACACATATACCCACAGCTGCATGCACACATACCCACACACATAAATACACAGCTGCATACACACATACCCACACACATAAATACACAGCTGCATACTAACATACCCACAGCTGCATACACACATATCCATACACATAAATACACAGCTTCATACACACATACCCACAGCTGCATACACACATACCCACAGCTGCATACACACATACCCACATACATAAATACACAGCTGCATACACACATACCCACAGCTGCATACACATATACTCACCCACATAAATACACAGCTGCATACACACATACCCACCCACATAAATACACAGCTGCATACACACATAAATACACAGCTGCATACACACATACACACACACACACGCAAAATGAACTAGTAAATATTGCAATTCATATATGAATGCTTTGTATTTTAGACAAAAAAATACATTTCCATTGTTAACATCAAATCGTTTAAATCTAAACTAAAATTTAAAATGAACAATTATAACAGTGAGAGGGGGTGAGAGATATAGACAGAAACTAAGTAAGAGGTTGATCACTTGGTAAGTTAATTACAAATTACGACTAATTAGAACATTTAAAATGGAATTTTTGTTTTTTCAAGCATTACTCAATCCCAGAATTAAAGATTATTTTAACGTGTAATTTTGTGCGATTAAAATATATAAGAAATTGTAGGCCGGTTTGATTCTGTTGTTCTCATTTTTGCAGGAGGGACCACGTGAAGGTTGCCAACATCCCTAAACTACATGTTAAATAGTATTACTACGGCTGGTGATATTCCAATCATTTTATTCTTTCCTTTCTTTATTATCTTCGACTGTTAATAAACAGAGAGAGAGAGAGAGAGAGAGAGAGAGAGAGAGACGGAAGTGAGAGAGATAAATACCGTATAAAATAAGAGCGATGAGTCCAACAACATACAGTGGGAGAGGGCGAGAGTGATAGACAAAAGTAGTTAGAGATGGTGAGTTAATTGAAACTTGCATGTTTTACAAATACTTCAATGGATTATGCTCCGATGAACTGGCTACTCTGGTGCCCCCTCGACGTAAATTCCCTAGACTAACTCGACAATCAACTAAATCTCATTCATTCACTGTGGAGGTCCCCAGATGTCGGAGAGCCTTCTGCTCAAATAGCTTCTTTCCTCGTACTGCTGGCCTCTGGAACTCTCTCCCTGCCCCCTGTTTCCCCGACAGAACAGACATGCAGAAGTTTAAAACTAATGTAAACAGACATCTTGCTGCGCAGATCCCAAGTTAGGTTGAACCCCCCCTTCCTTCTCCCCTTTTATTTTCTCAGTAGCCCCTTACGTCTACAGTGGTGGCTTGCCTTGTTTGGGGTGAACTATGTTAAAAAAAACAAAAAAAACAGAGAGAGAGAGAGAGAGATAGAGAGAGACGGAAGTGAGAGAGATAGATACCGTATAAAATAAGAGCGATGTGTCCAACAACATACAGTGGGAGAGGGTGCAAGTGATAGACAAAATTAGTTAGAGATGGTGAGTTAATTGAAACTTGCATCAAATTAGAAAAATTAACACAGAATTTTGTTTTCAAACATAACTCGCCAAATTGAGGAACATCCAAACATTGGAAAATACAAACGTTTTCCTTCAGCAGCTGCCTGTCTCCATGACAGGAGATTCTTCCTCAATCGTTGCATATAAGAAAAGGTCATCCCAAGAAGGTCGCACAAACTACTCAAACGTCTCTCCGCACGCGTTTTATTATTCTTTCTTTTTTTCAAATAGTGAAACACGTGCCAATAACATCTCGTTGTGCGTTCTTCTTTTTACTATGTTTTTACCGTTATCGAATAAATTTTTAAATCTTTACTCTTTCTGAAGATCCACTGCTGATCCAAACGAAACCGGTAAAATCTCTCGTCTCTTGATGATTTTTTTTCCTGTATTTAAATTTGTTTTTTTTTTCGTGTGTCTTTTTCACACACACACACACACATATATATATATACCTATATATATTTTTTTTCTTTGAATTTCTGTAAGACGTGGTGCTAAAGGCGCTGATGAAGGGACGTTTTGGAGTAGCTTTGTTAATTTATAAAATAAAATAAAGTATTTCCAAAATGTTTTGGAAACGATCGTACGCCATACTAGACTTAATGTTCTAATTCTTGGAACAATTGTAATGTTCTAATTCATTGAATCCTTTTATATATATATATATATATATATATATATATATATATATATATATATATACACTCTCCTATATATATATATTACTCTCCTTTTTTATTATTACCATTACGTCTTCTCATCAAGTGGCTTCATGCCTTGTCTTAAGCGACTTCCATAAAAAAGGCTAAACAGTAGCATTTATGTTTCATTTCCGAGAGAATCATCAGGCTAATTAATAAATAAATTTTTATCATACTACTCTACACATATATTGAGCACTGTTGAAGTAAATACTGAAAATATACGTAATATATTATTTTATAATATACGAGCTGACCCGTGTCTCGACGTTGCCCGGGAAAGTAGATTAACTAAAGAAATTCGATGCCCAACCTCGAACTATTGAATTATTTTCTGCTTATGATTATCCGGCACGAACATAGACCTCACGATGTTAAAAGCAGATACCCATAATTTTCTGTACTCTGAGGTTTCTAATACCTATTATTCATATTTTCACAAATATCATAGTTGTTAAGCAGGCAAAAACCATTGTCCCTGTAGATACCTATCTTGTTCATGTGAATTGGAAGATCGACTTTCAGTTTATCTGAAGCAAGCAGCGAAACACTCTTCTTGAGGCTGCTCATTACTCTCAGCTTGTTGACTTCTCTTTCGAAAGCCAACTGCTCTAATTCTGTTCCGAGGGCTTGTGTCATGCGTTTTCTCCTTGGAAAGAATCGGACAACAAACTGAAGGGATTTTCCATCTTTTCTTTCGTTACTTTGAATATGAAGAAATTGAAAAGATAAAAATGAGAGCTTGAAAATTAAATTAAATGCAAAAGTAAGATTGCTATTAACAAAACTAATAAACCTGTGTCATTATTTGGATGATTATCTCCGATGCGAAAACTCCCCTTAAAAATGTTATTTTGTTGTGTGAAGGGAGAATGTTTTCTCCGGTGGTTGTGTAGTGATAGGTAGAGGAAGAGTGTAAGCGGTAAAACAGTAAATAGGTACCAGTCTGAAAAAATGCTACCGGTGAAAGTGGTAAGGGAGTATTCAAAAATAAAGGACAGGGATTAAATCAACCAGAGAAAGAAAAAGTAACAGTACTTTTTTACTATCAGACTCATTTTTTTTTTTTTTTTGGCGATTACATATAAACAGCTTAAAAAAAATCTGCAGAACAATTATGAAGACAAATTAAATATTTTAGGGTGGGAGATCACTTTCCTATAAAAATTTAACGTAAAATGAGGACCCACTTCCTGCACATTTAGCTGTAAATGTAGACGTGTACCCATTTTTTTTTTTTTTCAGTTTTTCTTTTGAAAATATTTTTAAACAAATTTCTGAATTGTGCCCGGTTTCTGACCAAAAAAAAACAATCTTCACTTTCAGCTACATCGCCTCTTTCTACTTCTTTTTAGGGTTAGGGTTAGGTTAGGGTTAGGGTTAGTTAAGATATACCTATATATCTATGACGCCCCCCCCCAAAAAAAAATATGAACATTGTAACTTTTTTCACTGCTTAAGAAAAAGAAAAATTTCCCTCTCCATAAATTATTTTTAAAGCAGAAAAAAAATGTAAATTCGAAAAATAAAAATAAAACTATCCCTCCCTCCCCCCCAAAAAATAGTTTCTACACTATTTTTTTTAATTGTGCAGCAAAGTACTAAATAGTTTCCGCGCTTTAATTTGTTGTAAAAAATAAAAAGTGTAGATTAGGTGAATTAGATAGATTAGATTGCCAATCACAATCAAGGATTT
>OY744542.1:48501396-48623896 GCA_963556195.1 Sepiola atlantica
TCACATACATTCGGAGTATAACTGATTGATAAACAATGTATCGGAGTTTGTGTTTTTCTTGTGAGTGTATTGCTTTTGGTTGCGTGTACTTGTAAACAAGTGCTTGTGCCCTCGGCGATCACAAATATGAGGAATGGACGACATGGCCAGAACGAGAACAACAATGAAAGAAAAGAAAACCACGGAACGCACAGCGTTGGGGTCGGCGGTTGTCGAGGGACGCACGTGGTCTTACAGGGAAGACTTCCACATCACGGCCACACCATGGAAGATAAACACTGTCAACCTCAAGGAAAATCATATCAGACTGGAACGATCCCCACACGCATCCACAGAAGAACACACTGTAAAGCCCAGAAAGCTAACGTAGGTGACAATTTTATTTTGCTCTCTTTTACTCTGTTTAAATTGTTGGTTAAGATAATTTGTAAAAATTATTGGCGGATAGGGATTTTTTGTCTACTACAGAAAAAAACAAATATAAACAAAATGGCTAACACGAACCCAACCCCATTAAACAAAGTACTCTCAGATGGATCAAAGATCCCAATCTTTACTGGAAACTGTCCGATTTAAGGCCATATCTAGCAGCTCTGAAAAAAGAAAGAGCAGATCTACAAGCTAACAGATCCAGATCTAGTAAACCTGCTGTACCTTGGACGGTCTAACATCAGAGTGGATCGTAGAATATCTCTACGATCATCCAAATACCACCAGTAAAGAATCGCTTGACCAATTATTGGCACAGTACGGCAAGTTTACAAATTCCGGTGATGCCGCTAGAACTTTAATTAAAATAAAGCAGGATTGAGGTGAGGTACTCACGGACTTAACAAATAGGATGAACTGACTTGCTAAGTTAGGGTATACGAATGCCAAGTTAAAGGAGGGTTCAGATGAACTTTTTATTGATGCAATAATTAGCCCCTTTATTAAAGAGGATGTGGCCAGATCAAATCCGGCAACGTTATTGACAGTATGGATCAAGGGGGCCCCATACTAGACTAAAAGTACCCAAAACCGAATCCTACAGTGGGGAATGGTCGAAGAAGGGCCATGGTTGCCACATCTGTAGCAAATCGATCAAAGTTGTAAAGAGTAAGTTTTGTGGGTACGCTTCGGCGCCAGATCGAAGAGACCACGGCGAGGGCGTTTTAGCCACAATAGGCTAGAATGGGACTGCTCATGATCACCTGAAGGAAAAGAGAAGACCAGGGTACCCTACAAAACCCACTCACTACCACCGGCTTGATCAGAAGCCAGGTACACGGACATGGAACCATGTCAAGTTCTTGAAGAAAGAAGGACCCTAGGAAAATATGAACCCCAGAAGACATGGTTTTCAGGGCGGTGATAAAAGCTGTTTCAACTGGGCCCACCGAAGAAAGAATAAACTGAAAAACAAAACTCAAAAAAGTAGAAAATCCCAGGGATACAAACTCCCCAACTAGGGCTCGGAAATATCAAATAGTCAAAATTAAGAGTAGATCGATAGAGGCACTGATGAACACTGGATCAGGGGTCTTGTTCTAAAACATCAGTTTTTGTGGAGCTAAAAACGAGAAAAGAGAAATTGAAAGATTCTAACCTAGCAATGACTTTAGCAAACGTGTTAAATAGCATAGTCCATTTAATCATTAAAGTGTTAAATAGCATAGTCCATTTAATCATTAAAGTGTTAAATAGCATAGTCCATTTAATCATTAAAGTGTTAAATAGCATAGTCCATTTAATCATTAAAGTGTTCAATAGCATAGTCCATTTAATCATTAAAGTGTTAAATAGCATAGTCCATTTAATCATTAAAGTGTTAAATAGCATAGTCCATTTAATCATTAAAGTGTTAAATAGCATAGTCCATTTAATCATTAAAGTGTTCAATAGCATAGTCCATTTAATCATTAAAGTGTTAAATAGCATAGTCCATTTAATCATTAAAGTGTTAAATAGCATAGTCCATTTAATCATTAAAGTGTTAAATAGCATAGTCCATTTAATCATTAAAGTGTTTAATAGCATAGTCCATTTAATCATTAAAGTGTTAAATAGCATAGTCCATTTAATCATTAAAGTGTTTAATAGCATAGTCCATTTAATCATTAAAGTGTTAAATAGCATAGTCCATTTAATCATTAAAGTGTTTAATAGCATAGTCCATTTAATCATTAAAGTGTTTAATAGCATAGTCCATTTAATCATTAAAGTGTTTAATAGCATAGTCCATTTAATCATTAAAGTGTTAAATAGCATAGTCCATTTAATCATTAAAGTGTTAAATGGCATAGTCCATTTAATCATTAAAGTGTTGAATAGCATAGTCCATTTAATCATTAAAGTGTTAAATAGCATAGTCCATTTAATCCGTAAAGTGTTAAATAGCAAAGTCCATTTAATCATTAAAGTGTTAAATAGCATAGTTCATTTAATCAGTAAAGTGTTAAATAGCATAGTCCATTTAATCATTAAAGTGTTAAATAGCTTAGTCCATTTAATCATTAAAGTGTTAAATAGCATAGTCCATTTAATCATTAAAGTGTTAAATAGCATAGTCCATTTAATCATTAAAGTGTTAAATAGCATAGTCCATTTAATCATTAAAGTGTTAAATAGCATAGTCCATTTAATCATTAAAGTGTTAAATAGCATAGTCCATTTAATCATTAAAGTGTTGAATAGCATAGTCCATTTAATCATTAAAGTGTTAAATAGCATAGTCCATTTAATCATTAAAGTGTTAAATAGCATAGTCCATTTAATCATTAAAGTGTTAAATAGCATAGTCCATTTAATCATTAAAGTGTTAAATAGCATAGTCCATTTAATCATTAAAGTGTTAAATAACATAGTCCATTTAATCATTAAAGTGTTGAATAGCATAGTCCATTTAATCATTAAAGTGTTAAATAGCATAGTCCATTTAATCATTAAAGTGTTAAATAGCATAGTCCATTTAATCATTAAAGTGTTAAATAGCATAGTCCATTTAATCATTAAAGTGTTAAATAGCATAGTCCATTTAATCATTAAAGTGTTAAATAGCATAGTCCATTTAATCATTAAAGTGTTAAATAGCATAGTCCATTTAATCGTTAAAGTGTTAAATAGCATAGTCCATTTAATCATTAAAGTGTTAAATAGCATAGTCCATTTAATCGTTAAAGTGTTAAATAGCATAGTCCATTTAATCATTAAAGTGTTAAATAGCATAGTCCATTTAATCATTAAAGTGTTAAATAGCATAGTCCATTTAATCATTAAAGTGTTTAATAGCATAGTCCATTTAATCATTAACGTGTTAAATAGCATAGTCCATTTAATCATTAAAGTGTTAAATAGCATAGTCCATTTAATCATTAAAGTGTTAAATAGCATAGTCCATTTAATCATTAAAGTGTTAAATAGCATAGTCCATTTAATCGTTAAAGTGTTAAATAGCATAGTCCATTTAATCATTAAAGTGTTAAATAGCATAGTCCATTTAATCATTAAAGTGTTTAATAGCATAGTCCATTTAATCATTAAAGTGTTAAATAGCATAGTCCATTTAATCGTTAAAGTGTTAAATAGCATAGTCCATTTAATCATTAAAGTGTTAAATAGCATAGTCCATTTAATCATTAAAGTGTTAAATAGCATAGTCCATTTAATCATTAAAGTGTTTAATAGCATAGTCCATTTAATCATTAAAGTGTTAAATAGCATAGTCCATTTAATCATTAAAGTGTTTAATAGCATAGTCCATTTAATCATTAACGTGTTAAATAGCATAGTCCATTTAATCATTAAAGTGTTAAATAGCATAGTCCATTTAATCATTAAAGTGTTAAATAGCATAGTCCATTTAATCATTAAAGTGTTAAATAGCATAGTCCATTTAATCATTAAAGTGTTAAATAGCATAGTCCATTTAATCATTAAAGTGTTAAATAGCATAGTCCATTTAATCATTAAAGTGTTAAATAGCATAGTCCATTTAATCATTAAAGTGTTAAATAGCATAGTCCATTTAATCATTAAAGTGTTAAATAGCATAGTCCATTTAATCATTAAAGTGTTAAATAGCATAGTCCATTTAATTATCAAAGTGTTAAATAGCATAGTCCATTTAATCATTAAAGTGTTAAATAGCATAGTCCATTTAATCATTAAAGTGTTAAATAGCATAGTCCATTTAATCATTAAAGTGTTAATAGCATAGTCCATTTAATGATTAAAGTGTTAAATAGCATAGTCCATTTAATCATTAAAGTGTTAAATAGCATAGTCCATTTAATCATTAAAGTGTTAAATAGCATAGTCCATTTAATCATTAAAGTGTTTAATAGCATAGTCCATTTAATCATTAAAGTGTTAAATAGCATAGTCCATTTAATCATTAAAGTGTTAAATAGCATAGTCCATTTAATCATTAAAGTGTTAAATAGCATAGTCCATTTAATCGTTAAAGTGTTAAATAGCATAGTCCATTTAATCGTTAAAGTGTTAAATAGCATAGTCCATTTAATCATTAAAGTGTTAAATAGCATAGTCCATTTAATCATTAAAGTGTTTAATAGCATAGTCCATTTAATCATTAAAGTGTTAAATAGCATAGTCCATTTAATCGTTAAAGTGTTAAATAGCATAGTCCATTTAATCATTAAAGTGTTAAATAGCATAGTCCATTTAATCATTAAAGTGTTAAATAGCATAGTCCATTTAATCATTAAAGTGTTTAATAGCATAGTCCATTTAATCATTAAAGTGTTAAATAGCATAGTCCATTTAATCATTAAAGTGTTTAATAGCATAGTCCATTTAATCATTAACGTGTTAAATAGCATAGTCCATTTAATCATTAAAGTGTTAAATAGCATAGTCCATTTAATCATTAAAGTGTTAAATAGCATAGTCCATTTAATCATTAAAGTGTTAAATAGCATAGTCCATTTAATCATTAAAGTGTTAAATAGCATAGTCCATTTAATCATTAAAGTGTTAAATAGCATAGTCCATTTAATCATTAAAGTGTTAAATAGCATAGTCCATTTAATCGTTAAAGTGTTAAATAGCATAGTCCATTTAATCATTAAAGTGTTAAATAGCATAGTCCATTTAATCATTAAAGTGTTAAATAGCATAGTCCATTTAATTATCAAAGTGTTAAATAGCATAGTCCATTTAATCATTAAAGTGTTAAATAGCATAGTCCATTTAATCATTAAAGTGTTAAATAGCATAGTCCATTTAATCATTAAAGTGTTAATAGCATAGTCCATTTAATGATTAAAGTGTTAAATAGCATAGTCCATTTAATCATTAAAGTGTTAAATAGCATAGTCCATTTAATCGTTAAAGTGTTAAATAGCATAGTCCATTTAATCATTAAAGTGTTAAATAGCATAGTCCATTTAATCATTAAAGTGTTAAATAGCATAGTCCATTTAATTATCAAAGTGTTAAATAGCATAGTCCATTTAATCATTAAAGTGTTAAATAGCATAGTCCATTTAATCATTAAAGTGTTAAATAGCATAGTCCATTTAATCATTAAAGTGTTAATAGCATAGTCCATTTAATGATTAAAGTGTTAAATAGCATAGTCCATTTAATCATTAAAGTGTTAAATAGCATAGTCCATTTAATCATTAAAGTGTTAAATAGCATAGTCCATTTAATCATTAAAGTGTTAAATAGCATAGTCCATTTAATCATTAAAGTGTTAAATAGCATAGTCCATTTAATCATTAAAGTGTTAAATAGCATAGTCCATTTAATCATTAAAGTGAGGAAAATGAAAGCTTCGTCAAGACTAAGGTTAGGGTTAGGGTTAGCACTCCAGACTTGGATCGGGAGTTAATATTAGGTGCACACCGGTTAAAAAGGAACCGAGCCCAAATAACCTTTCATCCTAACCAATCAAAGTTAAGAGGGTGAATATACCACTTGGTAATAATACCAGTGGTAATAATACCAGTGGTAAAATCGACAAATCCCTTCTTACACTGTTGGGTCAGTTTCAAACAAACAGCCGAAAAAGAATCCACCCAATCGATATCGGACCCCAGTCCAAAAAGCAAAACCTGTGATAGAGGCAGTTAAAGTGTCCCTACACCTACCCATGCCACAGATCCTCAGAAACACTGTCACCTTCCCACTGGACTTTCAGGCTAAGGAGACGCCTAAAATGACTTTAGCAAACGGGTTAAATAGTATAGTCCATTTAATCATTAAAGTGAGGAAAATGAAAGCTTCGTCAAGACTAAGGTTAGGGTTAGGGTTAGGGTTAGGGTTAAGGTTAGGGTTAGGGTTAGCACTCCAGACTTGGATCGGGAGTTAATATTAGGTGCACACTGGTTAAAAAAAGAACCGAGCCCAAATAACCTTTCATTCTAACCAATCAAAGTTAAGAGGGGTGAATATACCACTTGGTAATAATATCAGTGGTAAAATCGACAAATCCTCAAGGGAGAAAGTGGAGTTACCACCATGCACGACCCCTTCTTACACTGTTGGGTCAGTTTCTAACAAAAGAATCCACCCAATCGATATCGGACTCCAGTCGAGGTATTTAATTCCTTCCTACCTCAGGAATATGTGACACAAGGTCGGAAAGTGGGGGAAGAGTCAAGCCAGTGCCCCTAAAGAAGGAGCACTCTGGCCTAGCAAAAATAGCCTGGGTAATCCCGTCGGCATTCCCCGGTCAGGGCGCCTCAGGCAGTAAGCGATAAACTTACTCCTCCCCAAAGAGGGAAGGCAAAGCCTGGGAGGGTGCACCTCCTAGGAAAACCCAGGACAGTATACCTCAGCCCGGCAGATAAAAGGCCACCGAAATGGCCCAGTTCCTGCTGGACTGATTGTCGAGAATGAATCCTTGACTGATATTACCCTATCCCGACGTCCTCAATCAACCGAAGTTAATGAGAGACTGAACAGGATGGGGCGGACCCCAGTCCAAAAAGAAAAACCTGTGATAGAGGCAGTTAAGGTGTCCCTACACCTACCCACGTCACAGATGCCTCAGAAACACTGTCACCTTTCGACTGAACTTTCAGGCTAAGGAGACACCTAAAATGACCAATTCTCTCTTGACTTCCAAACCCGGATAGGAAATCTAGAAAAACCTCAATTAAATGGGTTTCTCAACATTACTCTCCCCACAACATAAAATTACAAGTAGCAGGCTAAAAAAAAAACTCTTTGAAATGGACAACGGATTTGTGCAGAGGGAAAGATCACCAGTCAGCCACAGGCCAAGGCCGAAAAAGAAAAAAAAATGTCGAAAATTTAATGACAATTAATGTTTTTTCGAACCATGAAAAACAATGATAAAATAAGCTATGGTTCAGAAGAAAAAAGAGGGAAACGAATTTAAATTATCTTCCTGAGGTGGCCCCAGACAGAGGTTGAGAAACTATGTGATTTCCGGGCAGAGATTTTCAATCTCTTGGCTGGCGAGATTTCAAGCAGTAAAGACGTATTCGAAGTGTTGTCCATAATAAAAGGAAGAGACGTACAATGTAACTAGATGTAGCGAGACAAGCTATCCATCTATCTATCTGTCTGTCTCAGGTGTCTCTCTTATGGTTTCCGCGATTGTTCTTCTCTTTTTAAATAAAACCTTTTTATAAATCAACATCGGCGTCCGAATGGTTTTGTATCCACAGACAAGCAAGAACCTGACGAATGGTTTATACACGCATTGGTAAGTGAAAATTTAACATATATTTATTGTTACAAATAAGGGATGGTTGAATCAAAATTAGAGAAATAAAATGTATTCTATATAAACATTAAATCAAAGTGAGCAAATTCTATCTCATCCTGTGTATTAATATTGGTCCTTTGGACCCAAGCAAGCTATAATCTTGCGAATCGTGTGTCCAATAAGTGACACCCCACCCCGTCCCTAACCCTAACTGAGAGGAAATCAGACAACGCTGCTGGTTACTGTCGTCTCGTAAAACATTTACAAACGTTATTGACCTCACATCAAAGGACCAAGTACCGTCGCCTTTTAACTCTTATTTCCGGTTAGCGACACACTCCCTCATCCTTAACCCTTAGACGAAGATGAATTAAATGTCGACCAAACACTAGGTGTCATCTATTAACGTCCATGAGGGCCATGACCCCAAATCAGTGCAAAGTGTCATCGCCTGGCAGCTCAAAGAAACCCTCAAATCACACATCTTCCTTGCCCACGTATATCGGCAGAGAACATATAAAAAGCGAGTTGGCGAATCGCAAAAGGTTTCTGTCAGCTGAAGAGAAAACTGTTGCCAGTCGAGTAACCCATCATCACCAACGTATGCACTGTGAGTTATGAAAAGGAAGAAGAAAAAGACAAAGAAGAGGAAGGAAAGCACGAAGCTGAGAAAAAAAGCTGACTCATAAAAGGCTGAATCGCCCTAAGTTTTTTTTCTCTGCCTAATTTGATGAAAACAAAGGCTTTCGAGATTATTTCACCAAATCTGCCGTTGACTATAAACATATTACATTGTCATCAAGAAACGAATACACCTCCTGCGAGAAGATTGCATAGCGCGAAGTGAGACCTCCATGATTACACCCGCATGTATGATTTCTGAACACTTGCTCCTTAAATTTTGCTAATAACTTTTGCATCCAAAGATCAGTGTGGATCTTGGATGAGTGCAACTTGTGACATTCCTGGACAATTGAACTTTTCAACTCCCATGGGGGGGGGGATCTTGTAAAAACCTTCCACATTCTGTGAGTGAGTAATTTTTTTTCCATGATTTGTTTGGGACACTATTTTGTTCATAGATCTTGCTTGCCATTAGTTAACATTAAACATTATCCCTCTTCCCTTAAAAGAATACTTTGTTTTTCTTCTTGTTTTTTTATACATGTTTATCCCTTCTCTTGTTATTTTATAAATAAATATTGTTTGAATCTTAACTTGGTGTTGTAGTCGTCTTTTATCTGCTCATTATTCTTCCTTGTTTTCTATGTGATGTCTTGAATTGGAGAATCCCCTTTCCCCTGTATTATGTTAATAATATTGTGACCTAGGGACCTACAAGCCACTTTCGGACACTTTTACCATTTTTAAAATATTTATCATTGTCATGCGCTTGCTGCTGTGCTCCCCACAAAAGCTGTGCGTGACAATATATATACATAAATATACATTATATAAACATTTAAAATGGCCTAAATAAATGCCATTACGTTTCAGTACTGCTTGTACCACATTTATGTAGGCCATTTTAAATGCTTATATAATGTATATTTATAAAGCTCTACCTTGTATTGAGCACTTTTGAAAAATTATTGGTTTTAAGTCCATTTTATGAATATATTTGAACTTTTTAATGAATTATATATATATATATATATATATATATATATATATATATATATATATATATATATATATATATATAGTAAATTTCGCGTACAACAAAATTGTAGGATAAATTTCAGAGGAAACATTTTTTATTTTAATCAATGAAACGGGCGGGTAGAAAAAAAAGAAAATTTCTAAAATTGTCCTTAAGGCCTTATCGCCTGACCCTCTAAGAGGAAACATCAGAATGATAAATTAAAAAACTAAGAAAATCGAATGAGATATGAGGGGAAAAAATTGTTTCAGTTGGAGAGATCAATTGAGAGAGGAAAAAAAAACAAAAAGTAAATCTCTCAACGTTATGGTGGATTTGAATCATTAAAGATCTCCAACTGATGCTTCAAAATCTTTTGTCTACACAGGCTAGGTGGAGAATTGTTAATAACTAACGCCTCAATAATATTGAGATGGTAGTTCGACCTGGCACTGTGTAAAGCAGAAACCCACTCATCGGAATACTTGTCAGAACAACTATATATATATATATATATATATATATATATATATATATAAAGATATTGTTCGTTCTTTTTTTTTTTTTTTTAAAGCATTGAATAAAATGTAATAAAATGACGTAAGAAGCCCTTTTTAACAATGCGTGAAAGAATTTATTTCTTTTTTTTCTTTTTCCAATCAATTTCGAAGTCTACAAACTTCATCTTCAGGGATGTATTTTTTTTTTTTTTTTATAAAATAAACAAACCTTTACTTTTGTTTATAAGTAGCATCGAGATGGTGTGACGCTCTCCGCCAAGATGGAATAGGGCGGAAGTGAAAAATATTAAGAACGATTATGCCAGGCGCAAGCCGGGAGTTATAAAGATATTGTTCGTTCTTTTTTTTTTTTTTAAGCATTGAATAAAATGTAATAAAATGACGTAAGAAGCCCTTTTTAACAATGCGTGAAAGAATTTATTTCTTTTTTTTCTTTTTCCAATCAATTTCGAAGTCTACAAACTTCATCTTCAGGGATGTATTTTTTTTTTTTTTTTATAAAATAAACAAACCTTTACTTTTGTTTATAAGTAGCATCGAGATGGTGTGACGCTCTCCGCCAAGATGGAATAGGGCGGAAGTGAAAAATATTAAGAACGATTATGCCAGGGGCAAGCCGGGAGTTATAAAGATATTGTTCGTTCTTTTTTTTTTTTTATTTAAGCATTGAATAAAATGTAATAAAATGACGTAAGAAGCCCTTTTTAACAATGCGTGAAAGAATTTATTTCTTTTTTTTCTTTTTCCAATCAATTTCGAAGTCTACAAACTTCATCTTCAGGGATGTATTTTTTTTTTTTTTTTATAAAATAAACAAACCTTTACTTTTGTTTATAAGTAGCATCGAGATGGTGTGACGCTCTCCGCCAAGATGGAATAGGGCGGAAGTGAAAAATATTAAGAACGATTATGCCAGGGGCAAGCCGGGAGTTATAAAGATATTGTTCGTTCTTTTTTTTTTTTTTAAGCATTGAATAAAATGTAATAAAATGACGTAAGAAGCCCTTTTTAACAATGCGTGAAAGAATTTATTTCTTTTTTTTCTTTTTCCAATCAATTTCGAAGTCTACAAACTTCATCTTCAGGGATGTATTTTTTTTTTTTTTTTATAAAATAAACAAACCTTTACTTTTGTTTATAAGTAGCATCGAGATGGTGTGACGCTCTCCGCCAAGATGGAATAGGGCGGAAGTGAAAAATATTAAGAACGATTATGCCAGGGGCAAGCCGGGAGTTATAAAGATATTGTTCGTTCTTTTTTTTTTATTTAAGCATTGAATAAAATGTAATAAAATGACGTAAGAAGCCCTTTTTAACAATGCGTGAAAGAATTTATTTCTTTTTTTTCTTTTTCCAATCAATTTCGAAGTCTACAAACTTCATCTTCAGGGATGTATTTTTTTTTTTTTTTTATAAAATAAACAAACCTTTACTTTTGTTTATAAGTAGCATCGAGATGGTGTGACGCTCTCCGCCAAGATGGAATAGGGCGGAAGTGAAAAATATTAAGAACGATTATGCCAGGCGCAAGCCGGGAGTTATAAAGATATTGTTCGTTCTTTTTTTTTTTTTTAAGCATTGAATAAAATGTAATAAAATGACGTAAGAAGCCCTTTTTAACAATGCGTGAAAGAATTTATTTCTTTTTTTTCTTTTTCCAATCAATTTCGAAGTCTACAAACTTCATCTTCAGGGATGTATTTTTTTTTTTTTTTTATAAAATAAACAAACCTTTACTTTTGTTTATAAGTAGCATCGAGATGGTGTGACGCTCTCCGCCAAGATGGAATAGGGCGGAAGTGAAAAATATTAAGAACGATTATGCCAGGGGCAAGCCGGGAGTTATAAAGATATTGTTCGTTCTTTTTTTTTTTTTTATTTAAGCATTGAATAAAATGTAATAAAATGACGTAAGAAGCCCTTTTTAACAATGCGTGAAAGAATTTATTTCTTTTTTTTCTTTTTCCAATCAATTTCGAAGTCTACAAACTTCATCTTCAGGGATGTATTTTTTTTTTTTTTTTATAAAATAAACAAACCTTTACTTTTGTTTATAAGTAGCATCGAGATGGTGTGACGCTCTCCGCCAAGATGGAATAGGGCGGAAGTGAAAAATATTAAGAACGATTATGCCAGGGGCAAGCCGGGAGTTATAAAGATATTGTTCGTTCTTTTTTTTTTTTTTAAGCATTGAATAAAATGTAATAAAATGACGTAAGAAGCCCTTTTTAACAATGCGTGAAAGAATTTATTTCTTTTTTTTCTTTTTCCAATCAATTTCGAAGTCTACAAACTTCATCTTCAGGGATGTATTTTTTTTTTTTTTTTATAAAATAAACAAACCTTTACTTTTGTTTATAAGTAGCATCGAGATGGTGTGACGCTCTCCGCCAAGATGGAATAGGGCGGAAGTGAAAAATATTAAGAACGATTATGCCAGGGGCAAGCCGGGAGTTATAAAGATATTGTTCGTTCTTTTTTTTTTTTTTAAGCATTGAATAAAATGTAATAAAATGACGTAAGAAGCCCTTTTTAACAATGCGTGAAAGAATTTATTTCTTTTTTTTCTTTTTCCAATCAATTTCGAAGTCTACAAACTTCATCTTCAGGGATGTATTTTTTTTTTTTTTTTATAAAATAAACAAACCTTTACTTTTGTTTATAAGTAGCATCGAGATGGTGTGACGCTCTCCGCCAAGATGGAATAGGGCGGAAGTGAAAAATATTAAGAACGATTATGCCAGGGGCAAGCCGGGAGTTATAAAGATATTGTTCGTTCTTTTTTTTTTTTTTAAGCATTGAATAAAATGTAATAAAATGACGTAAGAAGCCCTTTTTAACAATGCGTGAAAGAATTTATTTCTTTTTTTTCTTTTTCCAATCAATTTCGAAGTCTACAAACTTCATCTTCAGGGATGTATTTTTTTTTTTTTTTATAAAATAAACAAACCTTTACTTTTGTTTATAAGTAGCATCGAGATGGTGTGACGCTCTCCGCCAAGATGGAATAGGGCGGAAGTGAAAAATATTAAGAACGATTATGCCAGGGGCAAGCCGGGAGTTATAAAGATATTGTTCGTTCTTTTTTTTTTTTTTAAGCATTGAATAAAATGTAATAAAATGACGTAAGAAGCCCTTTTTAACAATGCGTGAAAGAATTTATTTCTTTTTTTTCTTTTTCCAATCAATTTCGAATTCTACAAACTTCATCTTCAGGGATGTATTTTTTTTTTTTTTTTTATAAAATAAACAAACCTTTACTTTTGTTTATAAGTAGCATCGAGATGGTGTGACGCTCTCCGCCAAGATGGAATAGGGCGGAAGTGAAAAATATTAAGAACGATTATGCCAGGGGCAAGCCGGGAGTTATAAAGATATTGTTCGTTCTTTTTTTTTTTTTTAAGCATTGAATAAAATGTAATAAAATGACGTAAGAAGCCCTTTTTAACAATGCGTGAAAGAATTTATTTCTTTTTTTTCTTTTTCCAATCAATTTCGAAGTCTACAAACTTCATCTTCAGGGATGTATTTTTTTTTTTTTTTTTATAAAATAAACAAACCTTTACTTTTGTTTATAAGTAGCATCGAGATGGTGTGACGCTCTCCGCCAAGATGGAATAGGGCGGAAGTGAAAAATATTAAGAACGATTATGCCAGAGGCAAGCCGGGAGTTATAAAGATATTGTTCGTTCTTTTTTTTTTTTTAAGCATTGAATAAAATGTAATAAAATGACGTAAGAAGCCCTTTTTAACAATGCGTGAAAGAATTTATTTCTTTTTTTTCTTTTTCCAATCAATTTCGAAGTCTACAAACTTCATCTTCAGGGATGTATTTTTTTTTTTTTTTTATAAAATAAACAAACCTTTACTTTTGTTTATAAGTAGCATCGAGATGGTGTGACGCTCTCCGCCAAGATGGAATAGGGCGGAAGTGAAAAATATTAAGAACGATTATGCCAGGGGCAAGCCGGGAGTTATAAAGATATTGTTCGTTCTTTTTTTTTTTTTTAAGCATTGAATAAAATGTAATAAAATGACGTAAGAAGCCCTTTTTAACAATGCGTGAAAGAATTTATTTCTTTTTTTTCTTTTTCCAATCAATTTCGAAGTCTACAAACTTCATCTTCAGGGATGTATTTTTTTTTTTTTTTTATAAAATAAACAAACCTTTACTTTTGTTTATAAGTAGCATCGAGATGGTGTGACGCTCTCCGCCAAGATGGAATAGGGCGGAAGTGAAAAATATTAAGAACGATTATGCCAGGGGCAAGCCGGGAGTTATAAAGATATTGTTCGTTCTTTTTTTTTTTTTTAAGCATTGAATAAAATGTAATAAAATGACGTAAGAAGCCCTTTTTAACAATGCGTGAAAGAATTTATTTCTTTTTTTTCTTTTTCCAATCAATTTCGAAGTCTACAAACTTCATCTTCAGGGATGTATTTTTTTTTTTTTTTTATAAAATAAACAAACCTTTACTTTTGTTTATAAGTAGCATCGAGATGGTGTGACGCTCTCCGCCAAGATGGAATAGGGCGGAAGTGAAAAATATTAAGAACGATTATGCCAGGGGCAAGCCGGGAGTTATAAAGATATTGTTCGTTCTTTTTTTTTTTTTATTTAAGCATTGAATAAAATGTAATAAAATGACGTAAGAAGCCCTTTTTAACAATGCGTGAAAGAATTTATTTCTTTTTTTTCTTTTTCCAATCAATTTCGAAGTCTACAAACTTCATCTTCAGGGATGTATTTTTTTTTTTTTTTTATAAAATAAACAAACCTTTACTTTTGTTTATAAGTAGCATCGAGATGGTGTGACGCTCTCCGCCAAGATGGAATAGGGCGGAAGTGAAAAATATTAAGAACGATTATGCCAGGGGCAAGCCGGGAGTTATAAAGATATTGTTCGTTCTTTTTTTTTTTTTATTTAAGCATTGAATAAAATGTAATAAAATGACGTAAGAAGCCCTTTTTAACAATGCGTGAAAGAATTTATTTCTTTTTTTTCTTTTTCCAATCAATTTCGAAGTCTACAAACTTCATCTTCAGGGATGTATTTTTTTTTTTTTTTTATAAAATAAACAAACCTTTACTTTTGTTTATAAGTAGCATCGAGATGGTGTGACGCTCTCCGCCAAGATGGAATAGGGCGGAAGTGAAAAATATTAAGAACGATTATGCCAGGGGCAAGCCGGGAGTTATAAAGATATTGTTCGTTCTTTTTTTTTTTTTTAAGCATTGAATAAAATGTAATAAAATGACGTAAGAAGCCCTTTTTAACAATGCGTGAAAGAATTTATTTCTTTTTTTTCTTTTTCCAATCAATTTCGAAGTCTACAAACTTCATCTTCAGGGATGTATTTTTTTTTTTTTTATATAAAATAAACAAACCTTTACTTTTGTTTATAAGTAGCATCGAGATGGTGTGACGCTCTCCGCCAAGATGGAATAGGGCGGAAGTGAAAAATATTAAGAACGATTATGCCAGGGGCAAGCCGGGAGTTATAAAGATATTGTTCGTTCTTTTTTTTTTTTTTAAGCATTGAATAAAATGTAATAAAATGACGTAAGAAGCCCTTTTTAACAATGCGTGAAAGAATTTATTTCTTTTTTTTCTTTTTCCAATCAATTTCGAAGTCTACAAACTTCATCTTCAGGGATGTATTTTTTTTTTTTTTTTATAAAATAAACAAACCTTTACTTTTGTTTATAAGTAGCATCGAGATGGTGTGACGCTCTCCGCCAAGATGGAATAGGGCGGAAGTGAAAAATATTAAGAACGATTATGCCAGGGGCAAGCCGGGAGTTATAAAGATATTGTTCGTTCTTTTTTTTTTTTTTAAGCATTGAATAAAATGTAATAAAATGACGTAAGAAGCCCTTTTTAACAATGCGTGAAAGAATTTATTTCTTTTTTTTCTTTTTCCAATCAATTTCGAAGTCTACAAACTTCATCTTCAGGGATGTATTTTTTTTTTTTTTTTATAAAATAAACAAACCTTTACTTTTGTTTATAAGTAGCATCGAGATGGTGTGACGCTCTCCGCCAAGATGGAATAGGGCGGAAGTGAAAAATATTAAGAACGATTATGCCAGGGGCAAGCCGGGAGTTATAAAGATATTGTTCGTTCTTTTTTTTTTTTTTAAGCATTGAATAAAATGTAATAAAATGACGTAAGAAGCCCTTTTTAACAATGCGTGAAAGAATTTATTTCTTTTTTTTCTTTTTCCAATCAATTTCGAAGTCTACAAACTTCATCTTCAGGGATGTATTTTTTTTTTTTTTTTATAAAATAAACAAACCTTTACTTTTGTTTATAAGTAGCATCGAGATGGTGTGACGCTCTCCGCCAAGATGGAATAGGGCGGAAGTGAAAAATATTAAGAACGATTATGCCAGGGGCAAGCCGGGAGTTATAAAGATATTGTTCGTTCTTTTTTTTTTTTTATTTAAGCATTGAATAAAATGTAATAAAATGACGTAAGAAGCCCTTTTTAACAATGCGTGAAAGAATTTATTTCTTTTTTTTCTTTTTCCAATCAATTTCGAAGTCTACAAACTTCATCTTCAGGGATGTATTTTTTTTTTTTTTTTATAAAATAAACAAACCTTTACTTTTGTTTATAAGTAGCATCGAGATGGTGTGACGCTCTCCGCCAAGATGGAATAGGGCGGAAGTGAAAAATATTAAGAACGATTATGCCAGGGGCAAGCCGGGAGTTATAAAGATATTGTTCGTTCTTTTTTTTTTTTTATTTAAGCATTGAATAAAATGTAATAAAATGACGTAAGAAGCCCTTTTTAACAATGCGTGAAAGAATTTATTTCTTTTTTTTCTTTTTCCAATCAATTTCGAAGTCTACAAACTTCATCTTCAGGGATGTATTTTTTTTTTTTTTTTATAAAATAAACAAACCTTTACTTTTGTTTATAAGTAGCATCGAGATGGTGTGACGCTCTCCGCCAAGATGGAATAGGGCGGAAGTGAAAAATATTAAGAACGATTATGCCAGGGGCAAGCCGGGAGTTATAAAGATATTGTTCGTTCTTTTTTTTTTTTTTAAGCATTGAATAAAATGTAATAAAATGACGTAAGAAGCCCTTTTTAACAATGCGTGAAAGAATTTATTTCTTTTTTTTCTTTTTCCAATCAATTTCGAAGTCTACAAACTTCATCTTCAGGGATGTATTTTTTTTTTTTTTATATAAAATAAACAAACCTTTACTTTTGTTTATAAGTAGCATCGAGATGGTGTGACGCTCTCCGCCAAGATGGAATAGGGCGGAAGTGAAAAATATTAAGAACGATTATGCCAGGGGCAAGCCGGGAGTTATAAAGATATTGTTCGTTCTTTTTTTTTTTTTTAAGCATTGAATAAAATGTAATAAAATGACGTAAGAAGCCCTTTTTAACAATGCGTGAAAGAATTTATTTCTTTTTTTTCTTTTTCCAATCAATTTCGAAGTCTACAAACTTCATCTTCAGGGATGTATTTTTTTTTTTTTTTTTATAAAATAAACAAACCTTTACTTTTGTTTATAAGTAGCATCGAGATGGTGTGACGCTCTCCGCCAAGATGGAATAGGGCGGAAGTGAAAAATATTAAGAACGATTATGCCAGGGGCAAGCCGGGAGTTATAAAGATATTGTTCGTTCTTTTTTTTTTTTTAAGCATTGAATAAAATGTAATAAAATGACGTAAGAAGCCCTTTTTAACAATGCGTGAAAGAATTTATTTCTTTTTTTTCTTTTTCCAATCAATTTCGAAGTCTACAAACTTCATCTTCAGGGATGTATTTTTTTTTTTTTTTTATAAAATAAACAAACCTTTACTTTTGTTTATAAGTAGCATCGAGATGGTGTGACGCTCTCCGCCAAGATGGAATAGGGCGGAAGTGAAAAATATTAAGAACGATTATGCCAGGGGCAAGCCGGGAGTTATAAAGATATTGTTCGTTCTTTTTTTTTTTTTTAAGCATTGAATAAAACGTAATAAAATGACGTAAGAAGCCCTTTTTAACAATGCGTGAAAGAATTTATTTCTTTTTTTTCTTTTTCCAATCAATTTCGAAGTCTACAAACTTCATCTTCAGGGATGTATTTTTTTTTTTTTTTTATAAAATAAACAAACCTTTACTTTTGTTTATAAGTAGCATCGAGATGGTGTGACGCTCTCCGCCAAGATGGAATAGGGCGGAAGTGAAAAATATTAAGAACGATTATGCCAGGGGCAAGCCGGGAGTTATAAAGATATTGTTCGTTCTTTTTTTTTTTTTAAGCATTGAATAAAATGTAATAAAATGACGTAAGAAGCCCTTTTTAACAATGCGTGAAAGAATTTATTTCTTTTTTTTCTTTTTCCAATCAATTTCGAAGTCTACAAACTTCATCTTCAGGGATGTATTTTTTTTTTTTTTTTATAAAATAAACAAACCTTTACTTTTGTTTATAAGTAGCATCGAGATGGTGTGACGCTCTCCGCCAAGATGGAATAGGGCGGAAGTGAAAAATATTAAGAACGATTATGCCAGGGGCAAGCCGGGAGTTATAAAGATATTGTTCGTTCTTTTTTTTTTTTTTAAGCATTGAATAAAATGTAATAAAATGACGTAAGAAGCCCTTTTTAACAATGCGTGAAAGAATTTATTTCTTTTTTTTCTTTTTCCAATCAATTTCGAAGTCTACAAACTTCATCTTCAGGGATGTATTTTTTTTTTTTTTTTATAAAATAAACAAACCTTTACTTTTGTTTATAAGTAGCATCGAGATGGTGTGACGCTCTCCGCCAAGATGGAATAGGGCGGAAGTGAAAAATATTAAGAACGATTATGCCAGGGGCAAGCCGGGAGTTATAAAGATATTGTTCGTTCTTTTTTTTTTTTTAAGCATTGAATAAAATGTAATAAAATGACGTAAGAAGCCCTTTTTAACAATGCGTGAAAGAATTTATTTCTTTTTTTTCTTTTTCCAATCAATTTCGAAGTCTACAAACTTCATCTTCAGGGATGTATTTTTTTTTTTTTTTTATAAAATAAACAAACCTTTACTTTTGTTTATAAGTAGCATCGAGATGGTGTGACGCTCTCCGCCAAGATGGAATAGGGCGGAAGTGAAAAATATTAAGAACGATTATGCCAGGGGCAAGCCGGGAGTTATAAAGATATTGTTCGTTCTTTTTTTTTTTTTTAAGCATTGAATAAAATGTAATAAAATGACGTAAGAAGCCCTTTTTAACAATGCGTGAAAGAATTTATTTCTTTTTTTTCTTTTTCCAATCAATTTCGAAGTCTACAAACTTCATCTTCAGGGATGTATTTTTTTTTTTTTTTTATAAAATAAACAAACCTTTACTTTTGTTTATAAGTAGCATCGAGATGGTGTGACGCTCTCCGCCAAGATGGAATAGGGCGGAAGTGAAAAATATTAAGAACGATTATGCCAGGGGCAAGCCGGGAGTTATAAAGATATTGTTCGTTCTTTTTTTTTTTTTTAAGCATTGAATAAAATGTAATAAAATGACGTAAGAAGCCCTTTTTAACAATGCGTGAAAGAATTTATTTCTTTTTTTTCTTTTTCCAATCAATTTCGAAGTCTACAAACTTCATCTTCAGGGATGTATTTTTTTTATAAAATAAACAAACCTTTACTTTTGTTTATAAGTAGCATCGAGATGGTGTGACGCTCTCCGCCAAGATGGAATAGGGCGGAAGTGAAAAATATTAAGAACGATTATGCCAGGGGCAAGCCGGGAGTTATAAAGATATTGTTCGTTCTTTTTTTTTTTTTAAGCATTGAATAAAATGTAATAAAATGACGTAAGAAGCCCTTTTTAACAATGCGTGAAAGAATTTATTTCTTTTTTTTCTTTTTCCAATCAATTTCGAAGTCTACAAACTTCATCTTCAGGGATGTATTTTTTTTTTTTTTTTATAAAATAAACAAACCTTTACTTTTGTTTATAAGTAGCATCGAGATGGTGTGACGCTCTCCGCCAAGATGGAATAGGGCGGAAGTGAAAAATATTAAGAACGATTATGCCAGGGGCAAGCCGGGAGTTATAAAGATATTGTTCGTTCTTTTTTTTTTTTTTAAGCATTGAATAAAATGTAATAAAATGACGTAAGAAGCCCTTTTTAACAATGCGTGAAAGAATTTATTTCTTTTTTTTCTTTTTCCAATCAATTTCGAAGTCTACAAACTTCATCTTCAGGGATGTATTTTTTTTTTTTTTATATAAAATAAACAAACCTTTACTTTTGTTCATAAGTAGCATCGAGATGGTGTGACGCTCTCCGCCAAGATGGAATAGGGCGGAAGTGAAAAATATTAAGAACGATTATGCCAGGGGCAAGCCGGGAGTTATAAAGATATTGTTCGTTCTTTTTTTTTTTTTTAAGCATTGAATAAAATGTAATAAAATGACGTAAGAAGCCCTTTTTAACAATGCGTGAAAGAATTTATTTCTTTTTTTTCTTTTTCCAAAAGGGCTTCTTACGTCATTTTATTACATTTTATTCAATGCTTAAATAAAAAAAAAAAAAGAACGAACAATATCTTTATAACTCCCGGCTTGCCCCTGGCATAATCGTTCTTAATATTTTTCACTTCCGCCCTATTCCATCTTGGCGGAGAGCGTCACACCATCTCGATGCTACTTATAAACAAAAGTAAAGGTTTGTTTATTTTATAAAAAAAAAAAAAAAATACATCCCTGAAGATGAAGTTTGTAGACTTCGAAATTGATTGGAAAAAGAAAAAAAAGAAATAAATTCTTTCACGCATTGTTAAAAAGGGCTTCTTACGTCATTTTATTACATTTTATTCAATGCTTAAAAAAAAAAAAAAGAACGAACAATATCTTTATAACTCCCGGCTTGCCCCTGGCATAATCGTTCTTAATATTTTTCACTTCCGCCCTATTCCATCTTGGCGGAGAGCGTCACACCATCTCGATGCTACTTATAAACAAAAGTAAAGGTTTGTTTATTTTATAAAAAAAAAAAAAAAATACATCCCTGAAGATGAAGTTTGTAGACTTCGAAATTGATTGGAAAAAGAAAAAAAAGAAATAAATTCTTTCACGCATTGTTAAAAAGGGCTTCTTACGTCATTTTATTACATTTTATTCAATGCTTAAAAAAAAAAAAAAGAACGAACAATATCTTTATAACTCCCGGCTTGCCCCTGGCATAATCGTTCTTAATATTTTTCACTTCCGCCCTATTCCATCTTGGCGGAGAGCGTCACACCATCTCGATGCTACTTATAAACAAAAGTAAAGGTTTGTTTATTTTATAAAAAAAAAAAAAAAATACATCCCTGAAGATGAAGTTTGTAGACTTCGAAATTGATTGGAAAAAGAAAAAAAAGAAATAAATTCTTTCACGCATTGTTAAAAAGGGCTTCTTACGTCATTTTATTACATTTTATTCAATGCTTAAAAAAAAAAAAAAAGAACGAACAATATCTTTATAACTCCCGGCTTGCCCCTGGCATAATCGTTCTTAATATTTTTCACTTCCGCCCTATTCCATCTTGGCGGAGAGCGTCACACCATCTCGATGCTACTTATAAACAAAAGTAAAGGTTTGTTTATTTTATAAAAAAAAAAAAAAAATACATCCCTGAAGATGAAGTTTGTAGACTTCGAAATTGATTGGAAAAAGAAAAAAAAGAAATAAATTCTTTCACGCATTGTTAAAAAGGGCTTCTTACGTCATTTTATTACATTTTATTCAATGCTTAAAAAAAAAAAAAAGAACGAACAATATCTTTATAACTCCCGGCTTGCCCCTGGCATAATCGTTCTTAATATTTTTCACTTCCGCCCTATTCTATCTTGGCGGAGAGCGTCACACCATCTCGATGCTACTTATAAACAAAAGTAAAGGTTTGTTTATTTTATAAAAAAAAAAAAAAAATACATCCCTGAAGATGAAGTTTGTAGACTTCGAAATTGATTGGAAAAAGAAAAAAAAGAAATAAATTCTTTCACGCATTGTTAAAAAGGGCTTCTTACGTCATTTTATTACATTTTATTCAATGCTTAAAAAAAAAAAAAGAACGAACAATATCTTTATAACTCCCGGCTTGCCCCTGGCATAATCGTTCTTAATATTTTTCACTTCCGCCCTATTCCATCTTGGCGGAGAGCGTCACACCATCTCGATGCTACTTATAAACAAAAGTAAAGGTTTGTTTATTTTATAAAAAAAAAAAAAAAAATACATCCCTGAAGATGAAGTTTGTAGACTTCGAAATTGATTGGAAAAAGAAAAAAAAGAAATAAATTCTTTCACGCATTGTTAAAAAGGGCTTCTTACGTCATTTTATTACATTTTATTCAATGCTTAAAAAAAAAAAAAGAACGAACAATATCTTTATAACTCCCGGCTTGCCCCTGGCATAATCGTTCTTAATATTTTTCACTTCCGCCCTATTCCATCTTGGCGGAGAGCGTCACACCATCTCGATGCTACTTATAAACAAAAGTAAAGGTTTGTTTATTTTATAAAAAAAAAAAAAAAATACATCCCTGAAGATGAAGTTTGTAGACTTCGAAATTGATTGGAAAAAGAAAAAAAAGAAATAAATTCTTTCACGCATTGTTAAAAAGGGCTTCTTACGTCATTTTATTACATTTTATTCAATGCTTAAAAAAAAAAAAAAGAACGAACAATATCTTTATAACTCCCGGCTTGCCCCTGGCATAATCGTTCTTAATATTTTTCACTTCCGCCCTATTCCATCTTGGCGGAGAGCGTCACACCATCTCGATGCTACTTATAAACAAAAGTAAAGGTTTGTTTATTTTATAAAAAAAAAAAAAAAATACATCCCTGAAGATGAAGTTTGTAGACTTCGAAATTGATTGGAAAAAGAAAAAAAAGAAATAAATTCTTTCACGCATTGTTAAAAAGGGCTTCTTACGTCATTTTATTACATTTTATTCAATGCTTAAAAAAAAAAAAAAGAACGAACAATATCTTTATAACTCCCGGCTTGCCCCTGGCATAATCGTTCTTAATATTTTTCACTTCCGCCCTATTCCATCTTGGCGGAGAGCGTCACACCATCTCGATGCTACTTATAAACAAAAGTAAAGGTTTGTTTATTTTATAAAAAAAAAAAAAAAATACATTCCTGAAGATGAAGTTTGTAGACTTCGAAATTGATTGGAAAAAGAAAAAAAAGAAATAAATTCTTTCACGCATTGTTAAAAAGGGCTTCTTACGTCATTTTATTACATTTTATTCAATGCTTAAAAAAAAAAAAAAAGAACGAACAATATCTTTATAACTCCCGGCTTGCCCCTGGCATAATCGTTCTTAATATTTTTCACTTCCGCCCTATTCCATCTTGGCGGAGAGCGTCACACCATCTCGATGCTACTTATAAACAAAAGTAAAGGTTTGTTTATTTTATAAAAAAAAAAAAAAATACATCCCTGAAGATGAAGTTTGTAGACTTCGAAATTGATTGGAAAAAGAAAAAAAAGAAATAAATTCTTTCACGCATTGTTAAAAAGGGCTTCTTACGTCATTTTATTACATTTTATTCAATGCTTAAAAAAAAAAAAAAAGAACGAACAATATCTTTATAACTCCCGGCTTGCCCCTGGCATAATCGTTCTTAATATTTTTCACTTCCGCCCTATTCTATCTTGGCGGAGAGCGTCACACCATCTCGATGCTACTTATAAACAAAAGTAAAGGTTTGTTTATTTTATAAAAAAAAAAAAAAAATACATCCCTGAAGATGAAGTTTGTAGACTTCGAAATTGATTGGAAAAAGAAAAAAAAAGAAATAAATTCTTTCACGCATTGTTAAAAAGGGCTTCTTACGTCATTTTATTACATTTTATTCAATGCTTAAAAAAAAAAAAAGAACGAACAATATCTTTATAACTCCCGGCTTGCCCCTGGCATAATCGTTCTTAATATTTTTCACTTCCGCCCTATTCCATCTTGGCGGAGAGCGTCACACCATCTCGATGCTACTTATAAACAAAAGTAAAGGTTTGTTTATTTTATAAAAAAAAAAAAAAAATACATCCCTGAAGATGAAGTTTGTAGACTTCGAAATTGATTGGAAAAAGAAAAAAAAGAAATAAATTCTTTCACGCATTGTTAAAAAGGGCTTCTTACGTCATTTTATTACATTTTATTCAATGCTTAAAAAAAAAAAAAGAACGAACAATATCTTTATAACTCCCGGCTTGCCCCTGGCATAATCGTTCTTAATATTTTTCACTTCCGCCCTATTCCATCTTGGCGGAGAGCGTCACACCATCTCGATGCTACTTATAAACAAAAGTAAAGGTTTGTTTATTTTATAAAAAAAAAAAAAAAATACATCCCTGAAGATGAAGTTTGTAGACTTCGAAATTGATTGGAAAAAGAAAAAAAAGAAATAAATTCTTTCACGCATTGTTAAAAAGGGCTTCTTACGTCATTTTATTACATTTTATTCAATGCTTAAAAAAAAAAAAAAGAACGAACAATATCTTTATAACTCCCGGCTTGCCCCTGGCATAATCGTTCTTAATATTTTTCACTTCCGCCCTATTCCATCTTGGCGGAGAGCGTCACACCATCTCGATGCTACTTATAAACAAAAGTAAAGGTTTGTTTATTTTATAAAAAAAAAAAAAAAATACATCCCTGAAGATGAAGTTTGTAGACTTCGAAATTGATTGGAAAAAGAAATAAATTCTTTCACGCATTGTTAAAAAGGGCTTCTTACGTCATTTTATTACATTTTATTCAATGCTTAAAAAAAAAAAAAAAAGAACGAACAATATCTTTATAACTCCCGGCTTGCCCCTGGCATAATCGTTCTTAATATTTTTCACTTCCGCCCTATTCCATCTTGGCGGAGAGCGTCACACCATCTCGATGCTACTTATAAACAAAAGTAAAGGTTTGTTTATTTTATAAAAAAAAAAAAAAATACATCCCTGAAGATGAAGTTTGTAGACTTCGAAATTGATTGGAAAAAGAAAAAAAAGAAATAAATTCTTTCACGCATTGTTAAAAAGGGCTTCTTACGTCATTTTATTACATTTTATTCAATGCTTAAAAAAAAAAAAAAGAACGAACAATATCTTTATAACTCCCGGCTTGCCCCTGGCATAATCGTTCTTAATATTTTTCACTTCCGCCCTATTCTATCTTGGCGGAGAGCGTCACACCATCTCGATGCTACTTATAAACAAAAGTAAAGGTTTGTTTATTTTATAAAAAAAAAAAAAAAATACATCCCTGAAGATGAAGTTTGTAGACTTCGAAATTGATTGGAAAAAGAAAAAAAAGAAATAAATTCTTTCACGCATTGTTAAAAAGGGCTTCTTACGTCATTTTATTACATTTTATTCAATGCTTAAAAAAAAAAAAAAGAACGAACAATATCTTTATAACTCCCGGCTTGCCCCTGGCATAATCGTTCTTAATATTTTTCACTTCCGCCCTATTCCATCTTGGCGGAGAGCGTCACACCATCTCGATGCTACTTATAAACAAAAGTAAAGGTTTGTTTATTTTATAAAAAAAAAAAAAAAATACATCCCTGAAGATGAAGTTTGTAGACTTCGAAATTGATTGGAAAAAGAAAAAAAAGAAATAAATTCTTTCACGCATTGTTAAAAAGGGCTTCTTACGTCATTTTATTACATTTTATTCAATGCTTAAAAAAAAAAAAAAGAACGAACAATATCTTTATAACTCCCGGCTTGCCCCTGGCATAATCGTTCTTAATATTTTTCACTTCCGCCCTATTCCATCTTGGCGGAGAGCGTCACACCATCTCGATGCTACTTATAAACAAAAGTAAAGGTTTGTTTATTTTATAAAAAAAAAAAAAAAATACATCCCTGAAGATGAAGTTTGTAGACTTCGAAATTGATTGGAAAAAGAAAAAAAAGAAATAAATTCTTTCA
This sequence comes from Sepiola atlantica, assembly GCA_963556195.1. Taxonomy (NCBI): domain Eukaryota; kingdom Metazoa; phylum Mollusca; class Cephalopoda; order Sepiida; family Sepiolidae; genus Sepiola; species Sepiola atlantica. The sequence goes on from OY744542.1 coordinate 48,527,184, forward strand.
CGCATTGTTAAAAAGGGCTTCTTACGTCATTTTATTACATTTTATTCAATGCTTAAAAAAAAAAAAAAGAACGAACAATATCTTTATAACTCCCGGCTTGCCCCTGGCATAATCGTTCTTAATATTTTTCACTTCCGCCCTATTCCATCTTGGCGGAGAGCGTCACACCATCTCGATGCTACTTATAAACAAAAGTAAAGGTTTGTTTATTTTATAAAAAAAAAAAAAAAATACATCCCTGAAGATGAAGTTTGTAGACTTCGAAATTGATTGGAAAAAGAAAAAAAAGAAATAAATTCTTTCACGCATTGTTAAAAAGGGCTTCTTACGTCATTTTATTACATTTTATTCAATGCTTAAAAAAAAAAAAAGAACGAACAATATCTTTATAACTCCCGGCTTGCCCCTGGCATAATCGTTCTTAATATTTTTCACTTCCGCCCTATTCCATCTTGGCGGAGAGCGTCACACCATCTCGATGCTACTTATAAACAAAAGTAAAGGTTTGTTTATTTTATAAAAAAAAAAAAAAAATACATCCCTGAAGATGAAGTTTGTAGACTTCGAAATTGATTGGAAAAAGAAAAAAAAGAAATAAATTCTTTCACGCATTGTTAAAAAGGGCTTCTTACGTCATTTTATTACATTTTATTCAATGCTTAAAAAAAAAAAAAAGAACGAACAATATCTTTATAACTCCCGGCTTGCCCCTGGCATAATCGTTCTTAATATTTTTCACTTCCGCCCTATTCCATCTTGGCGGAGAGCGTCACACCATCTCGATGCTACTTATAAACAAAAGTAAAGGTTTGTTTATTTTATAAAAAAAAAAAAAAAATACATCCCTGAAGATGAAGTTTGTAGACTTCGAAATTGATTGGAAAAAGAAAAAAAAGAAATAAATTCTTTCACGCATTGTTAAAAAGGGCTTCTTACGTCATTTTATTACATTTTATTCAATGCTTAAAAAAAAAAAAAAGAACGAACAATATCTTTATAACTCCCGGCTTGCCCCTGGCATAATCGTTCTTAATATTTTTCACTTCCGCCCTATTCCATCTTGGCGGAGAGCGTCACACCATCTCGATGCTACTTATAAACAAAAGTAAAGGTTTGTTTATTTTATAAAAAAAAAAAAAAAATACATCCCTGAAGATGAAGTTTGTAGACTTCGAAATTGATTGGAAAAAGAAAAAAAAGAAATAAATTCTTTCACGCATTGTTAAAAAGGGCTTCTTACGTCATTTTATATATATATATATATATATATATATATATATATGGACGTCAAGCCGCTTTAAAAAGTGTTAAAAAAATTATCATTGTTTATCAGCTATTCAAAATTGGCCGAGCGGTTAACAACGTTGGATTTGAGTTGAAAAATACTTTTAATCCAGGGTTTCGAATCGCATGACTGGTAGTGAATAGTCATATCTCTATGCTGATGAGTCAAGATTAAAAAAGGACGAAACGTATACGTACATAGATAATAAATAATAACAAATATTTATATTGTCGCTCCTCGTAAAAAAGTAGAGCACTGTAATGGTAGTACTAACACAGCATGACGTCACTTGCTTTATAATGCATCATTCCTTCCCTAATAGAAGTTGAATGCCTGGACGTCAAGCCGCTTTAAAAAGTGTTAAAAAATTATCATTGTTTATCAGCTATTCAAAATTGGCCGAGCGGTTAGCGACGTTGGATTTGAGTTGAAAAATACTTGTAATCCAGGGTTTCGAATCGCATGACCGGTAGTGAATAGTCATATCTCTATGCTGATGAGTCAAGATTAAAAAAGGACGAAACGTACACGTACATAGATAATAAACAATAACAAATATTTATATATATATATATATATATATATATACAATAATATTTTTTTTTAATAAATATTAAATATTTAAATACCTAGAGACATCGATGTTTCATGCTAACGCAATCTTCAGTCTAGGAACTAATTCCCGACGGTCGGTGGGCGCGAACCCCGAACACAAATCGCCACTGATTCGTAGTCGGTGATCTTAACCAAAGGGCCATCGTCAATTAGTTAGTGAATATAGAGTAACTTTAACTGTAAATAGCGACACGTGGCCGCCATTTACCAGGCAGCTTAGAGTGATCTTACGAAACGGTGTTCGGATCTCGCATATAGCTATTAGTACTGCTTGTTATTAAAGCTACTCGAAAGTGCCCAGCCCTTGTGTATATATATATATATGAAGAAGAATGGAAAGGAATTAGAGAAGCAAAAGCCAAATCAAAATTCAATTCAAATTGAATTGAATTTTGATTTGGCTTTTGCTTCTCTAATTCCTTTCCATTCTTCTTCATATCTACCTGCTCTATCCTGGATATTGAGCTGTATACTCTTCACAATAGGTTTTACCTTTCCTAAAAGTTCGCTTTTAGTACACCACTTTATATATATATATATATATATATCTAATGAATGACAATAGAATAGATATATCGTAGAGAATGAAATTCATAAAAGTGACAAGAAGCAGAAGACCATTCCTACGCATTTTGTTCGATGTGAATTTGATAAAAACATGAGATTTTATTTTGAAATTCCACATCGTATTTATAGCATCTGCTCATCTCCTGACAGACTCATATTCAGACTTCCTCTTCTCTCCTTTTGCAGACATGATGGTTTGCTTAAAAAAATAATAAAGTTTGCAATTTTCTGCAGAAGCTCACATAGAACTGTCAAAACAGCGACGCTGATAATGTTACACATCTCCTCCAACCTGTTATCTGATCATTTTCGCAGAGCCAAATAAACCGCTCGCATCTAGCTGAACTTAGCGTCACACGTATCTTACTGCCAAGTAAAATTGAACAGTAAGAGAAGAACAGACAGTTCAAAACCGTGTTTAATCAAGGCAATAGCATTTTTTTTTCTTTTCTTTTACGCATTAAAGAGTCACCGTTTATCAAGGTCCAAAGGCCACTCGAGGACAGTAATAGTTGTATTTATCTTCATTAAGAAAATTAACTTAATTCATTAAAACCACTAAGCAAATGCTTAGCATCTGGATACCCTTATCGAAAATGCTGTCTGTAAAAATTTGTAAAAGCTTGTGATCTTAATAATATTGGGATTCTATTATTTAAACAAAATGTTACATTTTTCTTTAAGTATACGCAAAAATCAATGCATTTGGTGCTTCTATAATAAAAAAACGAAAAAAAAATTTTCTTGTCTTTTAGTGTTGGAGAGGTAAATAAGGGGCAGGTAACTCTTCACAACAGCTCTAGCTTTCGAACAATATTTTTCTAACCCTAACTGTAATCGACTAGGTTCCCAACAGCCGATGATGGCAATGCTGTTAGCCACACACTACCGTGTGGTGAACTTGGCCGCTGGACATTCTTAGGGATTCGACTCTAGTCTTCATCCTGATCATGTCCAAGCTCTTCTCTCCCCATCTGCTCCGGAACGATGAGCCCAATCCTCCTCCACTCAGTTGAAAGGTCATGGATCAGGTGGTTGAGAAGAGATTCAAATGCTTCACATAGAATACTCTCAACCAGATCCTGACTTGCACAGATGGAGGAGGCGTAAGCCGGTAATGCAACGTCGTTTGTTAATCTAAGTCCACGTCCTCCGAAAGATATGGGAAGGGTGGCCTAGCGCCAGCCTACATCGTCAAAATTGATGTTGCCCAGTTCAACAAGAAACTGGTAACTACGGAAAGAGAATAACAATTTTGGGATACAGAAGCAGAGGAAGAGTACCGGATGCTTACCAATCAGTCGGGATGATATGTTAGAACAAGTTTGTAAGTTTTCTGATGATCGCTCGTTTGAAGATTGGGAGCCAAGGATTATAAATTTGTCACGATTTGTGATGTTAACCCCATCGAGCACTCTGCTGATCTCCGAGACGGCCGGTGTGAGGGATTCTGCTGAACAGTCGATATTGATGACGAAATCGTGTAATCTTTTCACTTTTAGTTTTCGTAAATTGAAAAAGGTTTATTTCTTTGGAGATGCTATTTTCATTAAGTATAAGATTGATGCAAACGAACATCTTCAATAATCTGAAAAGAATGGCAATAAATTTTCTAAATTGAGTCGAACTTGTTTTTACATTAAGGAATTGAGTCAAACTTGTTCTTGCATTAAGGAATTGAGTCAAACTTGTTCTTCTATTAAGGAATTGAGTCGAACTTGTTCTTGCATAAAGGAATTGAGTCGTACTTGTTCTTGCATTAAGGAATTGAGTCGAAATTGTTCTTACATTAAGGAATTGAGTCGAATTTGTTCTTGCATTAAGGAATTGAGTCGAACTTTCTCTTGCATTAAGGAATTGAGTCGAACTTGTTCTTGCATTAAGGAATTGAATCGAACTTGCTCTTGCATTAAGGAATTGAGTCGAACTTGCTCTTGCATTAAGGAATTGAGTCGAACTTGTTCTTGCATTAAGGAATTAAATCGAACTTGCTCTTGCATTAAGAAATTGAGTCAAACTTGTTCTTGCATTAAGGAATTGAGTCGAACTTGTTCTTGCATTAAGGAATTGAGTCGAACTTGTTCTTCTATTAAGGAATTGAGTCGAACTTGTTCTTGCATAAAGGAATTGAGTCGTACTTGTTCTTGCATTAAGGAATTGAGTCGAATTTGTTCTTACATTAAGGAATTGAGTCGAACTTGCTCTTACATTAAGGAATTGAGTCGAACTTGTTCTTGCATTAAGGAATTGAGTCGAACTTTCTCTTGCATTAAGGAATTGAGTCGAACTTGTTCTTGCATTAAGGAATTTAATCGAACTTGTTCTTGCATTAAGGAATTGAATCGAACTTGTTCTTGCATTAAGGAATTGAGTCAAACTTGTTCTTGCATTAAGGAATTGAGTCGAACTTGCTCTTGCATTAAGGAATTGCGTCGAACTTGCTCTTACATTAAGGAATTGAGTCGAACTTGTTCTTACATTAAGGAATTGAGTCGAACTTGTTCTTACATTAAGGAATTGAATCGAACTTGCTCTTGCATTAAGGAATTGAGTCGAACTTGTTCTTGTATTAAGGAATTGAGTCGAACTTGTTCTTCTATTAAGGAATTGAGCCGAACTTGTTCTTGCATTAAGGAATTGAGTCGAACTTGTTCTTGCATTAAGGAATTCAGTCGAATTTGTTCTTACATTAAGGAATTGAGTCGAATTTGTTCTTGCATTAAGGAATTGAGTCGAACTTGTTCTTCTATTAAGGAATTGAGTCGAACTTGTTCTTGCATAAAGGAATTGAGTCGTACTTGTTCTTGCATTAAGGAATTGAGTCGAATTTGTTCTTACATTAAAGAATTGAGTCGAATTTGTTCTTGCATTAAGGAATTGAGTCGAACTTGTTCTTGCATTAAGGAATTGAGTCGAACTTGTTCTTGCATTAAGGAATTGAGTCGAACTTGTTCTTGCATTAAGGAATTGAATCGAACTTGTTCTTGCATTAAGGAATTGAGTCAAACTTGTTCTTGCATTAAGGAATTGAGTCGAACTTGCTCTTGCATTAAGGAATTGCGTCGAACTTGCTCTTACATTAAGGAATTGAGTCGAACTTGTTCTTACATTAAGGAATTGAGTCGAACTTGTTCTTACATTAAGGAATTGAATCGAACTTGCTCTTGCATTAAGGAATTGAGTCGAACTTGTTCTTGTATTAAGGAATTGAGTCGAACTTGTTCTTCTATTAAGGAATTGAGCCGAACTTGTTCTTGCATTAAGGAATTGAGTCGAACTTGTTCTTGCATTAAGGAATTCAGTCGAATTTGTTCTTACATTAAGGAATTGAGTCGAATTTGTTCTTGCATTAAAGAATTGAGTCGAACTTGCTCTTACATTAAGGAATTGAGTCGAACTTGTTCTTACATTAAGGAATTGAATCGAACTTGTTCTTACATTAAGGAATTGAGTCGAACTTGTTCTTGTATTAAGGAATGTAGTCGAACTTGTTCTTCTATTAAGGAATTGAGTCGAACTTGTTCTTGCATTAAGGAATTGAGTCGTACTTGTTCTTGCATTAAGGAATTGAGTCGAATTTGTTCTTACATTAAGGAATTGAGTCGAACTTGCTCTTACATTAAGGAATTGAGTCGAACTTGTTCTTGCATTAAGGAATTGAGTCGAACTTTCTCTTGCATTAAGGAATTGAGTCGAACTTGTTCTTGCATTAAGGAATTGAGTCGAACTTGTTCTTGCATTAAGGAATTGAATCGAACTTGTTCTTGCATTAAGGAATTGAGTCAAACTTGTTCTTGCATTAAGGAATTGAGTCGAACTTGCTCTTGCATTAAGGAATTGCGTCGAACTTGCTCTTACATTAAGGAATTGAGTCGAACTTGTTCTTACATTAAGGAATTGAGTCGAACTTGTTCTTACATTAAGGAATTGAATCGAACTTGCTCTTGCATTAAGGAATTGAGTCGAACTTGTTCTTGTATTAAGGAATTGAGTCGAACTTGTTCTTCTATTAAGGAATTGAGCCGAACTTGTTCTTGCATTAAGGAATTGAGTCGAACTTGTTCTTGCATTAAGGAATTCAGTCGAATTTGTTCTTACATTAAGGAATTGAGTCGAATTTGTTCTTGCATTAAGGAATTGAGTCGAACTTGCTCTTACATTAAGGAATTGAGTCGAACTTGTTCTTACATTAAGGAATTGAATCGAACTTGTTCTTACATTAAGGAATTGAGTCGAACTTGTTCTTGTATTAAGGAATGTAGTCGAACTTGTTCTTCTATTAAGGAATTGAGTCGAACTTGTTCTTGCATTAAGGAATTGAGTCGTACTTGTTCTTGCATTAAGGAATTGAGTCGAATTTGTTCTTACATTAAGGAATTGAGTCGAACTTGCTCTTACATTAAGGAATTGAGTCGAACTTGTTCTTGCATTAAGGAATTGAGTCGAACTTTCTCTTGCATTAAGGAATTGAGTCGAACTTGTTCTTGCATTAAGGAATTGAGTCGAACTTGTTCTTGCATTAAGGAATTGAATCGAACTTGTTCTTGCATTAAGGAATTGAGTCAAACTTGTTCTTGCATTAAGGAATTGAGTCGAACTTGCTCTTGCATTAAGGAATTGCGTCGAACTTGCTCTTACATTAAGGAATTGAGTCGAACTTGTTCTTACATTAAGGAATTGAGTCGAACTAGTTCTTACATTAAGGAATTGAATCGAACTTGCTCTTGCATTAAGGAATTGAGTCGAACTTGTTCTTGTATTAAGGAATTGAGTCGAACTTGTTCTTCTATTAAGGAATTGAGCCGAACTTGTTCTTGCATTAAGGAATTGAGTCGAACTTGTTCTTGCATTAAGGAATTCAGTCGAATTTGTTCTTACATTAAGGAATTGAGTCGAATTTGTTCTTGCATTAAGGAATTGAGTCGAACTTGCTCTTACATTAAGGAATTGAGTCGAACTTGTTCTTGCATTAAGGAATTGAGTCGAACTTGCTCTTGCATTAAGGAATTGAGTCGAACTTGTTCTTGCATTAAGGAATTGAGTCGAACTTTCTCTTGCATTAAGGAATTGAGTCGAACTTGTTCTTGCATTAAGGAATTGAATCGAACTTGCTCTTGCATTAAGGAATTGAGTCGAACTTGTTATTGCATTAAGGAATTGAGTCGAACTTGTTCTTGCATTAAGGAATTGAGTCGAACTTGCTCTTGCATAAAGGAATTGAGTCAAACTTGTTCTTGCATTAAGGAATTGAGTCGTACTTGCTCTTGCATTAAGGAATTGAGTCGAACTTGCTCTTACATTAAGGAATTGAGTCGAACTTGTTCTTGCATAAAGGAATTGAGTCGTACTTGTTCTTGCATTAAGGAATTGAGTCGAACTTGTTCTTACATTAAAGAATTGAGTCGGACTTGTTCTTACATTAAGGAATTGAGTCGAATTTGTTCTTGCATTAAGGAATTGAGTCGAACTTGTTCTTGCATTAAGGAATTGAGTCGAACTTGCTCTTGCATTAAGGAATTGAGTCGAACTTGTTCTTGCATTAAGGAATTGAGTCGAACTTTCTCTTGCATTAAGGAATTGAGTCAAACTTGTTCTTGCATTAAGGAATTGAGTCGAACTTGCTCTTGCATTAATGGATTGAGTCGAACTTGCTCTTACATTAAGGAATTGAGTCGAACTTGTTCTTACATTAAGGAATTGAGTCGAACTTGTTCTTACATTAAGGGATTGAATCGAACTTGCTCTTGCATTAAGGAATTGAGTCGAACTTGCTCTTACATTAAGGAATTGAGTCGAACTTGTTCTTGCATTAAGGAATTTAATCGAACTTGCTCTTGCATTAAGGAATTGAGTCGAACTTGCTCTTGCATTAAGGAATTGAGTCGTACTTGTTCTTGCATTAAGGAATTGAGTCGAACTTGTTCTTGCATTAAGGAATTGAGTCGAACTTGTTCTTACATTAAGGAATTGAGTCGAACTTGTTCTTACATTAAGGAATTGAGTCGAACTTGTTCTTACATTAAGGAATTGAGTCGAATTTGTTCTTGCATTAAGGAATTGAGTCAAAGTTGTTCTTGCATTAAGGAATTGAGTCGAACTTGCTCTTGCATTAATGGATTGAGTCGAACTTGCTCTTACATTAAGGAATTGAGTCGAACTTGTTCTTACATTAAGGAATTGAATCGAACTTGCTCTTGCATTAAGGAATTGAGTCGAACTTGTTCTTGCATTAAGGAATTGAGTCGAACTTGTTCTTACATTAAGGGATTGAATCGAACTTGCTCTTGCATTAAGGAATTGAGTCGAACTTGCTCTTACATTAAGGAATTGAGTCGAACTTGTTCTTACATTAAGGAATTGAATCGAACTTGTTCTTACATTAAGGAATTGAGTCGAACTTGTTCTTGTATTAAGGAATTGAGTCGAACTTTCTCTTGCATTAAGGAATTGAGTCGAACTTGCTCTTGCATTAAGGAATTGAGTCGAACTTGTTCTTGCATTAAGGAATTGAATCGAACTTGTTCTTGCATTAAGGAATTGAGTCAAACTTGTTCTTGCATTAAGGAATTGAGTCGAACTTGCTCTTGCATTAAGGAATTGCGTCGAACTTGCTCTTACATTAAGGAATTGAGTCGAACTTGTTCTTACATTAAGGAATTGAGTCGAACTTGTTCTTACATTAAGGAATTGAATCGAACTTGCTCTTGCATTAAGGAATTGAGTCGAACTTGTTCTTGTATTAAGGAATTGAGTCGAACTTGTTCTTCTATTAAGGAATTGAGCCGAACTTGTTCTTGCATTAAGGAATTGAGTCGAACTTGTTCTTGCATTAAGGAATTCAGTCGAATTTGTTCTTACATTAAGGAATTGAGTCGAATTTGTTCTTGCATTAAGGAATTGAGTCGAACTTGCTCTTACATTAAGGAATTGAGTCGAACTTGTTCTTACATTAAGGAATTGAGTCGAACTTGTTCTTGTATTAAGGAATGTAGTAGAACTTGTTCTTCTATTAAGGAATTGAGTCGAACTTGTTCTTGCATTAAGGAATTGAGTCGTACTTGTTCTTGCATTAAGGAATTGAGTCGAATTTGTTCTTACATTAAGGAATTGAGTCGAACTTGCTCTTACATTAAGGAATTGAGTCGAACTTGTTCTTGCATTAAAGAAATTGAGTCGAACTTTCTCTTGCATTAAGGAATTGAGTCGAACTTGTTCTTGCATTAAGGAATTGAGTCGAACTTGTTCTTGCATTAAGGAATTGAATCGAACTTGTTCTTGCATTAAGGAATTGAGTCAAACTTGTTCTTGCATTAAGGAATTGAGTCGAACTTGCTCTTGCATTAAGGAATTGCGTCGAACTTGCTCTTACATTAAGGAATTGAGTCGAACTTGTTCTTACATTAAGGAATTGAGTCGAACTTGTTCTTACATTAAGGAATTGAATCGAACTTGCTCTTGCATTAAGGAATTGAGTCGAACTTGTTCTTGCATTAAGGAATTCAGTCGAATTTGTTCTTACATTAAGGAATTGAGTCGAATTTGTTCTTGCATTAAGGAATTGAGTCGAACTTGTTCTTCTATTAAGGAATTGAGTCGAACTTGTTCTTGCATAAAGGAATTGAGTCGTACTTGTTCTTGCATTAAGGAATTTAGTCGAATTTGTTCTTACATTAAAGAAATGAGTCGAATTTGTTCTTGCATTAAGGAATTGAGTCGAACTTGTTCTTGCATTAAGGAATTGAGTCGAACTTTCTCTTGCATTAAGGAATTGAGTCGAACTTGTTCTTGCATTAAGGAATTGAGTCAAACTTGTTCTTGCATTAAGGAATTGAGTCGAACTTGCTCTTGCATTAAGGAATTGAGTCGAATTTTTTCTTACATTAAGGAATTGAGTCGAATTTGTTCTTGCATTAAGGAATTGAGTCGAACTTGTTCTTGCATTAAGGAATTGAGTCGAACTTGTTCTTGCATTAAGGAATTGAGTCGAACTTGCTCTTGCATTAAGGAATTGAGTCGAACTTGTTCTTGCATTAAGGAATTGAGTCGAACTTTCTCTTGCATTAAGGAATTGAGTCGAACTTGTTCTTGCATTAAGGAATTGAATCGAACTTGCTCTTGCATTAAGGAATTGAATCAGACTTGCTCTTGCATTAATGAAATTGAATCGAACTTGTTCTTACATTAAGGAATTGAATCGAACTTGTTCTTACATTAAGGAATTGAGTCGAACTTGTTCTTACATTAAGGAATTGAGTCGAACTTGTTCTTGCATTAAGGAATTGAATCGAACTTGCTCTTGCATTAAGGAATAAGTCAAACTTGTTCTTGCATTAAGGAATTGAGTCGAACTTGTTCTTACATTAAGGAATTAAATCGAACTTGCTCTTGCATTAAGGAATTGAGTCGAACTTGCTCTTGCATTAAGGAATTGAGTCGAACTAGTTCTTACATTAAAGAATTGAGTCGAACTTGTTCTTGCATTAAGGAATTGAGTCGAATTTGTTCTTACATTAAGGAATTGAGTCGAATTTGTTCTTGCATTAAGGAATTGAGTCGAACTTGTTCTTGCATTAAGGAATTGAGTCGAACTTGTTCTTGCATTAAGGAATTGAGTCGAACTTGCTCTTGCATTAAGGAATTGAGTCGAACTTGTTCTTGCATTAAGGAATTGAGTCGAACTTTCTCTTGCATTAAGGAATTGAGTCGAACTTGTTCTTGCATTAAGGAATTGAATCGAACTTGCTCTTGCATTAAGGAATTGAGTCGAACTTGCTCTTGCATTAAGGAATTGAGTCGAACTTGTTCTTGCATTAAGGAACTGAATCGAACTTGCTCTTGCATTAAGGAATTGAGTCGAACTTGTTCTTGCATTAAGGAATTGAGTCGAACTTGTTCTTGCATTAAGGAATTGAGTCGAACTTGTTCTTGCATTAAGGAATTGAGTCGAACTTGCTCTTGCATTAAGGAATTGAGTCAAACTTGTTCTTACATTAAGGAATTGAGTCGTACTTGCTCTTGCATTAAGGAATTGAGTCGAACTTGCTCTTACATTAAGGAATTGAGTCGAACTTGTTCTTGCATAAAGGAATTGAGTCGTACTTGTTCTTGCATTAAGGAATTGAGTCGAACTTGTTCTTACATTAAAGAATTGAGTCGAACTTGTTCTTGCATTAAGGATTTGAGTCGAATTTGTTCTTACATTAAGGAATTGAGTCGAATTTGTTCTTGCATTAAGGAATTGAGTCGAACTTGTTCTTGCATTAAGGAATTGAGTCGAACTTGTTCTTGCATTAAGGAATTGAGTCGAACTTGCTCTTGCATTAAGGAATTGAGTCGAACTTGTTCTTGCATTAGGGAATTGAGTCGAACTTTCTCTTGCATTAAGGAATTGAGTCGAACTTGTTCTTGCATTAAGGAATTGAATCGAACTTGCTCTTGCATTAAGGAATTGAGTCGAACTTGTTATTGCATTAAGGAATTGAGTCGAACTTGTTCTTGCATTAAGGAATTGAGTCGAACTTGCTCTTGCATAAAGGAATTGAGTCAAACTTGTTCTTGCATTAAGGAATTGAGTCGTACTTGCTCTTGCATTAAGGAATTGAGTCGAACTTGCTCTTACATTAAGGAATTGAGTCGAACTTGTTCTTGCATAAAGGAATTGAGTCGTACTTGTTCTTGCATTAAGGAATTGAGTCGAACTTGTTCTTACATTAAAGAATTGAGTCGGACTTGTTCTTACATTAAGGAATTGAGTCGAATTTGTTCTTGCATTAAGGAATTGAGTCGAACTTGTTCTTGCATTAAGGAATTGAGTCGAACTTGCTCTTGCATTAAGGAATTGAGTCGAACTTGTTCTTGCATTAAGGAATTGAGTCGAAATTTCTCTTGCATTAAGGAATTGAGTCGAACTTGTTCTTGCATTAAGGAATTTAATCGAACTTGCTCTTGCATTAAGGAATTGAGTCGAACTTGCTCTTGCATTAAGGAATTGAGTCGAACTTGTTCTTGCATTAAGGAATTGAGTCGAACTTGTTCTTGCATTAAGGAATTGAGTCAAACTTGTTCTTGCATTAAGGAATTGAGTCGAACTTGTTCTTACATTAAGGAATTGAGTCGAACTTGTTCTTACATTAAGGAATTGAGTCGAATTTGTTCTTGCATTAAGGAATTGAGTCAAACTTGTTCTTGCATTAAGGAATTGAGTCGAACTTGCTCTTGCATTAATGGATTGAGTCGAACTTGCTCTTACATTAAGGAATTGAGTCGAACTTGTTCTTACATTAAGGAATTGAGTCGAACTTGTTCTTACATTAAGGGATTGAATCGAACTTGCTCTTGCATTAAGGAATTGAGTCGAACTTGCTCTTACATTAAGGAATTGAGTCGAACTTGTTCTTACATTAAGGAATTGAATCGAACTTGTTCTTACATTAAGGAATTGAGTCGAACTTGTTCTTGTATTAAGGAATGTAGTCGAACTTGTTCTTCTATTAAGGAATTGAGTCGAACTTGTTCTTGCATTAAGGAATTGAGTCGTACTTGTTCTTGCATTAAGGAATTGAGTCGAACTTGTTCTTACATTAAGGAATTGAGTCGAACTTGCTCTTGCATTAAGGAATTCAGTCGAATTTGTTCTTACATTAAGGAATTGAGTCAAACTTGTTCTCACATTAATGAATTAAGTCAAACTTGTTCTTACATTAAGGAATTGAGTCGAACTTGTTCTCACATTAAGGAATTGAGTCAAACTTGTTCTTACATTAAGGAATTGAGTCAAACTTGTTCTCACATTAAGGAATTGAGTCGAAAGTGTTCTTACATTAAGGAATTGAGTCAAACTTGTTCTTACATTAAGGAATTGAGTCAAACTTGTTCTCACATTAAGGAATTGAGTCAAACTTGTTCTCACATTTAGGAATTGAGTCGAACTTGTTCTTACATTAAGGAATTGAGTCGAACTTGTTCTCACATTAAGGAATTGAGTCGAACTTGTTCTTACATTAAGGAATTGAGTCAAACTTGTTCTTACATTAAGGAATTGAGTCGAACTTGTTCTTACATTAAGGAATTGAGTCAAACTTGTTCTTACATTAAGGAATTGAGTCGAACTTGTTCTTACATTAAGGAATTGAGTCGAACTTGTTCTTGCATTAAGGAATTGAGTCGAACTTGTTCTTGCATTAAGGAATTGAGTCGAACTTGTTCTCACATTAAGGAATTGAGTCGAACTTGTTCTTACATTAAGGAATTGAGTCGAACTTGTTCTTACATTAAGGAATTGAGTCGAACTTGTTCTCACATTAAGGAATTGAGTCAAACTTGTTCTTACATTAAGGAATTGAGTCAAACTTGTTCTTACATTAAGGAATTGAGTCGAACTTGTTCTCACATTAAGGAATTGAGTCGAACTTGTTCTTACATTAAGGAATTGAGTCAAACTTGTTCTTACATTAAGGAATTGAGTCGAACTTGTTCTTACATTAAGGAATTGAGTCAAACTTGTTCTTACATTAAGGAATTGAGTCGAACTTGTTCTCACATTAAGGAATTGAGTCAAACTTGTTCTTACATTAAGGAATTGAGTCGAACTTGTTCTCACATTAAGGAATTGAGTCAAACTTGTTCTCACATTAATGAATTAAGTCAAACTTGTTCTTACATTAAGGAATTGAGTCGAACTTGTTCTCACATTAAGGAATTGAGTCAAACTTGTTCTTACATTAAGGAATTGAGTCAAACTTGTTCTCACATTAAGGAATTGAGTCAAACTTGTTCTTACATTAAGGAATTGAGTCGAAAGTGTTCTTACATTAAGGAATTGAGTCAAACTTGTTCTTACATTAAGGAATTGAGTCAAACTTGTTCTCACATTAAGGAATTAAGTCAAACTTGTTCTCACATTAAGGAATTGAGTCAAACTTGTTCTTACATTAAGGAATTGAGTCGAACTTGTTCTCACATTAAGGAATTGAGTCGAACTTGTTCTTACATTAAGGAATTGAGTCAAACTTGTTCTTACATTAAGGAATTGAGTCGAACTTGTTCTTACATTAAGGAATTGAGTCAAACTTGTTCTTACATTAAGGAATTGAGTCGAACTTGTTCTTACATTAAGGAATTGAGTCAAACTTGTTCTTACATTAAGGAATTGAGTCGAACTTGTTCTCACATTAAGGAATTGAGTCAAACTTGTTCTCACATTAAGGAATTGAGTCAAACTTGTTCTTACATTAAGGAATTGAGTCGAACTTGTTCTCAAATTAAGGAATTGATTCGAACTTGTTCTCACATTAAGGAATTGAGTCAAACTTGTTCTTACATTAAGGAATTGAGTCGAACTTGTTCTTACATTAAGGAATTGAGTCAAACTTGTTCTTACATTAAGGAATTGAGTCGAACTTGTTCTCACATTAAGGAATTGAGTCAAACTTGTTCTTACATTAAGGAATTGAGTCAAACTTGTTCTTACATTAAGGAATTGAGTCGAACTTGTTCTCACATTAAGGAATTGAGTCAAACTTGTACTTACATTAAGGAATTGAGTCAAACTTGTTCTTACATTAAGGAATTGAGTCGAACTTGTTCTTACATTAAGGAATTGAGTCGAACTTGTTCTTGCATTAAGGAATTGAGTCGAACTTGTTCTTGCATTAAGGAATTGAGTCGAACTTGTTCTCACATTAAGGAATTGAGTCGAACTTGTTCTTACATTAAGGAATTGAGTCGAACTTGTTCTTACATTAAGGAATTGAGTCGAACTTGTTCTCACATTAAGGAATTGAGTCAAACTTGTTCTTACATTAAGGAATTGAGTCGAACTTGTTCTTACATTAAGGAATTGAGTGGAACTTGTTCTCACATTAAGGAATTGAGTCGAACTTGTTCTTACATTAAGGAATTGAGTCAAACTTGTTCTTACATTAAGGAATTGAGTCGAACTTGTTCTTACATTAAGGAATTGAGTCAAACTTGTTCTTACATTAAGGAATTGAGTCGAACTTGTTCTCACATTAAGGAATTGAGTCGAACTTGTTCTTGCATTAAGGAATTGACTTTTTCTGTTGAATGTTAGTGTGCTGAAAAAAGAAATTTTATTTTATTTTGAAAGTGTTGAGACTCTAACTTAAAGGGCTGGATGGATACTGCACACCCTAGACTGGTATTGTCTTGGCCTTCGGGGCTTGATTTACGTCTGTCTATGGGTCTGCCCTGTGCAGTTCTAGGAGGTCCACCCTCCCAGGCTTTGCCTCCCCTCTTTGGGGAGGAGTAAGTTTATTCCTTACTGCCTGAGGCGCCCCTACCAGAGAATGCCGACGGGCTGCTTAGGCATTTTTTGTAGGCCAAAGTGCTCACCTTCTCGGACGCTGGCTTTTCAAATCCCACTTTCTGACCTTGTGTCGCATCTTACCGCTGTGGGAGGAAGATAAATAGAAATACACTTTCTTGGCCTTTTGGCTAAGATCAGAGTGTAGTATCTGTTCGGATTAATGCTACACTCTGTAGATCAGTACCGTCTTGGCCTTTGGGCCTTGATTCCGCTGGTCTGAGGTATTGTCCTGTGAAATTCTAGGAGGTCCACCTTCCCAGGCTTTTCCTTCTCACCCTTTGAGAAGGATTAATTTATTGATAATTACCTGAAGCGCCCCTACTGAAGAATGTTGATGGGTCTGACCAGGCATTTTTTGTAGGCCAGAGCGCGCTAATCCTAGTGCGCTGGCTAACCACACCTGACTTTGTGTGTAGCCTCCTGGAGAGGAGGTAAATAAAAATACTTTGACCTTGTGTCTAACCTCCTGCTGGGAAGGTAAATAACTTGGCCTTCGGGCTATGATCAAAATGTAGTATCTGTTCTATCCAAAGATGGTACAATAATATCGTGGGGTCTTCATCTGTGCCGGACGTCTATAAAATGGGAATACGTCACAAACTTCAACAAGGGTTTTGGGGATAAACACCATAATTAGATATATTTCTGAAACTACATTAACCAGAGTACTTAGATAATTATCTTTCAGTTGTACAATAATTTTGTGGGGGGGTCTGCATTCGTGCCGGACGTCCATAAAATGCAGCAATATACAACAGAAGAAGGATACGGCCAATTGCCGTTATTACACGGTTTACTTGGTCAGATTAGTGAGTAAACTGAGTACAAATACTGACCAGTAACTGAATACTCATTTTCACTGAACAATACAATCAGAACGCTTATAGCCTTGCAAACGTTCTACTTATCACTTTGTAAATCTATCAAAATGGTTTCATGCTCAGCTGAGCACCAATCAGTATACGGGTCAAGCTAAAATGTCGTTAGTGACTCATGTGAGCTTAAACAGCATCGCATGTGTTGATTTGTCGGCAATGTCAATTCGTATCGCGTCCATCAGCCAAGCAAGTCAAATGGCAAGGAAAAAGAACTTGGGTCTTTTCTTGGCCTTTTGGCTAAGATCAAAGTGTAGTATCTGTTCCGATGGATACTACACCCCATAGACTGGTATTGTTTTGGCTTTCGGGGTCTTGATTTACGCCTGTCTATGGGTCTGTCCTGAGCAGTTCTAGGAGGTCCACCCTCTCAGGCTTCGCCTCCCATCTTTGGGGAGGAGTAAGTTTATTGCTTACTGCCTGAGGCGCCCCTACTCAGGCAATTTTTAAACCCCACTTTCCCGACCCGAACTTGGGTCACATCTTACTTGTGGGAGTAAGATAAAACTGGCCTTGTGCCTAACTCCTGGAGAGGAGTAAATCAATACTCTTATAGAGAACACACTGCGTTTCCGTGACTTCGCGTCGTCAACGTTCGGGCAGGTCTCGGAAGCGTCCGAGAGTTGACGAGGAGGCAAAAAATGCCAGACGATAAATTCAGACGAAAAAAAATCAAAGTAAAATACATATATAAAAATAAAGAACGAAGAAACTATAAATAAACAACTGTTATTAATTAGATGTTTATTTTTTATTTTTTATTTTTTGTAACAGGAACCATTGTTAATCAAATGTTTTTAAATAAAAAAAGAATTTTTTGCGCACCGAAAAGTTTCTAAAGATGATTTTTTTTTTTTATAAAAAACAACTTCTTGTTTGTTTTTTGGGTTTTTTTTCCTCAATGTTTTTTTTTTCTTTTTAACATTTTCTGGTTTAGGGTTAGGGTTAGGGTTAGGGTTAGTCTTTTGCTAGGAGTGACCGTTGCTGACAGAACTCAATGCACTGACACAGATTCAACGCGGACGCCTCTGTGTAGCTTAATTGCCATAAATATATTTTCATAACTTACTACCTAGCTCTACTCACGTATTGAGCACTGTTGAAGTAAATATTGAAAATCGATATATAATATATTATATCTCCCTATAATATTATATGTCGATACATGAAATAATAATAATGATAATATATATATATATATATATATATATATATATATATATATATATATATATATATATATATATAGTCTCGGAAGTTTCTCAACCATTAAAACTATATTAAAAAAACACAAAAAAAACTTATAGTCCCAAGTCTTCCAGTGGAAAATCACTCATGTAAGTCAATTTATTTTTTACAGTTATTATATTAGTTTATTTCTAACACTATTTTAAGGGATCATCAGTTGTTTACCATGAAAAACTGTTCGGGAATTTAATATATATATATATATATATATATATATATATATATATATATATATATATATACAGGGCTGTACGGAGCCCTCCAAAACGGAGCGTGCTTCAGGAGCATGCTCCTTTTTGCTACAGCGAAGGAGAAGAGGGCTCATTTTATATTAAGCGGGAGCAGAGCGTGAGCAGCTCCATTTGGGACTAAAGAGCGTGGTTTTATCGCTCAGCTCTCCTCCTCCAAAATTATTTAATTTTTTTCTTTTTAAACATTAATGTTTTTATTCAGCCATAAAAAGGAAAAGAAAATCTCAGCTAAACTCTTTGAGTTATTTTTTAAAAATTATATCTCTGGTAAATGTATAAGATATAGGGAGGGGGAGAGAGGAAGGGAGAGAGAGGGAGAAAGAACGAGAGAGTTACACATGAAAACAAAACATTTGAACTTCTCAGGGTTTTTTATAGACACAAGTAGATTTTTACATCTACATGTTACATTTTTGATAGGACAGTTTTCTTAAGGTAGGAGAAAATTTGGCAACAAATGTCTTCAAATGTGCCAGTGAGTCTAAGATGTCTTTGAAGTTATTTCCTTACAGATTTGAACTTTTTTTGTATTTATGACAATGATGTTTATTACTGATTGAATAAATAAGTCAATTTTTCTTTTAATTTTAATTGAACTTTTATGCCACATTCTTAGCCGTCGTCTTTTTGGCGACATTTTTTTATTCTTAAATTCACGACTTTTCATGTTTGCTTTTAAATTCGTTAAATTCCGTTAAAACTTTCTTTTGTAAATAGAATGTTCAAAGTTTGTTTTTTGTGTGTAATAAAATGTTAAAGCAGTAAAAATATCTTTAGTCCAAAGGAAAAAAACAATAAAAACCAACATGGCCGCCAGCGATTAAAACCTGGAATTAAAGTTAGATTCTCAACAGTTTAAAAAGTAAATGAGAATTTTATTTCAGGACCAAAAATACAATAAAGACCAACAATCAGTTTCATCTAAAATTTTGGCAAATACCAAGCAAAATAAGCAAGAAAAAAAAAAGTGGTCCCTATTCTACAATTAAACCTATGTTTAAACTTAATTTAATTAAAGAAAATGTCTTAAATTTGAATTTAAAAAGGCAAATAATTAAACTTTCTGACTAATTTGTTATTTTATTAGAACCGAAAGATATCTTTCTTTATCTTGAAAAATCTATTATCGAATATTAAAAGTGTAAACAGTTTGTTTTTGTTAGAGATTTCAAATATAAACGTTTTCACCTTTTTTATTCGAATTTTTAATTTTGATAAATGTTTTTGCCCGACCTAGAAAAACTTTCTCCAGTTAATTTTTCGGAGAAGGAAAATTTGACCCGATATTTTTTCAACTCCCAAGGTCTAGGCCAGATATTTTGTATGAAATTTTACGACATTAAATGGATCTCTGAATTGTTTATTGACAATTTATTGATATTTTTTGCCCAACTTATAAAATATATTTTTTTATTCAATCTTTAAAAAATAACTTCATTGTTTTTTTTTCGCCCCAAATTGTACTATTAAAAAAAAAATGGATAAATCGATTTGTTTGAAAGTACTTGCACGTTTCTCCGTGGTTAATAATAATATACATTATACAATATAGTTACGTTCGTAAAACAAACAAATATTAAACAACAACACGACGATTAATGTTGCCCTGGCTGTCTCTCCTCTCACAGAGAAATTTTTTCTTTAAAAAGAAAATAATCATTAATAATGTTTGAAAAGTAAAACTTTATTTACTTAAAACAAATCTAAGTTCCCTTCCAAAATAAATAGAAAAAATATCGGGTAAAATTTTCCTCCCCTGAAAAAATAGGTTGTTAATGTAATGAAAATTAAAATTGTTTTAAAATATGTGAAGGATTTTTCTATTTCTATTTTATAGCTCAGGAAACGAAAATTTACGTATAATCCTATGCTTCATCCGACATGTTCTCCTATAACCCTTAGCACATCTCAAAATATTAGCGAGATTTTGTCAAATATTATCTTACGGTCTTATACTTAAAGTGATATCCCCACCCATATTGACGAGATCTTTTGACGCCCACCCCTATCCTTCGACCACTCATTGGCAGAATAGAACGTTTATGAAAGAAGGCACATTTTCATTATGGAGTGCTGAAAAAGAGCCGCTCCTTTTTTATAGGAGTTTGAGCTGGAGCGGCTCCTTTTTAAAAATGGGGAGCGTGAGAGGAGCCAGCTCCAATTTTGAGCGTTGGAGCAGGAGCGGGAGCAGGAGCGGGAGCAGCTCCAAAAGTAGTGGAGCGAGTAACGCCCGGACTTCACCTTACTTTAAACTGTCATCTTTAATAGCTTGACGTACGTTGTTTTCTGTCTTTACAGTGGATTCGCCCTCCTTGGGTTAATACCAATAAAATGAAGAAAAAAAAAGGGAAAAAGTCTCGCTTGAAAATTATATATTTATAGAAAGTCTTGCATGAAAAAAAAAAATGTGATTTTATTCATTTTATATTGCATCATGCTTTGGTTTTCAAATTTTAATATATATATATATATATATATATATATATATATATATATATATATATATATATATATATATATATAATCTCACAAGACCAGATATATATAGACACTTATATATTTTTGTATGTATGTAAAAGTTAATTAATAAATATGTATGTACATTATATATATATATATATATATATATATATATATATATATATATATATATATACCGTGAAATTAGATTATATAGAAACCCTTCAATAAGTTAGCTATAACGATCAAACATCAACTTGCAAATATCAGTAGCTCAATATTCAGTGGAATAGAGCTGAATATATTTATGCTCGTAGAATACCTGTCTTGGGTCAGGTATAAGCAATAAATATAGCATTAATTTCAATGTTTTCTTTTTTTTAAGGGGGGGGGGGTATGGTTTCGGTGCCCCCCCCCCCCCTAAATAGTATGTTTAAAAAAAAATATGTGCCCACGTTACATACCCTGTTGTCTAGAATACATATTCCATATGATAAGTAGTGTGGCCTAGCAGGCCGGTAATAATCAAGACAAACACAGTGGTATCGTTAACAAGAGTGTATTAACAAAAGTATGCGTCATGATTCTGGGGCCATAACTACCACAAC
This sequence comes from Sepiola atlantica, assembly GCA_963556195.1. Lineage (NCBI taxonomy): Eukaryota > Metazoa > Mollusca > Cephalopoda > Sepiida > Sepiolidae > Sepiola > Sepiola atlantica. The sequence goes on from OY744542.1 coordinate 48,548,420, forward strand.
GTTTAGATGCAACTGTATTTATTGTCTGGGTAAGTCCATTTAATTTTGAAATAGGTAGATCAGCTTACACTATAACACCCCCTCCTTTTAAGCCTATGCTCCGTAAAGAGTCTAAATCTTTTTTCTCTTAGAGTTGACTTCCATGACGTCGCTATTTTTTCTTTTCCCTTTCGACGTTCGCTTTTGAGAAATTACTTGTGGGATTTGTAATCCGAACATGTCAAACACGACGTCCATTAATTCTTCTTCTGCAGTGTTGTCCTCTACAGTATCGGAATATCTTTTTCCTGATTTGGTTTAAATATCTCTTATGGGTAAATTTTGGTCCTTTCACCATATAGAACATATTTCCAATCTATAATCCCGATTTCCCATAATGACTTGTTATTCTTAAACATTCGGTAAAGAACCTTTTCTCCGATTTGAAAGCGCCCTTTTTTGACATTTATTTTTTATTCCAGTTTCTGATGAGTCGATAACAGTCTGTCGAAAATCGTCTTGCTCTTTCTTGCGAACATAGTTTCCGCTAGTGACATGCAAGATGGAACATTATCATTCAGCGTCATTCTATACACTTGCAGAAAATCCTGCCTGTCTTTCTCCGTGGGAGTACCCCTCGCTTTTTTAATGCTCTTTTAAAAGTATCAACAAATCGCTCTGCTAGACCATTGCTTCTCGCATGATATGGCGCGATGGTAAAGTGCTCCACTAAAAACGACTGACAAAACATTTTTAATTCACTGGATGTGAATTGAGTACCGTATAACAAAGAACACCACCATGCTAATAGTTTTTTGTTTAATTATGTTATTTTTAATTTTTCTGTCAGGGGAAACATTTTAAATATGACACTATTTGAAATTATTTTTTTTCCTAAAACACCTGACCGGCCCGCAATATATCCCCACACGGGCAATATTATGCATATGTAATTGGATCTAGGGTTACACTATTATCTGCTTCTTGCTCATATTATCTGTCTTCTCTTGTATACATAATAATGAATAACTTGATATTTAGTTGAATTAGCATATTTTCGTGAGGACATATTTTTTCATCTACCTGTGTGTATCAATAAGTCATAGCTGCAAAACTTTCCAATAACAATACATTCCATCAAAATAAAAACACACATTTTCATCTAAATAAAAAAAAAAAAATAAATAAATAAATAAATAAATAAAATAAATAAATATAAAAAAAATAAAAAATAAAAACACACATTTTCATCTAAATAAATTAAAAAAAATAAAAATAAAAAAAATAAATAAATAAATTAAAAAAATAAAAAAATTAAAAAAATAAAAAAATAAAAACACAGATTTTCATCTAAATAAATAAATAAATAAAAAAAATAAAAAAATAAAAAAACAGGTTAAAAAAAGAAAGTGTTAGTTGGCGAAGCAAGCCAACCATTTTGTCAGATCTGCTCAGTTATAGTAACCCCTCCAATTGTTGGTCTCACCTTTGCTGGGAGGTGTTATTCTCAGCATCAGGGGAAATTAATCTGAGTGCTCTCCATAAAAAGAAACGCGCCGCGAAAACCATGCTTGATAGAGTTGTTCCACTTCACTATTGGCTTCCAATCAATACAATCAGCTCATGTATTCGTCTCTTAATGTGTGTCGTTACGAAAACTGTTCGGGGGGGGGGGATAGGGGTGAGGGTGAGGGTGAAGAATGTAGCAAAGACGGGGGGGGGGGAACTGTGTTTGAGTCTTTACAGACCATTCAAATCAATCAAAGTGTCATTTAATCTTAGAGTCATTTCCATTTCTTATTCTCTCTTTCTTTCTTTCTTTCTTTCTTTCTCACATGTAAAGAAAGCCTGCATCTTCTCCTTTTTCTTCTTTTTCAGTCTCACATTTTTTTACTTCATCATTTCTCTCTCTTTTTATTCTACATTCTATATCTGCCTCTCTTCCACGTTCTCTTTCTCTCTCTCTTCCACATTCTCTCTCTCTCTCTTTCTCTCTCTCTTTTCCAAATTCTCTCTCTCTCTTTTCCACATTCTCTCTCTTTTCTACATTCTTTCTCTCTCTTCCACATTCTCTTTTTCTCTCTCTTTCACATTCTCTTTCTCTCTTTCTCTCTCTCTCTCTCTCTCTCTCTTTTCCACATTCTCTCTCTTTCTCTCTCTCTTTCTCTTCCACATTATCTCTTCCACATTCTCTCTCTCTCTCTCTCTCTCAGTCTCTCTTCCGCATTCTCTCTCTCTCTGTCTCTCTTCCACATTCTCTCTCTCTCTGTGTCTCTCTTCTACATTCTCTCTCTCTCTCTCTCTTCCACATTCTCTTTCTCTCTCTTTTCAACATTCTCTCTCTCTCTCTCTTCCACATTCTCTCTCTCTCTCTTCCTCACACTCACTCTCTCTTTCTCTTGCTTAACCCCCCTCCCCCACACCCCCACTCTTTCATTTTTCTTAACATTCTCTTCCAATTTAATGTAGCCTCTATATTTCTCTCTCTTCCTCCCCCTCTCTAACTCCCCCCCTCTCTCTCTCTCATTTTTAAACAACCTTCTCTTCCAACTGACCCTTTCTATCTCTCATATTCTTTTTTCTCACACCTTCCCTCACAATCTAATTGATCCTCCCTATCTCTTTCTCTCTAAATTTCTCCCCCTCTCCCCCACAACTATCTTTCTCTCTAAATTTCTCCCCCTCTCCCCTTCTCTCACACAACTATCTTTCTCTCTAAATTTATTTGTCTATTATTCTCTTAACCGTTCTATCAAAATCAGATCAAAATTATCGATTCAAGCAAGTTTCTTTTTCTTACAATTTGTCCCATTCATCTACAGTGTAACGTTATCTCTTTTCTCTTTCCTCACTTTTTCGAACTTCATTTTATCTTTCTTTTCATATTTTCTTTCTGTCCACTTTCCTTCTTTTATTTCTTTCTATCAGAATTCAGAAAAAAACAACTTATTATTTTCACCAAAGTATCCATATCCTGTGATACATGTGTTAAATAAATCTCCACAATCCAATATCCTTGATTTTATATATACAGTACCGTCCAAAATTAAGGAACAAAAATAAAAATCTTCCTAATCTCAAATAAATTATATTTTAATATTTGTGAAAATTTCCGAACATATGTAAATTATGTAGTTAGACTTTTACCGAGATTTTCAGATGAATTAAAATAATATTATTAAAGTTATCCACCATTTTACATATTTCAAGTGTCCAAAATTAAGGAACATTAAGGATAAACAATTGTTTAAAGTTTAAAACAGTAGTTTTTTTTTTGTATAAAAGGATGAAAATAAATATTCTAAACTTTAATTATCATCACCGCTGCAAGTCACACAATATCAATCATGTTAAAAAGAAATAAAACTGATTTAAGCAACAAAGCAAAAATCGTTAAATTAAAAAAAGAAATCGGAAAACGTGTGAAACGTTCAAAAAGCGTTGTAAGCCGAGTTCTCAAACTCTATAAAGAAACTGGAAGGTTAAGTAACACAAAGAAACCTGGTAGATCAAGAAAGACAACGGCAAAAGAGGACAGAGTTATACAACGCCTAGTGTTAAAATACCGTTTCCTTACAGCTGGCAAAATTTCCAAACAAATGGAAGGCGTCACGAATGTTTCACGACTGTGTCCAGAAGGTTGCACGAAATAAGTATTTTTGTAAGATCTCCTCGAAAAAAGCCGCTAATAAGTAAAAAAACAAAAGCAGCTAGATTGGCGTTCGCAAAAAGCATGTTATATGGTCAGAAGAAAATTGGAAAAAAGTTTATTTCAGTGATGAATCAAAATTTAATGTATTTGGCAGTGATGGAAAACAATTTTTAAGAAGAAGAAAAGACGAAAGTTTGGATCCTAGTTGCATAAAAAAAACTGTTAAATTTGGTGGAGGTAGCATGATGGTTTTTGGCATGATATCATGGCAGGGTACATCACCACTTGTACGCTTAAATACTAGAGTAAATGTATACAATAATGTTTTAGAACAGTATGTTTTGCCAGTGTTGCACAATTCTGGTATCGAAAAGCCTGTTTTTATGCAGGATAATGCTCCCTGCCATAAGGCAAAGCTGGTCATGAATTATCTGGCTGGTCAAGAAGTACAGGTAATGGACTGGCCTGCTCAGAGTCCTGACATGAACCTATAGAAAACTTATGGAAGACTCTAGGACAGAATGTTAAGGCAAAGAATCCGGAAAACATCGAAGACTTGTGGCTGAAACTGAAAGATGAATGGGCCAAGATAACTGTGGTACAATGTCAAGATTTAGTGAAATTCTGCAATCGTAGATGCGCAGCAGTTATTGAAAACAAAGGCTGAAGTACCAAATATTAAATCTTTTTTGCCTTTTTAATGTGATTTAGTTATAGATGATATTTTGTTCCTTAATTTTGGACACTTGAAATCTGTAAAATGGTGGATAACTTTAAAAATATTATTTTAATTCATATGAAAATCCCGGTAAAAGTCCAACTACATGATGTGTATATTCAGTGAAATTTTCACAAAAATTAATAAATAATTTTGTTTACACTCAGAAGACTTAATTTTTGTTCCTTCATTTTTGACGGTACTGTATGTATATATATATAAGATTTTGAAGCATCAGTTGGAGATCTTTAATGATTCAAATCCACCATAACGTTGAGAGATTTACTTTTTTTTTTCTCTCTCAATCGTTTTCTCCAACTTAAACAATTTTTCCCCTCATATCTCATTCGATTTTCTTAGTTTTTAATTTATCATTATGACGTTTCCTCTTAGAGGGTCAGACGATAAGGCCTTAAGGAAAAATTTAGCAATTTTCCTTTTTTTTTCCACTCACCCGTTTCATTGATTAAAAAAAAATGTTTCCTCTTAAATTTATCCTACGATTTTGTTGTACGCGAAATATATATATATATATATATATATATATATATATATATATATATATATATATATATATATATATATATATATAAAATCCTTTAGGTTGTAGGATGTTTCGAGAATTCGACAGTTTAGCAGAACACACATTTCGTTGAACTAGCATTTTTATTTTGCCTCAAAATATAATTATTTGTAAATCTATCGAACGTCTTTTCATAGTTACACTTGAAGTTTTCATCTGACTCTTAAATATATGAATAACTATGGGTTTAGTGTTGGTGTTTCATTGCCGTTTTTACTATTAAAAAGAATGTGGGTACACATTAATGCAGTCAGTTTAAAGCTGTGTAAGCCGGTTGTATCTTATAATTAAGTAGAAGAATACCCGTCCCAGGATAGGTAAAATTAATTCCTCGAACAGTTTTGCACCGACTTTATGAAGATTAAATTTTAATTGAAATTCACGGAATCTTGCTTGATTGGTGTTTAATAACTGTTGTGAAGTTGTCTAACAGTAAATAATAAATAAAGGAAGTCAAGTCGAGGGTTGGTTTAACAAGTGTATTAACAAAGTAAGAAAGTGACTAGCACTTGGCTAGACAGTTACAAGACTGTGCTTTGTCTTCTCTGTGTCTCTGGTGACTCGCACTATTTATAGTGACAACCGGTGTAGTTTCTCCTGTGTAAGAACGGCCGGTGTAACAATAACTATAGATCAAATTTGATACAAGTCTGAAATATTTGAATTTTTAAATGGGATGTTCTACCTATATTTGGTTCCCTGAAAAACCCTTAAAAATACTCAAAATAAACTGAAATTTGAGGAACATTTATTAATTCGTAGTTTTTTAATTCATTTATTTTTATTTAGTATTTTTTATTCAATTATTTTTTATTTAGTATTTTTCTTTCTTTATTTATTTTTTATTTAGTTTTTTTCTTCATTTATTTTTTATTTAGTATTTTTATTCATTTATTTTTTATTTCGTATTTTTATTCAATTATTTCGTATTTTTATTCAATTATTTTCTATTTAGTATTTTTATTCATTTATTTTTTATTTCGTATTTTTCTTCATTTATTTTTTATTTAGTATTTTTCTTTATTTATTTTTTATTTAGTATTTTTCTTTATTCATCCAATTCTCTTTTATTGCTCCTCTTTCTTCTTGTACAAAAATCACATATCCTTACAAATATCCTTACACATATACTTACACATGTACTTTTACACATCCTTACACACATTCTTACACATGTACTTACACATATCCTTATACATATACTTACACATGTACTCACACATATACTTACACATGTACTTTTACACATTCTTACAAATATCCTTACACATATACTTACACATGTACTTTTACACATCCTTACACACATTCTTACACATGTACTTACACATGTACTTTTACACATCCTTACACACATTCTTACACATGTACTTACACATATCCTTATACATATACTTACACATGTACTCACACATATACTTACACATGTACTTTTACACATCCTTACACATATCCTTACACATATACTTACACATGTACTTTTACACATCCTTACACACATTCTTACACATGTACTTACACATATCCTTACACATATACTTACACATATACTTACACATGTACTTTTACACATCCTTACAAATATCCTTACACATATACTTACACATGTACTTTTACACATCCTTACACACATTCTTACACATGTACTTACACATATCCTTATACATATACTTACACATGTACTTACACATATACTTACACATGTACTTTTACACATCCTTACACACATTCTTACACATGTACTTACACATATCCTTACACATATACTTACACATGTACTCACACATATACTTACACATGTACTTTTACACATTCTTACAAATATCCTTACACATATACTTACACATGTACTTTTACACATCCTTACACACATTCTTACACATGTACTTACACATATCCTTATACATATACTTACACATGTACTTACACATATACTTACACATGTACTTTTACACATCCTTACACACATTCTTACACATGTACTTACACATATCCTTACACATATACTTACACATGTACTCACACATATACTTACACATGTACTTTTACACATTCTTACAAATATCCTTACACATATACTTACACATGTACTTTTACACATCCTTACACACATTCTTACACATGTACTTACACATATCCTTATACATATACTTACACATGTACTCACACATATACTTACACATGTACTTTTACACATTCTTACAAATATCCTTACACATATACTTACACATGTACTTTTACACATCCTTACACACATTCTTACACATGTACTTACACATGTACTTTTACACATCCTTACACACATTCTTACACATGTACTTACACATATCCTTATACATATACTTACACATGTACTCACACATATACTTACACATGTACTTTTACACATCCTTACACATATCCTTACACATATACTTACACATGTACTTTTACACATCCTTACACACATTCTTACACATGTACTTACACATATCCTTACACATATACTTACACATATACTTACACATGTACTTTTACACATCCTTACAAATATCCTTACACATATACTTACACATGTACTTTTACACATCCTTACACACATTCTTACACATGTACTTACACATATCCTTACACATATACTTACACATGTACTTACACATATACTTACACATGTACTTTTACACATCCTTACAAATATCCTTACAAATATACTTACACATGTACTTTTACACATCCTTACACACATTCTTACACATGTACTTACACATATCCTTACACATATACTTACACATGTACTTACACATGAACTTTTACACATCCTTACACATATCCTTACACATATACTTACACATGTACTTTTACACATCCTTACACACATTCTTACACATGTACTTACACATATCCTTACACATATACTTACACATGTACTTACACATGAACTTTTACACATCCTTACACATATCCTTACACATACACTTACACATGTACTTTTACACATCCTTACACACATTCTTACACATGTACTTACACATATCCTTACACATATACTTACACATGTACTTACACATGAACTTTTACACATCCTTACACATATCCTTACACATACACTTACACATGTACTTTTACACATCCTTACACACATTCTTACACATGTACTTACACATATCCTTACACATATACTTACACATGTACTTACACATGAACTTTTACACATCCTTACACATATTCTTACACATATACTTACACATGTACTTTTACACATCCTTACACACATTCTTACACATGTACTTACACATATCCTTACACATATACTTACACATGTACTTACACATGAACTTTTACACATTCTTACACATATCCTTACACATATACTTACACATGTACTTTTACACATCCTTACACACATTCTTACACATGTACTTACACATATCCTTACACATATACTTACACATGTACTTACACATGAACTTTTACACATCCTTACACACATTTTTACACATGTACTTTTACACATCCTTACACATATCCTTACACATATCCTTACACACATCCTTACACATATCCTTACAAATATCCTTACACGTATCTTTACACATATACTTACACATGTATTTACACATATCCTTACAAATGTACTTACACATATCCTTACACATATCTTTACACACATTCTTACACATGTCCTTTTACACATACTTACACATATCCTTACACACATCCTAACACGTATCCTTACACATTTATTTACACACATCATTACACATGTACTTTTACACATACTTACACATACCCTTACACATCCTTACACATATCTTTACACACATCCTTACACATGTACTTACACACATCCTTACACATGTACTTACACATATCCTTACACATGTTCTTTTACACATCCTTAGACATATTCTTACACATATCCTTACACACATCCTTACACACACCCTTACACATACTCTTGCAATATATCCTTACACATGTACTTTTACACATCCTAACATGCATCCTTACACATATCCTTGCACCCATCCTCACACACATCCTTACACATATCTAAATCCAATTGAAGTTGCATGAGATAGCAGAGGGGTTGAAGATACCAGAAGGCAGTGCATTAACTATGTTGTATAAACATTTGTCAATAAGAAAGCTGTGTTCAAACTGGATGCTGCGTTTGCTCACAGTCTATCAAAAGCAACAACACATCAACGATTCGGAGCATTGGGAGGAAGTGATAAGGATAGACTTTAGAGAAAGAGGGATAAATAAAAACCTGGCCAGAAATAGGTTAATTTGGAAGTCAATTTCTAAAACCGTCCAACGCATGCCAGGATGTAAAACGGATGTTGAACTGATGATGATGATGATGATGATGATGATGATGATGATGATGATGATGATGATGATGATGATGATTTCTTTACTGAAAATAATTAATTATTAGAACAAGTTGTCAGAGCATGCCCAGATTGTAACGCATTTAAATAATTTTTATTTAAATAATATTGTCTGATGTTGTGATTCTAGTATAAAATATGGATTGCATGGAGATTGCTTTTGGTGCTTTCAGCTAAAATATCTAACATAAAAATCGGTCGGATTTTCCAGTTTAGACCTAAAAAGCAATGTATTTGCCAAATCGATGTTTGATTCTGACTAGCCAATCATTTTCAAAAATGATCATTCTGTGTTTTTTTTGCCAGATACAATTAAAATTCCAATCGATTTCATTGATTACATATTCTATCGAACCCGATAAATCTTTCAGTAATTGACACTTCCAGAAATTCACCATTCATTCTCATTGCATACAGAACAGAGATGAAAAAAGAAACCATAGGAGGAAGTAATAAGGATGGGGTTGAGAGAAAGAGGGATGAAGACCTGGTCAGAGATTGGTTAGTTTCGAAAAAAAGGGAGATGGAGTTGGTTTAGTGGATACCGGCTCAGATTGACAACTCGGCATGCAATGTTTGAGTCTTGTCAGTTCCATAGACCACTTTAACTGTAGATGTCTGCAACCATCAAGTGGCCTCTCCTGTGAGTTACTGATTCTAAAAACGAATCTGGGAAACCAATGACAACAAAACAGAATCAATAACCAGGTCAGAAAAGTTGTAACCCTAACCCAATTCGTAAAAATTACATTTTTGTAACCCTAACCCAATTCGTAAAAATTACATTTTTGTAACATGCCGATTCATACAAATTACATTTTTGTAACATGCCGATTCATACAAATTACATTTTTGTAACATGCCGATTCATACAAATTACATTTTTGTAACATGCCGATTCATACAAATTACATTTTTGTAACATGCCGATTCATACAAATTACATTTTTGTAACATGCCGATTCATACAAATTACATTTTTGTAACATGCCGATTCATACAAATTACATTTTTGTAACATGCCGATTCATACAAATTACATTTTTGTAACATGCCGATTCATACAAATTACATTTTTGTAACATGCCGATTCATACAAATTACATTTTTGTAACATGCCGATTCATACAAATTACATTTGTGTAACATGCCGATTTATACAAATTACATTTTTGTAACATGCCGATTCATACAAATTACATTTTTGTAACATGCCGATTCATAAAAATTACATTCATACAAATTTAAACAGAGGCTCAAATAAGATGTATTCATTGAATTTGCATGTTTAACGATGAAAATGCTAATGCCTGAATATATACCGAATTACCTCCCTTAGTGTTATACACAAATGAATCGCTATTTATACATATAGGTATCGAAACAGAGCCTTAAATAAGATGCATCCATTGAATCTGCATGTTTAATGATGAAAATGCTATGAACATGCATGTATTTACTGCACAGGCCGTGATCGTCCCACTCGCTCTGCTGGTCAGTCAGTGCTGCAACAAAGGAATTCTCACTCCAAACAAAAACCACAACTTCAGTTTAAAAACAGTAAACAAGGATTATTTTTCTTTCGGATTTTACGATTGTACTCGTTTTCTTAGGTTGAATAGCAGACTTGCAAAATGAGATTTTTGCCCGATCAAATCAAAACATAAGTCTCTTTAATTTAGAGCCTAAAGAGCCCACTTCTCTCTGAGAGGCACACAAATCTAACTGACTCTCAGACGCCCAACTTTAACTGACTGCCTCATGCCCGGTAGTCCGGCTCTAACTCCCTCCCTAGGCTAGAATATATGTAGTTCCGACCGGAAATCTTTGATTCAAGTCTTTCTCAGACAATGACTACCTGAGATATCCACCAGAGATAATGGCCCGTCAATGTCCACTCAAAAGGGCTTATCTGCAGACAATCTAGAAACATTACTTTTCTCAAGTAGGTTGTTCTCACTATGAACCCCCATTTAATGAGGCACTTATTTCATTTCAAACAACAAAAAAACATCTCTTGGGTGGCCCAACTCACAATCAGAGATATTTTCAATTTTTTGTGTGGCACCTGTTCTTCTTATTAAATATTATTCACTTGCAGCAAGTCTGCTATTCACATGCATCCAATACTAAACATGCAACCGCCTAGTGCATATTTACAATGCAAATACTTGAATTAGCTTGAATATATACAGAATTACCTCTCTTAGTGTTATACACAAATGAATGGCTATTTATACATGCACAGTATTTTCAAAATGCTTAATATGTACTTAGTTTCATGTTGACATCATTTGACTCTTTCGTTGAATATTATTTCTAATTTTTCATCAAGACAAAGGAGACACCATTTTGAGGTTCATCTCAAAGAGACTTTTTTTCCCCCCCATTTTATTAGTGGAGTCTTTCCATTTCTTCCTATCCATGCACGTATGAGGTGCGTCTCGAAAGTAACGAGACTGTTATCACAATTTATTTTCATTCCAAACAACAAGCTACATAGTTTCCCTTTCAAAGCCTAATGGATTTCTTCCCAACCGACTACAACATGGTCGTCTTCAAGTCTAATGTAAACAAATACTTGTTGAGCCGCCCTCTTGGATATCCAATTCCTCTTAAGTAATCGTCTGCTCATCCCACTCGTTGTTTGCAATCCTCTCGGGGGGGGGGGGGCGATCATCGTTCAACTGACAATCTCTGTAACCTTTATCCTCGAGTGGCCCTCGGCCTTGACAAGCAGTGACTCATTAGTAAAAAAAAAAATAAATAAATTAAAAAATACACCGATGACGAAATAGCTGTGACGTCACTGCATGCGACAGTAACATTTCAAAATTTTCTAGAGACTTCTTTTTTTTTTTCATCCGAGTTTCTAATATGTATGAAAAAAGAATATTATTTAACTGTCAATTACTAATAATAAATGCAGCAATGTATTTTTTTATTTATTATAAATAATTTCATTTGTTGCTGAGTACAAAAAAAAGTTTCGATTGTTAGCTAAATTTCAAAATTTTCTAGAGACTTCTTTCGATTGTTAGCTAGATTTACTGAAATAACATTTATTGAAATAGAATTTTCGTTGGTTTGGCAGGCTTGAATTTGGAATAACATTTTCATCGTTAAACGCGATAATTGAATGGACGCGTTCTATGAATACCCGTTTATTTAGAAATTAATCTTGGTCAAATTCATTAATTAACGATCTGATGAAAGTAGAAAGTGGCTAACTTGGGTTTACTTTCGACAGCCTCGTAACTCTCGCTTCCCTTATTTTGTCCTTTAGTCCTCACATTCCACGAGCGATGTTTCTGACAAAGGGGGAAGAATTGCTGTTTTCTGTGCCGTAATCTATCTATCTATCTAACACTTATCGTTGGCTAGTTTTTGACCTTGAAGTAGTATATTTTTTAGCGCCTTACACCAAGTGGCTTTATGTCTTGTCTGGAGCGATTTCCATAAAAAGAAAAGAAAAAAAAGATTGGAATAGTCCATTATAATATATATATATATATGGTGTGGAGTAAGCTAAGCCCCCTTCATGAGGTTGGAGAATGAGATGCTCCAAGGGAATAAAAGAGAGGCAACTCTCATCACGACGAAGTGAGATGTTATCCAAGTCACCGTTTGAACTGTGTACGACTCTCGATATATTCTATTATGTTACCCGACCTTTTCCCAAAAGAGGTCGTCAACATCATAATAATATATATATATATCAAGGGAGGCGCGAGAGCGCTCTATCCCTTAATAGACTCACGAATGGCCTATGCTGGAAATCTCATTTCTTTGATCAATCATAACTCAAAAACCAATAAACCAAATTAGTTAAAACTTTGCACAAAATTTTTATTTGATAGGTTCTATAAGTGTGTAGAATTTCAGGATCATTAGTCAAGGCAACCCAAAGATCCAGAAAGTTCAATCATGAAATCATGTTATCTGTGTGTACGTACGTACGTACGTATGTGCCACCCTGTATCTCATCAACTATTTGATGGATTCAGCTGATTTTTGGCAGAGATAGAGGTTCTAGGGTCTAGTTGATGGCATTTTAATTTCAGTGTACCATATACCTTAGTTTTCCAGAAAATTCCAAAAAACCTTATGAGAAGGCATTGTATTGAGGCATAGCCTTTACAAAAGTAGTGACATTCCATGAAAAATTGCCAGTATACTGAAATCATATGCCCTTAATAGGGTTAAGATAGAAAATTCATATACACTAAATGTACAAAAGCAAAGAAATTCCCAAATTTTTACACTTTTATTGTCATTAAGGGTATGACTACATATCAACCAAACCATTTCATTATCACATCACTACAGTATAAATCTCTATGCATGAGTGGATGAAGTGTGTGAGGTGCGCTGAAGAAAAATTCCTACCAGTGAAATACATAGCCCTGTTGTGCTCGCATACCCTTAATGACAATAAAAGTGTCAAAATTGGGGAATTTCCTTGCTTTTTTACATTTAGTGTATATGAATTTTCATCTTAACCCTATTAAGAGCATATGATTTCAGTATACTGGCATTTATCATGGAATATATATATATATATATATATATATATATATATATATATATATATATATATATATATATATATATATATATAGAGAGAGAGAGAGAGAGAGAGAGAGAGAGAGAGAGAGATAGAGATATATTATACCAATAGTCCATAGCTGGAGAGGAGAAAGAGAAAGAGAAATATAGCGAACAGAAATAAATTCATTTGGGATTTTGATGTAGCCACCTGGTCAATCCTCCTCCCCCTCCCTTCCTCGATCCTCAAAAATTTCACACCTCACCACAACAATAATCTCACCCTCCCTTTCACCTTTCTTTTATATTCAACTGGTTTTGCAGACTTCACTTTCTCCTAATTCAAACAATTTAACCCGATCTCAATGGGTAACCCAACAGGTCACAGTTTTTTATTTCAGTGTTATTCTGAAATTTAAAGTTAAAACAGAGACTTTAGTTTCAAGTAATGTCGTTAGTTTTCTCCCATCTCAAGTGACAATACGTAGAAAACGCTTTGAAGAGGGTGCTTGCACGATCAGGAGTTGTTAAGGAAGCAATGGTTGTGCAATCCCCAACGGCATTGCTTAAGTTAAGTAGCGCAAAGAAATCCAAGACCAGCGGAAGCAGTGCTGGAATAAGCAGAGAAAGACTGCACGCAACTATGTTCTAAGTGATCTTTGACAGAGCTTCTATCAGTTGTATCTCTTTTTTTTTTATCAAAAAAAGAATCATATGGTGGCTTTGTTACAAATGGGTAAGGCGGGGGGGGGAGGAGGGAGGATCACAATGAAAGAGAATATGTGACAGAAAGACAGAAATGAGTCTAGAAAAATAAATAAGTAAATATATAAGCATATGAAGAAAAAAAAAAAAGATTAAAAAGAAACTCCATCTCCCCCCCCCCCGCCAAAAAAAACACAAACAAAAATGTATACCAAATAATTGATTGAACGTTCTTCTATGCTGTAAAGCCCATGAAAAGCTATTAGCAAAATGACGAAGAGAAATCTTTTTTAGCTTTTTTTTTTTTTTCCCCCTCAGCTTTTTTTTTTTTTTTTTTTTTTGACATCTCTGACCAAAAAATAGAAGTTAGACAAAAAAAACAAAAAACAAAAAAAACAATAACAACCTACAAATGGAACATCTAGTTTTAATGTTGTTTTTTTGGGTTTTTTTTTTTTTGTTGTTTTGTTCTCTTACATCTACAAAAATACATTGTCAATTTATGGTCGCTTTCGACTGATGACGAGAGAAATCGCATCTCCAAATGAATAACGCTGGAACTATTAACTACAATCAGTGCCATTAATTTTTTGTTTTCTGTTGTTTTGTTTTTTTTCTAGTTTTTTTTTTTTGTTTTACCTGTCTGAAGTCCTAATGGTTCGGGCGATATGCATTCACCTGTCAGTTTTAATTCAATATCCAGAGCTTATAGCCGTAAAAATCAGAAATGCACAATTTGGATTGCCAGTGTCTCTACTCAATAATGGCTGGCTTCGAATTGCTCATCCAGTCAGTAAAATCTTTGATCACTAGCAGCAAAATCCCACCCCTTCACTGTAGAGATCCATAGATGCCGAAAGATTTTCTGCTCTAATAGCGTCTTTCCTTGGACCGCTTGTCTTTGGAATTCCCTCCCTGCTCCCTGTTTTCCAACATGCAGAAATTTAAATATAATATGTGCAAACATCTTGTTGCCCAACGCCCCACACAGATCATTTTTGGTCAGTAAGCAAAATATGTCGATTGATCTAGAATATTTGGTCAACTCCTTGGTCCTTTTGGTCAAGATCAAAGTGTAGTATCTGTTCCGATGGATACTGCACCCCATAGACTGGTATCGTCTTGGCCTTCGGGGCTTGATTTATGCCTGTCTATGGGTCTGTCCTGTGCAGTTCTAGGGGGTCCACCCTCCCAGGCTTTGCCTTCCCTCTTTGGGGAGGAGTAAGTTTATTGCTTACTGCCTGAGGCGCCCTTACCGAGGAATGCCGACGGGGCTGCCCAGGCAATTTTTAATAGCCAGAGTGCTCACCTTCTCGGGCACTGGTTTATCAAATCCCACTTTTCCGACCTTGTGTCACATCTTACCTTGTGGGAGGTAGATAAATAACGATTAAGACTCCTTGGTCTTTTGGCTAGGAGCAAAGTGTAGTATCAGTTCTGATAATACACTTCGGTTTTTTCTGTCCTCGGTCAGTGAAAGGGGAAATCCTTCTAGGCTGAGGAGATTTTTATTTTTGTCGCAATCCATAGTGCCCCCTTTTGGGGAGCTAGATTCTCCCCCACATTAAAAACCGACCTTGTGTCTAACTCTGCCCTCGCATAGAGGAGAACAACAAAAGAATCAAAATTTAAAAAAAAAAAAAAATGGGCATTATCTTCCGTTTAAAAGCTAGCAGGATCAATCTAATTATAATAAATATTTAATATTTATAAATAAATATTAAATTATTAATACCTACAGACGCTAGCGTTTCAAGCAGGAAAGTAACAATTTCAGATGGTCGGGAGGTGCGAACCTGGTTCACAGAGTCAGCCTAGAATCTGCAAGCAGTCGCCATATCCACTCGGCCAACAGAAACTGTCACGTAATTAAGGGAAATTAAGATCTATATGCACCTAGAAGCGGGCACAGATAGAAGACTAGTCGAGAGTGTTCGACGAACTTATTCGGAACTTTGCATTAGAGCTTTTTGACAGTCTATTTTTAACATCCCCGAGAGTGCTCAACTTTAATTTCTTAAAGGGGCTTAGTATAATATTTATAAATAAATATTAAATTATTAATACCTAGAGACGCTAGCGTTTCAAGCTTATATATATATATATATATATATATATATATATATATATATATATATATATATATATATATATACAGACGAACAGCACAGGTAAAGAAAAAAAAAATTTTTTTTTTGTGTCTTAAATAACTAATATAAGTTAGCAAAACATTTATATGGAACAAAACGTAGATTTAGTATAAAGAACGTTTATGTTTTTGTCTTTTAAGGGAAGTGGGGTCTGATCAACTCTGCTGGGAAGCCATGAAATTAAATACTGTCTTGTTTTTAAATTCCCGAAACAGTTTTTCATGGTAAACAACTGATGATCCCTTAAAATAGTGTTAGAAACAAACTAATATAATAACTGTAAAAAATAAATTGACTTACATGAGTGATTTTCCACTAGAAGACTTGGGACTATAAGTTTTTTGTTTTTTTTTAGTTTTAATGGTTGAGAAACTTCCGAGACTATATATATATATATGGGAAGAGAAGGATGAAAGTAATCCGACGTGATGGGAAAATGAAAAAGGAAAACCAAAAAAAATGGATGTTTTTTATGTGTACATCAACGTTTCGTCTTTATTTATAAGACTTCATCAGGATGATAAAATAGAGAAAAATGTCATGCAAGTACAGATACATGTAGGGTAGACATATTGGGAGGAAAAATAGAATGAAATAGTGGCCACTGCTGGGTGGACGTCCGTATTTGTTGGAGAAATAGAAATGAATGTTGAAAAGAATAAGTGGGGAAACACCAGCCACAGTAGTCCTGGCTAACCCCATCCTTCCATTTTTTCCCCACTCATTCTTTTCAACATTCATTTCTATTTCTCCAACAAATACGGACGTCCACCCAGCAGTGGCCACTATTTCATTCTATTTTTCCTCTCAATATGTCTACCCTACATGTATCTGTACTTGCATGACATTTTTTCTCTATTTTATCATCCTGATGAAGTCTTATAAATAAAGACGAAACGTTGATGTACACATAAAAAACATCCATTTTTTTGGTTTTCCTTTTTCATTTTCCCATATATATATATATATATATATATATATATACATATATATATATATATACAAATATATATATATATATATATATATATATATATATATATATATATATATATATATAAATAAATATATATATATATATATATATATATATATATATATATATACATATATATATTACACACGCTACTTCAAGTAAACTACATTAACTTCTTATCAATTGAATTTAGTTAAAGAAATGTTAATTATTGTCAGACACATTTAACATTTTTTTTTATTAAATCCAATTTATTGTCACCTTCAATGACCAGGACAATCACATCGCCGAAGAACTTATCTTGGAGTAACTTTATGAGATAGACTAAGAAATTCAGATATCAGAAAGAGGCTTAATATTAACAGATCCATCAACGAAGTTATTCGAAATAAAGAGGTTAACATGGTTTGGGGATATTTTTTCCGGCTACCAGTCTCCAGCTATGTAAAGACATCATTTCAAAAACATTTAATTCAAGAAAGATTAAGAGGATGACCACCAAAGAGATGGGCCGACCAGATAAGGTTTGAGACTGGCCTGCTGCTCCTGACAGCTGAAAGACTGACCCAAGACTGTGATAAGTGGAAGATATTTTTTTTAACATGTGACGAAGCTCTCTGGATATGCAAATAAGTCAAGTCAAGTTCCATTAATTTTTATTTTAAACTTTTTTTTCAATTTTCTTATTTTATCATTAGGGACACTGACTTCAACTAGGGTTGCTACTTTCTCCCTTTTGTCCCATATTACGATGTCAGGTTTAACAGCTCCGTTTTCTAGGTATGTAGCTGTATGGATTGCATAGTCATAGTGGATGGTGTATGACTTATTTCTAACTGTTCTTTCTCGTATATGCTCCTAGGACTTGTTGCTATGCTGGATATTCAATTTTTTACAGATGGTCCAGTCGAGATATTAACACACTCCATTGTGTCACATTGTATAGTAACCGTTCCCCAGCAGAATCTTACAACTGGATGTCAGGTGGCTCACACTCTCCACTTCTGTGTTGCAGAACTGCACTTGTTGTCGTTGCTGAGACCACTCATCTTTTTAAAAGCATAGGTCATCAAGCCTTGATCTTGGGCAGCCATTTTCAATTTTTTTTAATTCTCTTATTTCTGTTTTCGTTAGCATAGGGAGGGGGCATTCTTCCAAATGCCAGACCATCACCTGCTATTTAGAGGCTCCAACCGAGTGCTCTTTTAAGGATTTTGACCGTTCACTTAAGTGCAATTATTTTGATTTCTTTTGCACTTGGTTTTCCGGGAATACTTTCCAGATACTTTTTGAAATGTTTCTTTATGAGGCCTTTAGCTCCTATTATAACTGGGATAATGTTGATGTTTTTGAGGTTCCAGTTTCTCTTCATATCATACATTAGGCCTTGGTATTTTGTCACCTTCTCCCTCTCTGCTCTGTTTAAGCCACTGTCATTTGGAACACTCACCTCAATCAGTGTTGCCTCTCTTTCTGCCTTATTTAAGATGACTATGTCCGGTTTTACTGCTGCATTTTCCAAGTAGGTAGATGTAGGAACCACATAATCATAATGTATAGTATACTTATCGTTTCCCACAGTCCTCTCCGGTAG
The DNA here is from genome assembly GCA_963556195.1 of Sepiola atlantica. Classification (NCBI taxonomy): domain Eukaryota; kingdom Metazoa; phylum Mollusca; class Cephalopoda; order Sepiida; family Sepiolidae; genus Sepiola; species Sepiola atlantica. Next base: position 48,567,701 of record OY744542.1, read on the forward strand.
ATGTTCCCAGGACTTAGTGCTACATTGGATGTTTCTTTGTGCTTTTTTAGATCTATAAGACATAAGTTCCATCGTCATAAGTTAAACACGGCTATAAATCTACAAATAAATGTACCAAAGAACCCTTTTCAACATGTTGCCGGACGTGATGATCCTGAAACAGGATGGAGCGGTGGAAGTGGTCCCAACTTGCCTCACCCCCACCATAAAAGAGCCCATCTTTGCCTGGCGTGCAATTTGAAGATTGGAGAAATGTTTAAATTATAGATTGTGCATGAGGATTCGAACCCTCACCCATTGATTACAGTGTCTTTGTTTTAACATCCGAGACAACAAGTCCAAAGATGTACGACCATACACATACAAATTTGCATTTATTAGTATGGACGATATACACAGACGGACATACATACCTTTGTTTTTGTGCCATTTTAATTTTATAATAGTGCCTTCACTCATTGTGGGTGAAAGCGATACCATTTCCAAAGCCAGAGTGGCTGCAATCAGCAAAAGGAAAAGTATTAGAAGCAAAAGTTTGTCCCGTTGAAATATTGATAATTTACAAGAATATAATACAAGTACTACTCACATGCTAAGATCACATGACACTGAATGAACCAATGAAAAAAGAGTTTGACCATTTGGAAAAAGCATTCATCAATTGTGACTGTTAATAGGTATCACAAACAAGCCTAGTTTTGAATGTGAAAATGGGTAAATATACTGAAATTATTTTCAATTTCAACTTGCGATATCTCATTTATTTTTTGGGGGGTTATTTTGATAAAATTTGGATGTAAACAAAATTTAACTTTTTCTCTTTATAAATTTACAATTTTTTCTCTTGTGTCATTAATAGTTTTTTTAAAAAATTTATTTATATTTTTTTTAACATATTTCACCCCAAACAAGGCAGGCCGCCACTGTAGACGTAAGGGGTTACTGAGAATTAGAGTGTTGGTTTTGGGTGTCATCCTAAGTTTCGAAGCAGTTTAGCGAGATGTCTGTTTACATTAGTTTTAAACCTCTGCATGTCGGTACTGTCAGGAAAGCAGGGAGCAGGGAAGGAGTTCCAGAGGCCGGCAGCACGAGGAAAGAAGCTATTGGAGTAGAAGGTTCTCCGGCATCTGGGGACCTCCACAGTGAATGGATGGGATTTAGCTGATTGTCGAGTTGGTCTAGTGTATTTACATCAAGGGGGCACCAGAGCAGCCAGTTCATCGGAGCACAATTCTAGGCTACTTCAAGTTAGGTTACAATTTTTGGTGACGGGTGATTTATTTTTTTACATGAAAATAATATTTGCTATTTTTAATCAAGTTGGTTTGCATATGTTGGATTTAAGTAAATAAAATAAAGAACATAATTCGCATTGGCCGGGGGGGGGGGGTAGGGGGAGGGGGAGGGGGGGGGTCCGGAATTTGATTAATCTGAACTTGATGTTTTGAAGAGCAGAACGGTGAAAAGAAGAAAGAAGAGAAGGGAGAGAAGACGTTGAGTGAGACTTTCAAATCCCCTTTTTCACCACATTAGATTACTTCCATATTTGACCCCTAAAAATGAGTGAATGTTCTTTAGGGGTTTTCTTTTTCAAACACAACTTCAATGCTATGTGGTTTGACGTCTATCTTTGGCCACGTCTTTATTTATCCCTGTTTCTCTCAAATCCATCCTCATCACTTCCTCCAATGTTTTCCTTGGTCTTCCCCGGCCGACTGGCTCTCCTACCTTAACTCTTCTGCATTTACTAACCCAAGAACTTTCTTCCATTCTTTCAACGTGACCATACCAACTAATTCTCCTGTTCTGCATACATCTTCCTATACTGTCCAGATTTAATCTTCCTCTGAGGTCATCAGATCTAAGCCTGTCTACAAGACTCACATTAAGCTTAAATGTCTGGGTGACCACTTGTATTCAGCAAGGGTGGTGCACTTGGCTTCTGTGATGGGAGTCATCTTGATGGACTTGGTCACAAACGAGTCCTGAGTCTTGGAGGTCTTTTTCCCAAAGATGGCCAGTGCAGTGTGGTACATCGTATCCCACAGCGTTTCCCATTTCTCTGTGGCAGAATTTCCAGGCTGTGAGGAACGTAGCTCACTCTCAAAGAATTTTACAAATTGTTCCACAATTGGGACATCTTGCTGACATCTATGCATTTCTTGGAGAGGTGAAACCTCTTTGTTTGTAGCCTGAAGTAGGAGTTGGCGATGCATAGTTCGTAGTATGTGCAAAACTCCAGCAGTCGTTGGCTGTTCTCGTTAATTCTACTCACCCAAAACTGTCATGATCTGTGCCCACTCTGGCATTGAAGTCACCCAGGAGAACAAGTTGTTCCTTGCTGGGGATGCTGATGATGATGGATGCGAGGTTCTCGTAGAACTCGTTATTTGAGTCTTTTTTTTTAATGGAAATCGCTCCAGACAAGGCATGAAGCCACTTGATGTAAAGAGCTAAAAAAACAAAAAAAACTACTAACCAACGATAAGTGTTATACGGATAGATTCCACTCCTAGAAAACAGCAATTTTTTCCCCTTTGTCAGAAACATTGCTCATGAAATGTGAGGAGGACTAAAGGACAAAATATCTGTTGTGGAGGATAGTGTTGGGGCATAAAAACTGACAAGGCTGACTGGGCTTTCGATGGTGTTGAGGAGAAGAGTGCGGAGTCGTTTTGTATATTTGCTGGACAGTTCTATTATAAGCAGCAGGTTGTTCCTCACTGCGAAGCCAACTCCTTGTTCCCTTGGCTCGTCAGAGCCCTTACCCTGCCAATAGAATATGTAGTCCTTCTCCTTCAGCGTGCCAGGGTCTGCGATGTGCATTTCCTGAAGGGTGACAATGTCCACATTCCGTCTCCTGAACTCGTCGTTTATGACAGCTGTCTCCCTAGAGTCTCTAATGCCCAGAAGGTTTTCAGAAAGACTGGTCATCATTGTCCGGACGTTCCAACATCCCAGTTTCAAAGCTGGTTTCTTTTGTTGTTTTATTTTCTTGCCTAATGAAATGTTTACAGTCTATGTGTCTGATGTCTCCTAATCCCCATGCACCCGACTTGTGCTACCAGATCAGGCTGTCTGAAGATATCGGCTTCCTGACCTAAAATGCACCAAACATTGATGTTTTATTGTTTTTTTCCTTTCTCTTTGCAAAACTCAATCATGTTCTGCAAAGCCAAAAACAAAAAGATTTTTCCTCTGCAAAACAACCAAACCAAACACTATGAATAAATATTTGAAGATATAAAGAACTTGAAGCATAAAAACTTTTACCAAAATGACCGGATTCGGCATTAAATAACCCGAAAAGGATTGATATGCCATAAAACAAAACAACCAAACCAAACACCACACACCCAATGAGGAAAGCATTTATTGTATAAATACTGGATATTTAATTAACATTGGATAATTCAATGATTTTGTATGATAAAAAAATTTAACGCATTAGTTTATTTACAAAGAGCAGTTTCCTAGTGGAGCAGATAATGTCATATATTCGAAGGGGAGGGGGGAGGCTTGAGCCCTTAGTGCCGGCGCATACTTCTCTAAGTGATTGGTATCAAACAGAAGCGGAAGATGTTGGTCTGCGAAATGAACAGAAATAGAAATCTTCATTACTGTAAGCTGATAATATTTAGCGCGTGGCCCCCGTCTGCATGAACGTCTGCTGTAATTAATTAAAAGTAGATGCTGTTTGAAATCAGGTGTGCCAGTCACGACTGTTTCTCGTCACTGCCTCCGCACAGATGCAATCAAGATTTATGCGTCTGCAGATTTTGATTTCTGAACTCATTCACCTTCAAGGAATAGAAGTGCAGTCAGAATGTGGTTAATGAGCGTCTCGCTTTACGAACAGAATTTCCACACCGAAAAAAAACGCGCCGATTTACAAACAAACTTTTGGTTAACTAACAAACTAAACAGTACCGAAGCATCAGTCACATTGCACGATTAACAAAGTTACCTCCCCTTTACCTCCCAAAGAAAAGTTACGCAAATCAATCCACATATCCTTGTTCCTTTGTTCACATCTTTATCTTCATCTTAAAATATGGCTTTCCCGCAGCTAAACATTGTAGTAATTTTCAACATTCACTCGGGCCAAAAAATCCGGGATTATCTGCGACCTTAGAACACAATTTCTTGGAGCATGCAAGGTTTTTGAAACATTATTCGATTTCTTTGTTTAAACATTTTGGGTCATTCGGATTTGATATAACACCCTGCGCATAACTCGAGGCATGTTTGATCTTTTGCAGGACTTAAATCGAGACATTTTCCCCCTTTTTTCATATTTTCTACATTTTTCAAAATCCTCGCCATTTGCATTTTCAGGAGATTCACCTCTAATAGTTAATTAATATTCAATTACTCTTGATCGAACCTTCTGACGATAAGAGCGTTATCTTTGAAAAGCCATGGTTTAATGGCCTTTTTGTATGTGTGTTCCTTGTTTGAACACTTGATGAATTAATAAATCTGTTAACTATACAAATTGTATCCACTTCATTACCCATATATAGATGCTCTATCCAATATATTGAGCTTCACCGTATCTCGATAGGATCTAATATAATTCTTGATCTTTGCATGAACCGTTTATATATATATATATATAATATATATATATATACATATATATATATATGTATATATATATATATGTATACATATATATATATATACATATATATATATATATATATATATATATATATATATATATATATATATATATACATTTAAAAGGTTGCTGATTTTAAATTCCCTAAAATATTTGGGCCTGTAAAATGCCCCATTTATTTAAGATTACCTTGGATAGGGGGAAATAGTATTAAACTAGGTAAACAGATTGTTGATAGCATTAACAATTGCTTCTACTCTGTTTCCTTACGATTAGTTTATGCTACAAGACCTGCTTTTCCTTCCTTTCGCAAGGATAGTGTGCCCTTTACAAATTATAGTAATATTGTATACCAATTTAAATGCCAATGTGATGCTGGCTATATAGGACGCACTTCCTTGCATTTGCAGACGCGCATAAACCAGCACATTCCATCAAAAATACGTCAGGGAAGGGTAGGGTCCTTGTGTTACCCCTCCTCTAATTCTTTGGACTCTGCTATTGGCCAGCATTTGGTTGAAAACCCTAGCTGTGCCAGTGGCTATAAAATAGACCGTTTTGAGGTCTTGCATCGAGCAGATTCCAAGAACCATTTGAAAATATTGGAATCTGTCTCTATTGCTATGCGAACACCTTCCTTGTGCCGGCAGAAGGAATTTGTAAGATCGCTTAATCTCTTTCGGGAACTTTGAACTCCTTCCAAATTTTTTTTTTTTTTTTTTTTTTTATCCCCTAACGTAGTGCCTTTTAATCGACTTTTAACGAAATAATTAAATTGAATTTTAATCGCTTCAACGTTAATTTTGGCACACTCAATTTCCCCATTTGCTCTTTCTTTCGACGTTATTATTAATTAAAACTATCGATTTTCTCCTGACGAGATGATAGTCGAAAGGGCCTTAGAGAGATTTCCGCGTATTCTTTTTAAATGTACCTATAAATTTTGTACCTCAAAACATTTATATATATATATATATATATATATATATATATATATATATATATATATATATATATTGTGTTATAATGAAATAATTCCAGGAGGAGATCCGGATATGAGAGCTCAATGTGATAAACAGAGCAAAAATGAAATGAAGTATAATAATAACCCGAAATTACATAATCGTCGATGCAATAATTTATTTCAACCTCGTGGTTTTTTCAAGCATACTTCATTTTATATATATATATATATATATATATATATATATATATATATATATATATATATATTTTTCATGTATCCACATAAAATTTTATAAGGAGATATAATTTTTTATGTATCAATTTTCAGTATTTACTTCAACAGTGCTCGATACGTAAGTAGAGCTAGGTAGTAAGCTATGAAAATATATTTATGGCAATTAAGCTACACAGAGGTTCCCGTGTTTCATCCCCGGGGGGAATCTTCAGGCTAAAATGCATTTTAGCCTGAAGATTCCCCCCGGAGATGAAACGCGGGAGCCTCTGTGTAACTTAATTGCCATAAATATATTTTCATAGCTTACTACATATATCATCGATGCAATAATATATATATATATATATATATATATATATATATGAGAGAAAGAGAGCTGATGCAGGGATGTGAGTTTTCTTATGTTCTTTTAGCAGAATTCCACTTTTTTTGTTAATCTAAAGCCTTCCATGAATGTTAGTTCTCCACTTTTGGGTCGAAATCTGCCTTTTTTTTTTTTTTTTTTTTTTTTTTTTAATAACAAAATGCTGATTTCTGCTAAATTGCTAAGGCCTTACCTCCTTATTTTTTTTTTTTTTGCTATTTGTCTGGATTTTATTTATTTCTCTTTTCCTGTTTGTTCTCTCTTCTTCCTCTTCTTCTCTTCATCTTGTCTCGCCTTGTCATCCTTTTCCCTCTGAAAACTGAAAATGTTAATTCTGTCATGATGACTAAGACTTTAAACGACTCACGATGGGAGTAGAGAAGTTGGATGACTTTTGTTTCATCAAAGAATGACTTCCTGTCTCCTTCCTACTACCCCCCACCCCCACCCCCACCCCACCCCCTACAATACGCACTCGGTGTCTTCCTCTTAATTTTGGCTTTCTTAGTTGAAATTGATTGGAGGTGCTTAGGACAAAAGGGTTTTTTTTCCCACTGACCTCCACACACACACACACACACACACACACACACACACACGCACACACACATACACACACACATACACAAAGAGTTTTGGGGGGAGGGATTGTCTCGATTTCAGCTTTTTTTGCCATTGACTACTCACACCCCTGTTCATATTGGTATGAGAGAATTTGAATGCCCACTAGGCACGGTACTCGAGGATCTAAGGTGTCTCTGTACAGGGGTTTGTCAGGACAACTTCGCATGAGGATACTTAAACTGTGACCCATATATTACAAAATAACATAGTATTCAAAGCCGAAATAAGCTCCCCTTATGCATATAGTCAAACAGAGATACGACGCATATCATATTGCATACTAGTTTACACTAGTTTGAATTACCTACTAGGCATCATCCTCGAGTGTCTTCGGTCTCTCTGTACAAGGGTTTGTCAGGACAACCTGACAGAAGGATACTTCACCCTACAAGTAAACCCTGACCAAATATTCAAAATAACATTATATTCAAAGCCTAAATAAGATCTCCTCGGACCCGGTTATACATTGGCTCACGCGAGGAATGATGCACCTACTCCTAGTGATGTTACCTCAAATAACAGCACTTAGCTGCATACTCCACCAGACTAGATGAATTCTTGTCCTAGAATACGGTAAGACCAAGAGACCACAAAACAGATATTCTATAACAAAGTTAACTGGTCAATTTGGGAGAGGAAAATTAATGTTCTTCATTTCTTTACTAACTGAATGTTTGAGAGGTAAGGGGAACTTTAATGGAACACTCGAATATCTACGTATCTCATATAGCGATTAAGTGTTAATCCCAGGAAAGGGCTCTTTGATTTCTGAGAACTTACACTGAAGTAAAATGAAAAAAAAAGAGTATGTATTTAGTGCCGATAACAAAACTAGTTCATAGAGCAGGTATAAAATGTGACCTTCTTACCACTCTGGTCCAGCACTTATATTTCCTTATCTTTCAAATAAACTTGAAGTGCGCTCGCTCGGCTGTGCATGAAAAGCCTACCTATATGAAGGTAAATAGAGCTTTCTCTCATGATGAAAATATAAATAACAATAATAAATGCAGCTTATCTGAACACGTCATTTATTATTGTTATAAAGCTCTATATGAAAGGATATTGGGCCCTTTTTTGTGTGCGTAGAGGGACGTAGCCAGTGTTCTTGGCCTTTTAGCTAAGATCAAAGTGTAGTATCTGTTCCGATGGATACTGCACCCCATACTGGTGTTGTCTTGGCCTTCGGGGATTGATTTACGCCGTTTGTGGGTTTGTCCTGTGCAGTTCTAGGAGGTTCACCCTCCCAGGCTTTGCCTCCCCTCTTTGGGGAGGAGTAAGTTTATTGCTTACTGCCTGAGGCCCCCCCTACCGGAGAATGCAGACGGAGCTGCCCAGGCAATTTTTAAACCCCATTTTCCCGACCCGACCTTGGGTCACATCTTACTTGTGGGAGTAAAACAAAAACTGGCCTTGTGCCTAACTCCTGGAGAGGAGTAAATCAATACTCTATAGAAATTAGAATTAAAATGAACCAAATAAAGTGGTGAATCAGATGTAACTTTTCAGGCAAAAGCTAATGGTGTGTGTCGAAGTACTAGTAACATTAAAAGTTGTAGTATTATTAAGGTTTTTACTCCCGTATAACAGATGCGGCATCTCAAGGGTGCTTCATGCCAAATTCGGTGCTACTCTCCAGAGTAGTTTTGGAGCTTATAAGTGTTTGGTATTATAAGTTGTAATAATACCCGTAGTAGTACTAACTTTTTTTTTACTCAACTCTGACACATCAGGAATCTCAAGGGTGCTTCATGCCAAATTAGGCAGAATTCTGTCAAGTAGTTTTAGAGCATATACATGGTTATTGTTTTTGCTATTAGCAGAAGTAGTATTTACATTTTTACTCCCGTATGACGCATCCGGCATCTCAAGGTGGCTTCACAATGTTCACTAGTTGAAATACTTAGAACAGTAATTCAAAATAATAGACATTTCATTCATAACTTTATTGTAAACACGAAAGAAAAAATCTTTCTCATTTACTCATATAAATAGATAAACATTAACATTTTGCTAATTTCGATCCAAATTTATTTATGTTTTAAATGTGACTGTAAAGAAAGGAAAAGAAAGAAGAAATCAATTTCCCTTTTCACTTACGATTTAAAAATAGATCGCAATTTGTTGAAAATTAAGTCGGTCCCTCTAAAGAAAGGAAAATTTGAACATAAATGCTAAATGTGTCCAGGAAATAAAACAATATTGCGAAACAGAACTATTTGTTATATTAAAATAAAAGAAATCATTGAATTAAAAAGCTATAAGAAATAATAGTTAATTAATAAAATGTCCTTTTTCTAAAACAATATGCAAATTAGTTAACCTTGCGACTGATATCTCTCCCTCTCTCCTTCTCTCTCTCCCTCTCCCTCTCTCTCTCTCTCTATCTCTCTGGTAAACAGATTGAAAATCCAGAGTCGGCTTTTGAAATCTGAATGAGCAAGACGCGTACTTGAGTTTTTAATATGTTCTTCGGCAAAAATAAATTATATTTTTATATTTAAAAGTAAAATGGTTTGTTCCATATTGACATAAGGTTCTTTTGCAGCACGATGGTCCCCAACCAGCCAACCAACCAGCCAACCAGCAAGCCAGGCAGTTCCAGAAGCAGACAACAGTGACTATCGCCAAACGATGATTGCTTACTGGTGAAAACAAGACGAGCCATTGCACATATGTGCACATATTCTCACACATTGTCCTATCGTAACATATCGTCCCAAGATCCACCCCGCCAAGCAGTTGGACTACATTGGTTCCGCAACCAAGATATACCCTTTTGGTCAAAGTTCATGGGATCACATATAGGTTTTTCTTCGTCTACTGATTGTCGTCGTTATTTGTGATGTCGATTTCATTACGCCTCTGGCCGTGATCGGTTCTGGTCGCCTTTTTTCTATGGACACACTTTATCTTCATGGAGGAGACAATATGCAAATTAGTTAACCTTGCGACTGATATCTCTTATACATAAGCATTATATAAAAAAGATGGTGTGCCTCTTGTGCAATGTTGAATTAACTTGAAATAGTGTGTTTTTACTTTACTGTTAGTGTGAGAAGAAATGGACCCAACTTTTATATTTTTTTCATTTGAATGTTTAACCATATTTGATATCCAGGTGAGAACTTGAATGCCTACTAGACACTGTACTCGAGTGTCTTCAGTCTCTCTATACAAGGGTTTGTCAGAACAACCTAACATGAGGATACTCTCCCTACAAGTAAACCCTAACCAAATATTAAAAATAACATAGTATTCGAAGCACAAATAAGATCCCCTCGGTATGGCTACCCCACATTGGCTTATACAAGGAATGGTGCACCTTCGTCAAGTTATGTTGCCTCAAGTAACAAAACTAAGCTGGATACTCCACCAGACTAGATGAATTCTTGTCCTGGAATCCGGTTAGACCAAGAGACCACAAGAAAGATAGACTATGAGATTGTTAACTGGTCAATAGGAGAGAGGAAAATTAATGTTCTTCACTTCTTTACTAACTCAACGTTTTACAGGTAAAGGAGAACTTCAATTGAACACTCGGATATCTATGCATCTGATATAGAGATCAAGTGTGAGCTCCAGGAATGGGGCCCCTTGAAATAGGGTGTTTTAACTTTACCGTTAATTGTAGAAATGGGCCCAATTTTCGAATTTGTGTAGTTGTTGTAGTATAATAAACATGTGACCAATTTTCATTTGTTATTGTTGAACCATGTTATTGGCAATATAATTATGTACTTCGCTATAATTTATTTACAGATTACTTAGTCAGGTCCAGACGACTGCTAATCTGAAACATTTTTAAATAATCACCTAAAAATAAAAATCAGCAAAGGGGAACAACTCATTTTAAATTGAAGAATATAATAAGAGTTAAAATAAGTTGTCAGGGAAATGTAACGAATTTAAAAGCAAAACGTAAGAGGTTAAAAATACTAATCGATAATTAAAAAATAATTGATCATTGTATAGTTGTAAAATCTTTTAGTTTATTTTATAAACCCGAGCAACGCTATCTGCTAATTAATATAAGATTCTTTTTCTTTTCTAATTTCAACCGCAAATGTCATTTTTTATTTAACAGTCTCATTTTCGTTCTATAATTATATTTATTAGTACGTAACTTGGCTTCATACGTCCGAACATAGCCATGAGATGCGAAAGGTAGCCTCGTTCACGTTAATACTACTATGCCGAATGCTAGTTCTTCATTTTAAGACCAACTGACGAATAAACTCTGATTATTGTCACCCACTACAAGTGCGACTTGCCGACTGAATTCGGAAAATCAATACATCGTGCGAGACAGCAGAAACCAAGCAACAGCATCCAATCTGAATCGGGCTAAACACTGATCTTTGACCGTTTACGCAAGAACTATGATATCTACTTGAAACTGTCAAGATACCGCAAACATCAAGGAATGTCCAAGATCAGCACCTTTCGCTTAATATTGTACGTTTTATGGCATATCAACCCTTTTTCTGAGTTATTGAATGCCAAATCCAGTCATTTTGGTAAAAGTCGTTATGATTAAGTTCTTCAGATATTTGTTCATGGTGTTTGGTTGTTTTATGGCATATCAACCCTTTTTCTGGGTTATTGAATGCTGAAACAAAACACCTACTGCAAATGATTCCTAGATATGTCTGTTTTACGGCATATCAACCGTTTTTGGCAATTCAACCCCTTTTGCTGTGGAAAGCGGATATATCAACTCACAAATATGTTATCATTCACTACCATCATCATCATCATCATCATTATCATCATCACTACCATCATCATCATCACCATCACCATCACCATCATAATCACCATCACCATCACCATCATCATCATCATCATCATCACCATCATCATCACCATCATCATCATCATCATCATCATCATCACCATCATCATCATCATCATCACCACCATCATCATCATCACCACCATCACCGTCATCATTACCACCACCATAACCATCATCATCATCACCACCACCATCATACTCATCACCACCACACCCATCATCATCATCAGCATCATCACCACTACCACCACCACCACCACCACCACCACCATCATACTCATCACCACCACCATCATCATCATCATCATCATCATCATCATCATCAACAACTTTCGGAGGGAATGCCGTCCTTAGGCGACAGAGCAGCCGTGGCCTTTGCCGAAAAGTGCACCAGTTCCTTGATTTTGGAGAGGGCGGAGGTGCAGCGATCTGGCACGTTGGTAGCAACATAAATCGAAACCAAAGCCAATCATCATCATCATCATCATCATCATCATCATCATCATCATCATCATCATCATCATCATCATCACCATCACCATATTTGGTTTAATGTCTGCTTTACATGTTGACATGTGTTGGACGGCTTTTAGAAATTAACTTTCAAACATACATTTCATTTCATTAATTAAAGCAAGACTTTAATAGACCGGATGTCCTTCCTGACGCCAACCCAGTAAGGTGATGATGAAGACCAGTGCATTTATCGAGATCTCGAGGTGACTAACCCTAACCCTACCCCTAAACCCTAACACCATCTCGAGGTGACTACCCACCGAGAGTGTGTCACACGCCCTTAAGTGTGGGAAAACAAATTGGTACTCTTATAGCTGACGCGCCAGATTTCCGTGACTTCGCGTCGGCAATGATCGGGTAAGTCATGGTGAGACAAGACGAAAACAAAGCTGAAACTGCCAAGCGCTTAATATAAGACTTTCAAAGAAAAAATACATAAATAAAAAGAAGAAAAAAAAACCGAACAAACCGTAGCTGAAGAACTGTAAATAAATATATTTTTATTTTTTGGTTGGCCAAATAAACCATTGTCAATCAAATGTGTTGATGTAAATGTTTTGATTTGTTTGTGAAAATAATGTGTTTTTTTTAGTGTGGATGGGAATTTGCCAATGTTTTTTTTTAACATAAAACAAAGAAAGAAATGAAAATGTTATGATTTTGAATTAGTCCTTCCGGAGATTCGACGACCTGACACAGCTGATAATGATTCATTGTTGTGGCAATAGAACGCGATTATTGTTTGTTTTTCCAAATATTGTCGGCTGCTTGCTATAGCCTGCTTGGTGAATGAATGCTGCAATCTGATTGGTTTATACTTCGTCAGCTCTCAGGCGCTTCCGAGATCTGCCCGATCGTTGCCGACGCGAAGTCACGGAAATCTGGCGTGTCAGCTATAAGAGTACAAACAAATTAATTGTTTTGAAAAAAAAAAATCTCCATATGCTGCAACAATAAAGTTAATTCTGAACGTCGCATTTACAAAACCCAAATTTCATGGAAGGAAATAACACTAGTTGTGGTTAGGGTTAGGATTAGGGTTAGGATTAATTGATCTTTTCAGGTTCATTAATTTATTTATTTATTTATTATTATTAATTTGTTTATTTTTTAGCTCTTATCAAATTCCTCGATTTTAGCTTTGACAAGCAAGAAACAGTCACTTATTTATATTATATACCTCTGCCTGACAATGTAAGGATGGGCCAAAGTCACTTATTTATATTATATACCTCTGCCTGACAATGTAAGGATGGGCCAAAGTCACTTATTTATATTATATATCTCTGCCTGACAATGTAAGGATGGGCCAAAGTCACTTATTTATATTATATACCTCTGTCTGACAATGTAAGGATGAGCCAAAGTCACTTATTTATATTATATACCTCTGCCTGACAATGTAAGGATGAGCCAAAGTCACTTATTTATATTATATATCTCTGCCTGACAATGTAAGGATGGGCCAAAGTCACTTATTTATATTATATACCTCTGTCTGACAATGTAAGGATGAGCCAAAGTCACTTATTTATATTATATACCTCTGCCTGACAATGTAAGGATGGGCCAAAGTCACTTATTTATATTATATACCTCTGTCTGACAATGTAAGGATGAGCCAAAGTCACTTATTTATATTATATACCTCTGCCTGACAATGTAAGGATGGGCCAAAGTCACTTATTTATATTATATACCTCTGTCTGACAATGTAAGGATGAGCCAAAGTCACTTATTTATATTATATACCTCTGCCTGACAATGTAAGGATGGGCCAAAGTCACTTATTTATATTATATACCTCTGTCTGACAATGTAAGGATGAGCCAAAGTCACTTATTTATATTATATACCTCTGCCTGACAATGTAAGGATGAGCCAAAGTCACTTATTTATATTATATATCTCTGCCTGACAATGTAAGGATGGGCCAAAGTCACTTATTTATATTATATACCTCTGTCTGACAATGTAAGGATGAGCCAAAGTCACTTATTTATATTATATACCTCTGCCTGACAATGTAAGGATGGGCCAAAGTCACTTATTTATATTATATACTTCTGTCTGACAATGTAAGGATGGGCCAAAGTCACTTATTTATATTATATATCTCTGCCTGACAATGTAAGGATGGGCCAAAGTCACTTATTTATATTATATACCTCTGCCTGACAATGTAAGGATGGGCCAAAGTCACTTATTTATATTATATACCTCTGCCTGACAATGTAAGGATGGGCCAAAGTCACTTATTTATATTATATATCTCTGCCTGACAATGTAAGGATGGGCCAAAGTCACTTATTTATATTATATACCTCTGTCTGACAATGTAAGGATGAGCCAAAGTCACGTATTTATATTATATACCTCTGCCTGACAATGTAAGGATGAGCCAAAGTCACTTATTTATATTATATATCTCTGCCTGACAATGTAAGGATGGGCCAAAGTCACTTATTTATATTATATACCTCTGTCTGACAATGTAAGGATGAGCCAAAGTCACTTATTTATATTATATACCTCTGCCTGACAATGTAAGGATGGGCCAAAGTCACTTATTTATATTATATACCTCTGTCTGACAATGTAAGGATGAGCCAAAGTCACTTATTTATATTATATACCTCTGCCTGACAATGTAAGGATGGGCCAAAGTCACTTATTTATATTATATACCTCTGTCTGACAATGTAAGGATGAGCCAAAGTCACTTATTTATATTATATACCTCTGCCTGACAATGTAAGGATGGGCCAAAGTCACTTATTTATATTATATACCTCTGTCTGACAATGTAAGGATGAGCCAAAGTCACTTATTTATATTATATACCTCTGCCTGACAATGTAAGGATGAGCCAAAGTCACTTATTTATATTATATATCTCTGCCTGACAATGTAAGGATGGGCCAAAGTCACTTATTTATATTATATACCTCTGTCTGACAATGTAAGGATGAGCCAAAGTCACTTATTTATATTATATACCTCTGCCTGACAATGTAAGGATGGGCCAAAGTCACTTATTTATATTATATACTTCTGTCTGACAATGTAAGGATGGGCCAAAGTCACTTATTTATATTATATACCTCTGCCTGACAATGTAAGGATGGGCCAAAGTCACTTATTTATATTATATACCTCTGTCTGACAATGTAAGGATGAGCCAAAGTCACTTATTTATATTATATACCTCTGCCTGACAATGTAAGGATGGGCCAAAGTCACTTATTTATATTATATACCTCTGTCTGACAATGTAAGGATGGGCCAAAGTCACTTATTTATATTATATACCTCTGCCTGACAATGTAAGGATGGGCCAAAGTCACTTATTTATATTATATACCTCTGTCTGACAATGTAAGGATGAGCCAAAGTCACTTATTTATATTATATACCTCTGCCTGACAATGTAAGGATGGGCCAAAGTCACTTATTTATATTATATACCTCTGCCTGACAATGTAAGGATGGGCCAAAGTCTTATCTGGACTTTACTTCTCCATATTGTATGAAGTGTTCCCAAAGTTATGCCGTATAAACATTGATAACTCAAAAACTATTTATCTGATCAGGCTCAAATTTTGCATCGTGATTATTGTTATCAAAGAGTGTCCGATCATTACAACAAATTTGGAAGATCGGAAATTGAAATTCCGTTAAAATCTCGACCATGACCAAACTTTTCAAGGTCAACGCTCAATGGTCAGGGCCATATAAGTTGTGGAACTTCATTGGCTACAATATGGGCCACATAGTGAGTCTCTACGGTCAACAGAACCGAAGATATTGCCTAAAGTGGGACTTTCAACTTTTCTGTGACCTTTAACTTTGAATTAGAATTGATTTAATTTTGCGATATTTAAGTCAGACCATGACCGATATTTTGACCAAGTTTGGTGACGATTGGTCAAGCGACGGTGACGCTAAGCTGTACACAAGCAAACATAGTGACAACCAACAAACAAACTCGCCCGAAAACATAACCTCCTTGGTGAAGGTCAAAAAAAAAAATGAAGCCCCTTACATTGATAATGTCTTCAGTAGACAAGTGAAGGTAGCAGCACAGCGATTCTTTCCTCCATTTTAAGCTGTGTAATCTTCACAGGGTTCCCAGCAAGCGGTGTTCATCAGCCGTTCCGATAGGAGACCAATTTCAAAGATTGCCATCTGATCCCAAAACCTCTTGAGGATTTCGATTTAGAACTTTCATCATTTTTATTCTTAAAAAACAATGGAATTAATCATTCACAAGAATTCTAACAATTGTCTGAAAAAAAAAAGAAACGAGAAATAAATAAGAACGAACTATTGAGGTTGTTCACAAGTTTTGTTACCTTGGTGAAATCAGTGGAGCACAGGGTGGAGCAGGTGCTAGTGTGATTGCAAGAGTTAGGAGTGGATGGAGTAAGTTCAGAGAAGTTTTGTCATTACTAACCAGCAGAGCATTACCACTGTCGGCCAAGGGAAGTGTGTATACGGCATGTGTACACAGTGTAATGATGTATGGAAGTAAAACTTGGTCAGTGAGGTTTGAGGACATGTGTTTTATGGAGAGAAATAATATAAGAATGATACGATAGATGAACTAAAATTTCAAATCTGATGACCTCAGAGGAAGGTTAAATCTGGAGAGTATAGGGAGATGTGTGCAGAACAGGAGACTTTGTTGGTTTGGTCACATTAAAAGAATGGATGAGTGCTTGGGTTAGATATAAAAATGTTAGCAGGTTCAGTTCATAGGAAAAGTTCATGAGAGAAGTTCATGGGAGAGAGTGAGATAAGGATAGACTTGAGAGAAAGAGGGATTAGTAAGACCTGGCCAGAGATAGGTCAGTTTGGAAGTCAGTTTTTAATAGCCGTCCAACACATCCCAGTATGTAAAAAACTAACGTTAAACTGAATATAATTGACAGAAATATATGTGACAAGCAGAGAAACCCAGTGTTGTCCGGGAGGAAAATTAACATCAACTATGACAGCAATACAGAAAGTGTTTTGATTTTAGTATCAATAAACCCAAGTTTGTTGGGGATGTATGCTTGGCCTAATGAACACGGTTGAAAACTGTAGTATCAGTGATGCCGGGTTCGATTCCTATCTGATCTATTGTTTTAATTTAGAAAAAGTATTTTATTTACCTCCTCTCTCGGGGGTTAGACACAAGGTCAGGTGTGGCTTTTGATGAAAGTGTTTTTGTGAAACGAACTGGATTCGAACCCGGCACACCCACTAAGCCACCGTGCAATTCCAGTTTACAAGTATACAAAAATGAAAGCAACTCAGGCTCACAAGAAAAACACACACTCTGATACATTGTGTATAAGTCAGTTGTGCTCTTTCTCTTTCTCTTTCTATTTCTCTCTTTCTCTCTCTATTTCTCTTTCTCTCTCTATTTCTTTTTCTCTATTTCTCTCTTTCTCTCTCTATTTCTCTTTCTCTCTCTATTTCTCTTTCTCTCTCTCTATTTCTCTTTCTCTCTCTCTCTTTCCTCTCTCTCTCTCTTTCCTCTCTCTCTCTCTCTCTTTCCTCTCTATCTGTACAGGCTTCACTCCTAAACTATATAAACTTAGGTACGTGTATATGTTTATATATTTGTATGTACAGGATTCACTCCTAAACTATATAAAGTCACGTACGCGTATATGTTAATATATTTGTATGTACAGGATTCACTTCTAAACTATATAAAGTCAGGTATGCGTATATGTTTATATATTTGTATGTACAGGATTCACTCCTAAACTATATAAAGTCAAGTACGTGTATATGTTTATATATTTGTATGTACAGGATTCACTCCTAAACTATATAAAGTTAGGTATGTGTATATGTTTATATATTTGTATGTACAGGATTCACTCCTAAACTATATAAAGTTAGGTATGTGTATATGTTTATATATTTGTATGTACAGGATTCACTCCTAAACTATATAAAGTCAGGTATGTGTATATGTTTATATATTTGTATGTACAGGATTCACTCCTAAACTATATAAAGTCAGGTACGTGTATATGTTTATATATTTGTATGTACAGGATTCACTCCTAAACTATATAAAGTTAGGTATGTGTATATGTTTATATATTTGTATGTACAGGATTCACTCCTAAACTATATAAAGTTAGGTATGTGTATATGTTTATATATTTGTATGTACAGGATTCACTCCTAAACTATATAAAGTTAGGTATGTGTATATGTTTATATATTTGTATGTACAGGATTCACTCCTAAACTATATAAAGTTAGGTATGTGTATATGTTTATATATTTGTATGTACAGGATTCACTCCTAAACTATATAAAGTTAGGTATGTGTATATGTTTATATATTTGTATGTACAGGATTCACTCCTAAACTATATAAAGTTAGGTATGTGTATATGTTTATATATTTGTATGTACAGGATTCACTCCTAAACTATATAAAGTTAGGTATGTGTATATGTTTATATATTTGTATGTACAGGATTCACTCCTAAACTATATAAAGTTAGGTATGTGTATATGTTTATATATTTGTATGTACAGGATTCACTCCTAAACTATATAAAGTTAGGTATGTGTATATGTTTATATATTTGTATGTACAGGATTCACTCCTAAACTATATAAAGTTAGGTATGTGTATATGTTTATATATTTGTATGTACAGGATTCACTCCTAAACTATATAAAGTTAGGTATGTGTATATGTTTATATATTTGTATGTACAGGATTCACTCCTAAACTATATAAAGTTAGGTATGTGTATATGTTTATATATTTGTATGTACAGGATTCACTCCTAAACTATATAAAGTTAGGTATGTGTATATGTTTATATATTTGTATGTACAGGATTCACTCCTAAACTATATAAAGTTAGGTATGTGTATATGTTTATATATTTGTATGTACAGGATTCACTCCTAAACTATATAAAGTTAGGTATGTGTATATGTTTATATATTTGTATGTACAGGATTCACTCTTAAACTATATAAAGTTAGGTATGTGTATATGTTTATATATTTGTATGTACAGGATTCACTCCTAAACTATATAAAGTTAGGTATGTGTATATGTTTATATATTTGTATGTACAGGATTCACTCCTAAACTATATAAAGTTAGGTATGTGTATATGTTTATATATTTGTATGTACAGGATTCACTCCTAAACTATATAAAGTTAGGTATGTGTATATGTTTATATATTTGTATGTACAGGATTCACTCCTAAACTATATAAAGTTAAGTATGTGTATATGTTTATATATTTGTATGTACAGGATTCACTCCTAAACTATATAAAGTTAGGTATGTGTATATGTTTATATATTTGTATGTATAGGATTCACTCCTAAACTATATAAAGTTAGGTATGTGTATGTGTTTATATATTTGTATGTACAGGATTCACTCCTAAACTTTATAACGTCAGATACGTGTATATGTTTATATATTTGTATGTACAGGATTCACTCCTAAACTATATAAAGTTAGGTATGTGTATATGTTTATATATTTGTATGTATAGGATTCACTCCTAAACTATATAAAGTTAGGTATGTGTATATGTTTATATATTTGTATGTATAGGATTCACTCCTAAACTATATAAAGTTAGGTATGTGTATATGTTTATATATTTGTATGTATAGAATTCACTCCTAAACTATATAAAGTTAGGTATGTATATATGTTTATATATTTGTATGTACAGGATTCACTCCTAAACTATATAAAGTTAGGTATGTGTATATGTTTATATATTTGTATGTACAGGATTCACTCCTAAACTATATAAAGTCAGGTACGTGTATATGTTTATATATTTGTATGTACAGGATTCACTTTTAAACTATATAAAGTCAGGTACGTGAATATGTTTATATATTTTTATGTACAGGATTCACTCCTAATCTATATAACGTCAGGTACATGTATATGTTTATATATTTGTATGTACAGGATTCACTCCTAAACTATATAAAGTCAGGTACATGTATATGTTTATATATTTTTATGTACAGAATTCAATCTTAAACTATATAAAGTCAGGTACGTGTATAGGTTTATATATTTGTATGTACAGTATTCACTCCTAAACTATATAAAGTCAGGTACGTGAATATGTTTGTATATTTTTATGTACAGGATTCACTCTTAAACTATATAAAGTCAGGTACGTGAATATGTTTATATATTTGTATGTACAGGATTTACTCCTAAACTATATAAAGTCAGGTACGTGTATATGTTTATATATTTGTATGTACAGGATTCACTCCTAAACTATATAAAGTCAGGTATGCGTATATGTTTATATATTTGTATGTACAGGATTAACTCTTAAATTAATTTACTGATCATCATGAATTTTGGAACACTGTTACAAAGTGTAGCAGTGGTTAATGTGGGCTATATTCAGTTTAATTTAGTTTCAGGAAAAGTGTGTAAAATGGGGGTGGAAGCCCTTCATTAAAATTCAGATAGCTCGGATTTTATTGAAATTTTACTCCATTAGACATCAATTAATAAATATTCCCCAAATTTTTGTTTCTTTGGAATTTTCGCATTTATTGAAGTAAAACTTTCTCTTAAATCTTAAATCTCTATAATAATGTCCTTGTTCCTTTCGTTAGTATGACTTATCACATGTTACTCCCGATTTCGAATCATGGACTCAACCGAAAATGTAGAGCTGTGCAAACACAAATCTCTATTATTATACTAAAGGTGAGTTAATAAACGTTTGTTTCCTTAAGACTTTTTCCCCTATATATTTTAATCACACAAAATACATGTTAAAATATTCCTCAGTTTAGGGATTGAGTTATGTTTGAATAACTTACATTTTAATTGTTCTAATTAGCCGTAATTTGCAATTAACTCACCAAGTCACCCATCTCTTACTAAGGTTCTATCTATCACTTTCACCCTCTCTCGTTGTATGTTGTTTGGTCCCTTAGGTTGTTTGGCCCCTTATTATGTTGTTTGACCCCTGGCCCCTTATTTTATCTGTCACTCTCGCTTCCCCCTCTATTTATTTACAGCCGATATTTTACCAATAAAGAAAGGGAAGAATAAAAAAGATTGGAATAGTCCATTATAAAAAAAGGGAGAGTTCAGTAAGTTCATTGGACCACATTCTGGGGGAGTTTGAATTACCTACTAGACACCATCCTCGAGTGTCTTCGGTCTCTCTGTACAAGGGTTTGTCAGGACAACCTGGCATGAGGATACTTAACCCTACAATTAAACCCTGCCCAAATATTCAAAATAATATAGTATTCGAAGCACAAATAAGATCCCCTCGACACAGCTACACACTGGCTCATACGAGGAATGCTGCACCTTCTCTGAGTAATGTTACCTCAAGTAACAACACTTAGCTGGATAGTCCACCAGACTAGATGAATTCTTGTCCTGGAATCCGGTAAGACCAAGAGACCACAAGGAAGACCTACTAAGACATAGGAGAGGAAAATGAATATTCTTAACTTCTTTTACTCACTTAACGTTTGACAGGTAAAGGAGAACATTAATTGAATATTCGAATATCTATGTATCTCATATAGAGATAAAGTGTTAGCTCAGGAAAGAGCCCCTTGATTTCTGAGAACTTTGACTGAAGTAAAATGAAACAAAAAAATGAAAGTAGTTTTATCTTTCTTTCCATGTGTTCATATTAGTACTTTATTCTACCATTTCATTTTTTGTTCAGATAAGAGTGTTCTTACTTTCTTCATTCTTTTTTATTTCTTTCTCTCTCTTCTCTCTCTCTCTCTCTCTCTTTCTCAATTTTTCTTATTTTTCCTTTCTACTTTTCTCTTCCTTTTATGTTCTTTTCCTTTTTTTTCTTTCTTTAGGGTTAGGAATTAGGGTTAGGGCAGGGTCAGGGTTAGGAATTAGGGTTAGGGCAGGCTCGTTTGTCGAAATCGCGTTTCTTGTCAAAATCGCGTTTTTCTCAGTTTGCAAGTTCAGCGTTTCATTCAGTTCGAAAGTTTAGCTGTCGTCTGCTTATTCGTCCTCGCTTCGGGGCTTTCCGGCATTTAACGTAAACCACCAGAAAGCACCTATGCCGAGGGACTTTTAGCGCGGGTCCTACTGTAAAAAAGTCCCCAATTCCTTTAATTAAATGATGATCATTTTTCTTCGTAGCTATGTGGAATTTATAAGTTATTTAAGGCGTATCGTTTCTTCAGAAGTTTCAACAGCCAGTGATACCATGTCAAAATTCATGTCAAAATCGCGTTTCTATCAGTTTGCAAGTTCAGTTGTCGTCTGCTTATTATGGTTAGGGTTATCGTTCAGCGTTTCATTCAGTTTAACGTAAACCGCCGGAAAGAAAGCACCGACGCCGAGGTACTTTTAGCGCGGGGGGGCGGGGGATGGGGGGCTACTGCAAAAAAGTACCTTTTTCTCTTATCTCTCTCTTCTTTCTTTCTATCTTTCTCAATTTTTCTTATTTTTTCCTTTCTACTTTTCTCTTCCTTTTCTCTTCTTTTCCTTTTTTTCTTTCTAACCACTTCTCACTTTCTTTCTTTTTTTTCATTCTTTTTTTTCGTTCTTTTTTTTTTTTTCCTTTCCACTTTTCACTTTGTTCTTCTTCTTTTTTTGTTCTTCTTCTCCGTTTTGAGCCCAGTCCCTTGATATGAGCCCCATCTTCAGATGTGACGATAAGCCTATATTTCCTCTTCTCATATTCCCTGGCACCTTACAACCATTCCACTTCTCGTCCAATCCACTGTTGTTAAAACCAATTCACATCTGATCTGCCTTGGCATTAAAAACAATCTGCCAAAAAGGCCTTACAAAACCCCAGGATTTAATTGGGGGGGGGGGGGGGGGGGGGCTAGCTAGAACGCCTTTATTAATCAGTTTTGATCTCCCAAATCCCCTCAAAATGATCGCCTCTTCATTCTGACAAGATCAACACTCGGAGAAACAATTTCCATATCACAAAAGTTGGCTCAATTAAATTCAAATATTCAAGTTGTTTTCTTTGCAAAATAAAATCTTACGTTTCTTCTTTCTTATCATGTGACTGCTGTGGAGGTAGAATTTGAGTTGGGTTCGTTGGTTGTTTGACGGCATATCAACCCTTTTTCAGGTTATTTAATCTCAAATTCAGTCATTTAGATATTGAATTTTATGCCCCAAATTCTTACAATCTGCGCATTTGTGTGCGTTAAATGTACACTTTGTGTTTGAATGGTTTGTTATCGATTGATTGGTTTTGTAGGCGTATATTTTGTAAACAAATAGTCTGTAGATAACAGATTCTATTTAACCCATAGATGAGACCCTGACAGGTACTGCCACTCCTCCGGGTTAGAGTGGACCTGAGAGTAGTGGTAACTAAGGGATGACTCCACACTCCCCAAAGCTTCCCAATTTAAAAGAAATTTTTTTTTTTTCAACTTTTTTTTCAACAAGGCATGTTGCCACTGAAGAGTAGGGGGCTTCTGTGATAGCAACCAGATTTATAGGGGATCAAGTAGGGAGGGAGTTGGGCAGCAAGAATTTTGTTCGCATTACATTTAAATTTCTGCATGTAGGTACAATCGAGGGAAACGGAGAGAATTCCATAGGGAAGTGGTCCGTCCAAGGAAAGAAGCTATTAGAGTAGAAAATCTTCCGGTATCTAGGCACCTCTACAGTGAAGGGGTGGGATTTTGCTGCCACTAGATGCAGATCTGTGTCATACCCAGAACCAAGTGTAGGTTTAGAAAGAATAAGCTGAATTTTAGGATTAAGTGTGTGTGTATGCGTATTTACCTGTGTGCGTACACGCATATGTGGGTGGGAAAACCCACCCTGTCTATAAATGCAGTTCCAACCTTCAAAATAATGAACTTATTAGATTTAAATCATCATCTTCATCATCTTCGGTTTAACATCCGTTTTACATGCTGGCATGTGTTGGACGGTTTTAAGAAATTGACTTCCAAACTCTGTCCAGATCTTCAGTTATCCCTTTTTTTTTTCTCAAATCTATCCTTATCACTTCCTCCCATGTTTTCCTGGGGACTAACCCTAACCCTAACAAACACCGACCCAGAAAACAACAATTCTTCCCCCTTTGTCAGAAACATTTATCATCATCATATTCACTTTGACCTCTTTTTCATGCTGGCATGTGTTGGACAGCTTTTAGAAATTTACTTCGAAACTAACCTATCTCTGGCCAGGTCTTTATTTATCCCTCTTTCTCTCAAGTCCATCCTTATCACTTCTTCCCATGTTTTCCTTGGCCTTTCACTGCCAACTGACCCTGCTACTTCAACTGCTCTACATTTACTAACCCAAGAACTTTCTTTCAAAGTGGCCATACCATCAAAGTCTACTCTTATGCACACATCTCCCTATGCTGTCAAGATTTAATCTTTCTCTGGGGTCATCAGATCTAAGCCTGTCTTTAAGACTCACATCAGACAACCATCATATGATTCTCATATCATTTCTCTCCATGCAACGCATGTCCTCAACCTTCACTGAAATAGATGAAAAAAAAAAAGTAAATACCCGAAAACAGTTAGAAAATGACCTAATCAAGCTCCCCCCACCCCACCCCCAAAATTATCTGAAGACGACTTTTTAAAACTCCTGGATGTGTTTCTATCCTCATTTCAGGAATGTAAATCAATGGTTTAGTTCTGAGGATTTCGCCAAGATCGGGTGAAATTATTACCTCTTTTTTCTTTTTTACATTAAAGGTCACCGCTTATCAAGGGTCAAAGGCCACTCGAGGATAAAGGTTAAAGAGTTTGACTAGTGGATGGTGAGACAACATCGCGATCACCAGCACGATGGTTGTAGCAGGGCATAAATTAATTTTTTATGGGGATGGTTCAACAAGAACTTGCTTACACTGGACTTGAAGACGACCATATTGTAGTCGGCAGGGAAGCAGGCTCGCTGCACTGTGTTCCACAGACGAGTAGTTCTAGGAAAGAAGCTCTACCCATGGAAGTTTCGTTTCGTCTTGGACACGCAGAGGGAGAAAGGGAAATCATTGACAGTGGTGGCAGCTAGGCAGGTACTTATTGTGTATGTTTTAGAAGTGGAACCATAGATTTGAGCTCAGTCGAGCACCTGCTATGAAAATAACGGTAGAGTAGAGAAAGACTAGCAACATCTCTTCTGTGAGAGAGTGACTGTAGGGAAGAGAAGAGGACATCCCCCACTAGATTTCGAAGGCGGTTTTGGACTCTGTCAAGGCAGAAAAGGGTGCTCTGAGCGGCACCTCCCCATATGTGGCAGCAGTGCTCCATCTTAGGACGTATTTGACTCTTGTACAGGTAGAGGATGACGTCGGGCGTGAGATACCTTCTGGAGCGGTAGAATGATCCAACCATTTTTCCAGCGGTCTTAGCAACAGATTTGATGTAAGTCTTCCATTTCAAGTCTGAAGAGAAAATTAGTCCCAGGAGCTTATCAAAGCAGTGGGCTTCCTCAAGGAGAGAGCCATTCATTTCAACTGGGACAAAGTGGGGATCAGAGCATTGGTGGTGAAAGAAGAGGAGCTAACTATTAGCTATATTGCTCTGTACCTACATTGAGCTTACTACTTGGATTTACCCTGCAAAAGACGTCGCATGCATCATCCCACATCTGTTCCGATGGATACTGCGCCCCATAGACTGGTATTGCCTTGGCCTTCAGGGCTTGATTTACACCGGTCTGTGGGTGTGTCCTGTGCAGTTCTAAGGGGTCCACCCTCCCAGGCTTTGCCTCCCCTCTTTGGGGAGGAGTAAGTTTATTGCTTACTGTCTGAGGCGCCCCTACCGGGGAATGCCGACGGGGCTGCCCTGGCAATTTTTAATGGCCAGAGTGGTCACCTCTCGGGCGCTCGCTTTTCAAGCCCCACTTTCCCGACCCGACCTTGGGTCACATCTTACTTGTGGGAGTAAGATAAAACTGGCCTTGTGCCTAACCTCCTGGAGAGGAGGTAAATAAATCATCGCACATCCAACTCGAACCTACCAATTTATATATATATATATACCAGCAGTATTCACATGGCGTTGCCCGGGAGTGGAGATATATTGCTGGTCGGAAATAATTTCAAATATAGTCATGTTTACAATTTTTGCCTTGAAAGAAAAAGTTAAAAATAACATTTGCAATATGAGGTCAAGTAATAAAAAAAAACTGTTAGCACAGTCATATTTTCTTTTAAAGAAAAATAATAATTGTTGACGCTGCATTTCTTACAAGACGGCTGCAAAACGGCTTCAATGAATCGCAGCAAATTCGTTTTTATTTGATTATTTAAAATCTAAAAAACACCAATAAAAATATTTATTTAGATGTTTAACCCGTTTTTTTTTTAAATACACGCTGAGAGTATATATATATTCCAAAATTCATAATGATCAGTTCATTAGTTTATTAGGTTATCCTGTAAAACGAAATGGATTAACTAACTTCATATATATGCCCCCCTTCCCCATGTTAAAATTTACAAAAAAAAAAAATAATGTGTTCATTTTACTCACCGTGTTGCCTTGAATATACATATATACATAAATATATATATATATACATAAATATATATATATATATACATAAATATATATATATATACATAAATATATATATATATATATATACATAAATATATATATATATATATATACATAAATATATATATATATATATATATATATATATATATATATATATACATAAATATATATATATATATATATATATATACATAAATATATATATATATATATATATATATATATATACATAAATATATATATATATATATATATACATAAATATATATATATATATATATACATAAATATATATATATATACATAAATATATATATATATATATACATAAATATATATATATATATATATATATATATATATACATAAATATATATATATATATATATATATATATATATATATATATATATATATATACATATATATATATATATATACATATATATATATATATACATATATATATATATATATATATACATATATATATATATATATATATATATATATATATAGTAAGTTATGAAAATATGTTTATGGCAGTTAAGCTACACATAGGCTCCTGCATTTCATCCCCGGGGGGAATCTTCAGCCTAAAATGCTACGTAGCTCTACTTACGTATCGAGCACTGTTGAAGTAAATATTGAAAATTGGTATATTCCAAAATCTACAATTATCCATTCATTAGTTTAGGAGATTATCCTGTACACACACACACACACACACACACACATATATATATATATATATATATATATATATATATATATATATATATATATATATATATATTTGTATGCTAGAACTTTTTTATGCCAAATGTTACACAATTCTGCACAATGTAGGAAATATGCATAAATCGAACTGTGTGTAATATTTAAATGAAAAGAATCATCCAATAAGAAAACAGATAAAAACGAATAGTGAATTAATGAGAGGTCGTTTTTTTAAATGAATATGCAAATTAGTTATCCTTTTTGAAGTCGTTCGCATATCCACAACTGAGTATTATTAGGAAGTTGTTTTTACTTTTTAAATAGAAAAGTGGGCTTTTAATAACAATGTCAGTGCTACAAATATCTCAATTTTATATGTATAGAAGAAGAAGAAGAAGAAGAAGAAGATAAATATACATATAGTTTTTCTAGTCTCCTTATATAGGGAGACTAGAAAGTGGACCTTGGGTTTGATTTCGCTTCTCTTAGTTTGTCCTTTGGTTCTCATATTTCATGAGCGATGTTTCTGACAAAAGGGGGAAGAATTGCTGTTTTCTGGCCGAAGTCTATCCATCTAACACTTATCGTTGGTTAGTTGTTGACCTTGAAGTGGTATTTTCTTTTTTAGCTCCTTTCAGCAAGTGGCTTCATGCCTTGTCTGGAGCGATTTCAATAATATATATATATATATATATATATATATATATATATATATATATATATATATATATTTAACGGCCCCAATTTTTGAAATGTTAAATTTCTTTTCTTCTTCTTCTCTTTTTTTATCTCTCCATTTCATTCTCTCCAAATATGATCTGAGGTTAAGATCGGATTCTAACTCTGCCTGATGAGATCTCAGTTTATAGTAACTGTTGAGCGATAACATCGACATGCCAGTGTCGCAGATTTTGTACATGTCTGTGTAAATAAAATTATCATATATATATATGTGTGTGTGTGTGTGTGTGTGTTTGTGTGTGTGCGTGTGCGTGTGCGTGTGCATGCGTGTTTATATGTATTTATAACAAATATTTTTATTTCAGATTCACAATTTGTTCTTGTTTTTTTGCTCCACAAAAAATATATTTACTGTCTTCTTTAGCAAGACTATTGCGGGATGACGTATGTATTTATTGTATTTTAATTCTTTCTCTCTCTTTTTTTTTTTAAACGTCTCAGTTTTTTTTTTTTTTGTTGTTTTGTCTTTTAAGAAGAATATGTTCTGGAAGTTTCTTTTGCTATTTCTGAACCCACAGATTTGGAATTACACAGAAAGATCATTGTTTTCGGCATCGCTTGGCGACCTATGCGCTTTTCATTACTGCCAAAATGGTTTGAAATAAAAATGAAATGAGTAAAAAATAACAGCAATAATAGAGCCCGGGGGGGGGGGGGGGGTTGCAAATCCTTACTCGAAAGTCGAGGATAAAAGACGCATTCAAACTTCAAAGTACATATAAAGTTCCAGTTCAGAAAAAAATCCATCAAATATTATATCTTAATAAATGGTTTTTAATTTCTTCTAAAAAAATGAAGTAAACTAAAAAGTAAATAATGTTCAACTTTTACATATGGTGCAGAAATAGCAATGACTATATATATATATATATATATATATATATATATATATCTCTCTCTCTCTCTCTCTATATATATATATATCTATATATATATATATATATATCTATATATATATATATATATATATATGTGTGTAAAAATAAAAATGGAATAAAGAATAAGCAATTCAACAACTAACAAAAATAAACTCAAAAACTCATCTTGTAAAGTTCCACCGAGATATTTCGGCCGTAGCTATATATATATATATATATATATATATATATATATATATATATATATATATATATATATATATATATATATATCTATATCTATATCTATATATATATATATAAAACATTTCTTGAAAAAAAATATTGATTATTAACAGTTGATTAGATATGTTTTGTTCATTTTATTAAAAAAACAAACTTTGACCAGTTCTTTGTTTGTTTATTTTTAGTTTTTTAAATATTAACAAACAAAAAATGCATTTACTTGAAGCAGCAGCGTTCTTATTGCCTGTCAGTCTTCGCGCCGGCCTTTTCCGACAGTTTACGTAAACTGCCAGAAGATGCTGACGCAAAGTTGTCGGAAATTGGGTCTCATTCTATATCAGTACCAATTTTTTTTCTTTTTAACTTCGAACTCATCTATCTACCACAGCTGCAAACAGAGTTTATGTTGTTCCCCCATGTGCCTAACAGTAGCAGTCTCTTTCCAAGAACTTGTGTAACACGTTACTACGGGACTGCTTTCCTGCAGGCTACAACGTGGATGGTCGTCTTCAAATCTAAGGTCAACAAATACTTCTCATAAACCGTCCTACTTGGACTTTTGGCTTGGAAGAAAGTGTAGTATCGGTTCTGTAGTATTGACTTATTCTGTCCTCGGTCAGTGAAGAAATCCTTCTAGACTGAGGCAATTTAAATTTTTATTCCAACCTAGAATGCCCCTTTTTGGGGAACTGGATTTTCTCCACGTTAAAAACCGACCTTGTGTCTAACTTTGCCCTCGTGGGGAGGCAAGTAAATAGGGACCGTCCTCATAAGTGATCAAAGTTTATTCATTCCATCATTTTCAATCCTCTCACAATATTCTTCATCATTCAACTGACAATCTATCGATCTCATTAACCTTTATCCTCGAGTGGCCTTTGCCCTTCATAAGTGGTGACTCATTATTAAAAAAGAAATAATAATCTCATATTTCTTTTACCATTCAGGACGACTGAGCGCTCAAACCCTCAACTCCTTTTTTGGCCCAACGCCGATGGTTGCCGCCTATCACCAGCCGAAAATTGGGAGCCCTGCGTCAAATATCGACAGATTTTAATAATCCATTGACGAACATCCTCCTTGTTCTAGACACGTAGAAACAATGTCAAAACAGATTTTTTAATAGAAATTAATTAACATAATTGATTAATTTACATTAAGGAGATGATGAGAGGATATGGGGGTTATCCTTTTATCTTCTCGTAAAGAAACGGAACAACGAAAAGTATTTCTGTAACTATAACAAAAAGGGGTTTTATTAACTCAAGGTTACCTATACCGTTTGGTATAGGTAGAAGAGAGTGGGACGGTGTCCGTCTGAGGAAGAGGAAGAATATAAGAGTTCTTAGGCGACGGCGGCAGGAGAGAGAGCGTTTCCTCATTCCTCGCCGGTGCTCTCTGCGATGTGTCCAAGCTGGTGCCAGGAGGTCGTCTCATCTTTTTCTTTGAACCCTAAGGGAACATAAGTAGTCCCTTAGGGAACTAACGATATTACTGCGCCCTGTGATTTGATTGGACAAGCCAGCTCACAGGGACAGTGATTACGCATTCAAAAGTAGTCCCTATTGGTGACTGCTACACTATCACCAGCCGAAAATTGGGAGCCCTGCGTCAAATACCGACAGATTTTAATAATCCATTGACGAACATCCTCCTTGTTCTAGACACGTAGAAACAATGTCAAAACAGATTTTTTTAATAGAAATTAATTAACATAATTGATTAATTTACGTTATTTAATTAATGTTAATTAACATATTAACTAACATAACTTTATAAGCCCAAGAGTGAATGTTACAAAGAGCAAAGTGATGATCAATGGTTGTAGTGTCGGAAAGCTGCCAGAAAGTGGAAAGTTCCTGAAGTGTTGTGTAGTGGTGGTATTTGTGAGATATGAGACAAATATAAAGAAAAAATTGGATAAAAACGCTTCTGTATAGATCAACAAGTAATATTTATTATATATTTACAACTGAAGAAGAATTATTTGAAAATAAACATCAAAAGTTAAGGAAAGTTCTGAGAATGACTGTTATGAAGAGCAAAGTTATGATCAATGGTTGTAGTGTTGGAAAGCTCCCCAGAAGGAAAAAAGTTCCCCTGCTCAGTTTGTGGAAAGGAAGTTGTAAGCACATTTAGTGATAGCTTTAATGTTAAAATGGAAAATAAATCAGGGATCTGTGCTGAGTCCGTTGTTTTTTCATTTATGTCTTAGAAGCATTTGTGTCCAGGGAGTTTTGTATAGGTTGTCTGGAAGAGATACTTTATGCTGATGGTTTAGTGTTTACCTGTGAAAGAATAGAAGACCTACTTAAGTTAAAGACTTGGAGGAATGCTATGGAAAGTAAATGTCGAAGAGTAAATGTTACAAAGACCAAAGTGATGATCAATGGTTGTAGTGTTGGAAAGCTGCCAGAAAGTGGAAAGTTCCTGAAGTGATGTGTAGTGGTGGTATTTGTGAGATATGAGACAAATATAAAGAAAAAATTGGATAAAAACGCTTCTGTATAGATCAACAAGTAATATTTATTATATATTTACAACTGAAGAAGAATTATTTGAAAATAAACATCAAAAGTTAAGGAAGGTTCTGAGAATGACTGTTATGAAGAGCAAAGTTATGATCAATGGTTGTAGTGTTGGAAAGCTCCCCAGAAGGAAAAAAGTTGCCCTGCTCAGTTTGTGGAAGGAAAGGTGAAAGTATATTTAGTGATAGCTTTAATGTTAAAATGGGAAATAAATCAGGGATCTGTGCTGAATCTGTTGTTTTTCATTTGTGTCCATGGAGTTTTTACAGGTTATCCGGAAGTGATGCTGTATGCTGATGATTCAGTACTTACTTGTAAAACAATGGATAACCTACTTGTTAAGTTACTTCACCAAGGATTGAACTCGGAACAAATGATTCTAGATATCGTTTGACTAACACCTATATCCACTTGGCCACATATCCAGTAAAATAATCTCGGAAGATGTTTAAATTTATGTTACAAACTTTGATCATGGGAAGACGCAATCTGCTGGAACAATGATCGGCTCGAGTCAGCCACCTTGTACAAAGTCGCAAACAGAAGAAGTTTCAACACGCTTTAAACATAATAATGTAATGAAATCTTCACTGTAAATTTGCAACTGAAAATTCTACTTAGGTTCTCTCGCACCTTGTCAAAGAGTCACTTTTTTGGAGTAGCGAGTCAGGTTCAGGGTCCAAGTTCAGGAGATATTTTGGAGCCACGTAGACTCCAGTGACAGTAAAAAGAATTATCTGATGGTAACAAGCCCTAAACTTGAGTGGTGTTCGACTGATATGAGGTTAGTTATTTCTCTAGTCTTTTTAATCGTTCCTTCCCATCCAATCATCGTTAATTAAGTTTTCTTGCAACCAAATACATTTGCGAATTCTTGAGGACTCCTATAACCAATCTCATTGATCAACTCTTTCGTCCTTATTAGCCTCTCTGTATTTTTGGAGTCTTTTGTCCAAAACCCCATGCACACACAGCCAAGAATGTTGACTTGGAAAGTGACACAATGATCGGAAGTGAGATAACTGGACTGGCAACAGGAAGACCGGACAAATCATTAGAACTCTCTAGACGTGATGGCGCCTGACGGTTGGTGGTCAGTCTCCAAGTGATCAGCTGAGAAAACAGGCGAAAGTAGTCATTTCCACGGATCAGCTGGGAATGACTAAGACAAAGACCGGACAGTTAGGATTTCCGGTCGAAACTAAATATATTTAGCAATCAGAGTTCGGCTTTGACTAGATTGGGGTGAACACGAGGGGTGAAGATTCGGCAGATGAGATGAGCTGACTTTAACCGAATTAAAATGTTGCCTCGACAGACAAAATTTACATGCTGGCATGGCCGATAACCCCCTTCCCGTGAGTACAACGTTAAAACTCCTTGTCCTAACATTCTCAGGCAACATGAAATGGAATAAGTACATAGGAGATACTGCCACGTCTGCTGCAAAGAAGGTAGGCTCCCTCTACTAAGGTAGAAAACTTCTCATACCTATCAGTATTCTATATCTCTAGAAAGCTATCATTCATCCATACATGGAGTATTGTTACAACATTTGGGCTGGTGCACCAACCATTGGTATCTCTCTCTCTTGGACAGAGTGCAAAAATGATTTCCTAACTTAATAGGTCCTGCACTGTCTACCAAGCTCTGGTCCCTGTCACATCGTCGCAATGTTGCATCCCCGTGCTTGTTTTACAAGTACTTCCGCGGAATGTGCTCCGATGAACTTAAATCACTTCTACCCCCCCTCAACGAAAATACCTCTGACACACTCGACTAGCAACAAAGTCCAACCACTTCATTGTGGAGGTGCCTAGATGCTAGAAGATTTTTCTGACTCTAATAGCTTCCTTCTCCGTGCCGGTTGCCTTTGGAATTCTCTCCCTGTTTCCCCGAACGCACCAACATGCAGAAATTTAAATGCAATATCAACAAACATCTTGCTGCCCAACTCCCCACTTAGGTTGGCCCCCTACAAATCTGGCCCATATCACAGCAGCTATTGTAAACGATTCACTGTTGAATAGAGAATGAATGCATCTCCAATGCAGTCGTCCCTGTTTCGCACAGCAGTCTTAACTGCCCAGAAGTTGCATTCGTTCGCGTGCAATTGCTGTCCTATTTTCTACCTCTTTTTGTTGATGCGCGTCCGGAAGACGCAGGCGAAGAGTTCATTTGTGTTGTGATGGTGGCGGATGTGAATTAAGTGTGATCTTACGTGTACGGACGGCATGCGGCAAGTTTCGTGAGCTTCTTTCCCTATCTTACCTGTCGTTCACTCTCGCTCGTCACTCGGGGTCGAGTTTACTACAGCGTAAATGTCCACAGTGTCATGTTACATGTGAGTGAATGTTGGGCTCGCACAAGAATTAAAATGGAATTTTTTAAAAACATAACCCAATCCCAGAACTAAAGAATATTTCAGCATGTATTTTGTGTCATTAAGGACTTTAAGAAAAAAAAAGCCTTGATTTACTCGAATTTAGTATAATTAAACGCACACGCATTAAAAACAGTAAGTAAGTCATTAAAAACATTAAGTACGCCATTAAAAACATTAAGTCATAAAAACCAGTAAGTAAGCCATTAAAAATATTAAGCAAGCTATTAAAAACATTAAGTAAGTCATAAAAACCAGTAAGCCATTAAAAATATTAAGTAAGCCATTAAAACATTAAGTAAGTCATAAAAAAACAGTAAGAAAGCCATTAAAACATTAAGTAAGTCATTAAAACATTAAGTAAGCCATTAAAACATTAAGTAAGCCATTAAAAACATTAAGTAAGCCATTAAAAACACAAACAGAAAATAAGCAGATTGAAAATTGCAACGAAACCTTTTTTTGTATGTGAACGTGTCAGAATATTTGGTTTCTACAAAA
This sequence comes from Sepiola atlantica, assembly GCA_963556195.1. Taxonomy (NCBI): domain Eukaryota; kingdom Metazoa; phylum Mollusca; class Cephalopoda; order Sepiida; family Sepiolidae; genus Sepiola; species Sepiola atlantica. Next base: position 48,602,357 of record OY744542.1, read on the forward strand.
AAAGGGTGCTTATACAGATTAGCGTGCATATGAAAAACGCTGAAAATCGCAGTTCCAATTAAATTAATCGGAAAACTCTTTGAAATACTTATGTATCAAGCAAAAATAAGTTCGTACACCAAAAATTAGCAAAAACTATCGAGTAGAATTGTAATAAAAAATAAAAATCCTTATATCGTTTAATCGGGTTCGGCCATTGATTCGAGCGAAAAACACGAAATTCAGGGGGAGATAACCCAGTCTGTCATATTAACAATTAATAACATTATTCACCAAAATACGATGAAACTGATTTTTATTTTTAATTAAAATTCTACTCGATAATTTTTTCTACTTTTTGGTGAGGATACTTATTTAAATCTGCTGCGTAAGTATATAATACTGTTTTTTTTTGTTTTTTTGTGGTATTGATAATTTGATACGGACGTTTCTCTGTACAAGCACCAAAAAAGGCATTGAATTGTTAGAGACGTGTTGAAATCAGTGTATCAGCCTAGAAGGAGACTATGTTGATGAATAAAGTCGAACTTTGACTCAAAAGTGTTTTATCAGTTAAGACCGGGACTTATTGAGTGATGTGTTAGATGGACCATCACTGTGTATACAATTTTGGTCGGAAATATTCATGAATGATGACGTTTATGTTCGAGTCTTGTTGAACTTTTGATTTTTGGTACTGTTATAGCTGACACACCATGTTTCCGTGACTTCGCGTCGTCAACGTTCGGGCAGGTCTCGGAAGCGCCCGAGAGTTGACGAAACTATTAACCAAGCTACCGATAAGTTTTGGAATAAATTAATCGCGTTTAATAAAAAAAAAAAAAAAATTGCATTTCTATAATATCTGTCAGCTTGTTGAATCTCCTGAAGGACAAATTGAGTTAAAAAAAAAAAAAAAATGTAAAAAAACAAAAACATTTGCTTAACAAATCAAACCAAATCATCTTTTGAAACTTTCCAGTGCACAAATTAAAAACCCATTTCATTTAACAACATTTGATTAACAATGGTTCCCTTGACAAAAAAAAAAAAAATAAAACAAAAATAAACATCTAATTAATAACAGTTATAGTTTGTTCGTTCTTTATATTTTCATATATGTATTTGAGTTTGGGTTTCTTCGTCGTAATTTATCGGCTGCCAGTCTTCAATTTAGCGTTTGTCAGTTTTATCCTTGTTTTCGCCTAGTCAACTCTCGGCCGCTTCCGTAACCTGTCCGAACATTGACGACGCAAAGTCACGGAAACATGGTGCGTCATCTATAAGAGTACCTAGTTTTTAATCGACTTCAAAAACGAGTGGTGGCGTCGAAGTGCTAATAATTCGTACATGCATCAACAGCGCTTGTCTATACACTCGCTAACTTTTAGCAATTTCACGCTGAGAGTTTTGAAGGTAAACACTAATAATACATAGACACAATTTATTTTCTAATATATATATCTATATAATAATATGCTTAGGCATTTCATGTTCGTATGTACGTTATCACCTTTCACACACATTAAAAAAAAATAAGATCGCCAATCAGCAATGTCGCTTATGTAAAAAAAATTGCGATTTTACCCATTTTGAAATGAATTGTTCGAAAATCCAATTATAATTTGGTTTCGTCCTGTCGACTAAAGCAGTACAATTTTAAATAAATATATTTAAATAAATATATTTAAAAAGATATTAAACTAACTATATTTAAAAAGATATTTAAATAAATATATTTAAAAAGATATTTAAATAAATATATTTAAAAAGATATTTAAATAAATTTATTTAAAAAATATTTTAAAAAATATATTTAAATAAATATATTTTAAAAATATTTAAATAAATATATTTAAAAAGATATTTAAATAAATATATTTAAAAAGATATTTAAATTAATATATTTAAAAAGATATTTAAATAAATATATTTAAAAAAATATTTAAATAAATATATTTAAAAAGATATTTAAATAAATATATTTTTAAAAAATATTTGAATAAATATATTTTTTTAGAAATATTTGAATAAATATATTTAAAAAATATTTAAATAAATATATTAAAAAAAATGAAATTCGTTTTATTGATTTGAAGAATATTTAGCTGACAATTATTTTTACGGTGAAAAGGTAGAGAATATTTTTTGTTTCAAAAAATTAAATTGCTTCAATTTGAAATAAATAAATAGAGAATAGATATATTCGTTTTAATTTTTATAGAATTTTGGATCCTACGGGCCCAAATTCTAGCATATGTTAAATTATTTTTAACGCCAATACATAGTTAAAACAAAAAAATTGTTTTTATATATTTTAAAATAATTTCCAACGCTATTGATAAACATTATCCATTCATTTATTTATTTTTTATTATCGCTTATGTTTGAATTCATGTTTTGAAACATGACGTAAATCATAAATCTATGACGTCATAAAAAACCTATAATTAGTTTGTAACGGTAATATTTGCCTTGAATGTGTGTGCATTTGATTTGCTTACCTGTCTGGAATAGAATGTGGTGTCATCAGCAAATACACTCATCTCAGACACGATTGCATCAAGAAGGTCGTTTATGAAAATCAAGAATAATATAGATCCAAGTATCGACCCCTGGGACACACCTGCATTAGTGCAACGCTGTTTGGATGCATGGCCATTGAGACGGACATGGATCTTTATTTTAGCTAAAAAAGATCTGATTATATTAAATATTCATCCAGTAATATCGTACAAGTTGATTTTCCTGAGATCTTCATGCCCTATTCAAAAGCCTCGGAGATATCAAGCAACACCTGTCTTATTCAGTGTGCGGTATATGCGTTCAAAGATGACCGTTAGGATATCCGCAGTAGAATATGGTCTCCTACACAAACTTCAGGGTTACGATATTGGTCGTGAGGTTCTTGACATTATTAGGTCTTTTCTTAATGATCGAAGCTTGCGAGTAACTTTCAACGATGTCTCTTCTTTCTCTTTTCTTATCAATACAAAGCCACCATCAACCCATGCATGGAGTATTGTTGCCACATCTGGGCTGGTGCATCATCTGCTAGTCTCTCCCTCTTAGACAAGGTCCAAAAATAAGTCGCCAACTGGATAGGTCCTTCACTAACCACCAAGCTCCAGCCTCTCTCCCATCGCCGCAATGTTGCTTCCTTGTGCCTGTTTTACAAGTACTTCAATGGATTGTGCTCTGATGAGCTTGCTGCTCTGGTACCCCCACGACATAAATTCACTAGACCAACTCGACAATTTGCCAAATCCCATCCATACACTGTGGAGGTCCCCAGATGCCGTAGAGCTTTCTACTCCAAAAGCTTCTTTCCTCATGCTGCTGGACTCTGGAACTCCCTCCCTGCTCCCTGCTTTCCTGACGTTACTGACATGCAGAAATTTAAAACTAATGTATTCTAGGCCCAACACTTTTTCTTCTCTACATAAATGATCTTCCAGAGAATATTGTTCAGAAAATTAACATCTATGCTGATGATACCACTCTCTATTCTGACCCATCTCTCGCAGATCAGTTGAAATATGCAGCTGATCTAGAAGTTGACCTGGGTTCAGTTGTGGATTGGAGTACGAAATGGTTTGTTTCATTTAATCCTGTTAAGACTCAGCTCGTGTCTTTCAATCGTAGGCGTTCCCCTTTTCTTCCTGGGGTTCTCATGGATGGCTCTGCTCTTGAGGAGAAATCGACTCTGAAACTTCTTGGTACTATTGTCATATTTGGGCTGGTGAATCTCTGTCTCATTTGAGGGTTCTTCATAAGGTGCAGAAGCATATCTGTAATTTGATTAGCCCCTACCCTTTCTTCTTCTCTACACACCCTCTCTCACAGACATGATGTTGCTAGTCTCAGTCTTTTCTATAAATACTATAAATACTATTATGGCAGAATTGTGTGATCTATTCCTGCTTCCTTTGTTCCAGCTCGTTTGACTCGTTAGTCTAGTGGTGTCCATCAATTTGCTGTTTTGATACCTCATTGTAATACAGCTTCCTATTCCAGGAACTTCTTTTCAAGAACCGCAAGCTTGTGGAACTCTCTTCCTGCTGACTGTTTTCCTCCTACCTATAATCTTGGTCTTTTCAAGACTACGGTCAATAGGCATCTCCTGTCTTTGCGATAATCATATTTGTTTTTGTTAGCTTCTTACATAAAGTGGCTTCATGCCTTGTCTGGAGCGATTTCGATTAAAAAAAAAAACAAGAATGGGACTGCCTACATCTTTGCTGTCTGTCAGAGAGAAATTTAGCATTTTCAAGGTTGTGAATTATTACTAAATTGACTAATGATTCAAAGATTTTTGCGAAAAGCGGGAGGTGATTCATGGGATGATAATTAACGGGCCAGTTCTTTCACCAGAGTTCTGGAAAACTCGTACCACAGAGGGAATTTTCCAGCTATCAGGGCAGCAAGATTCTGCAAGGCATTTTTTATAGTTCGGAGAATACAGGGGTCAGATCAGCAGAGTATTTCTTTATTACTGTAGTAAGGATAAGATTTGGTCCACATGCTTTTGAGGTGTGAAGGATATGGGAAGCGATGTAGTTCGCTACAATTTATTTTTTTTAAAATTACTTAGTCTTTCCCAAACGACTGCTAATATGAAACATTTTTTAAATGGTCAGCTAAAAATAAAAATCACAAAGTTTAATTTTATTCAAAGTAGCTTCTTTTTTGTGAATGATAATTTCATTGCAGTTTCCACATGTGGAACATAATTAGTGTTTAAATGGAATCATCCAAGGGCCAAAAGGAACTGTTTTTCCTTTCGGAATCTATTCATCTAACACTTATCCTTGGCTAGTTTTTGACCTTGAAGTAGTATTTTTTTTTTAAGCTCCTTACATCAAGTGGCTTCGTGCCTTGTCTGGAGCGACTTCCATAAAAAAATTTTAAAAAACAAAAAAAAATCGAATATTGAGCTTCATTTTGTTTTGGAAATTGATTCCCATAAAAATCGATTTGAACTATATAAAAGAATTGTTTTTTTTTTTATACAGGGTGGGCAAAAATAAGGGTCCTATTTTTAAAAATTCATAACTTTTTTATTTATTGATTTTTTTTTTTTTTTTTTTTTTTAGAATAAGTAAAGGACCCCTTCCGAAGCAAGCATGAGCCGTATTAGCCCTAAAGAACGTACCCTCATTTAGAAAACATTATTTTTGCTTAAAAAACTCAAAACAGTGTAAAAAACAATACTTTAGTTTTTGTAAGTTTTAAGAAGTGTTTTTCGGCTAAAATTTGTTTTGTTTATTTCAAAAAATCTCGGAAGGGTCAGTCTACACACACATAAAGTTTGGTGAGTTTAACTTTTATTTTGTGGAAGTTATTCAAATTCAAGTTATTCAAATTTAAAGATAGGACCCTTATTTTGGCCCACCCTGTATCATCACATACATATTTCTATGTATTATTATACTAGGTGTGAGTTGATTAATGTTTGTTTTCCTCAGACTCGTTTTTACTCTAGTAACACACAATACATGCTGAACTATAATTTAGTTCTGGGATTGAGTTATGTTTGAAAAAAAAAAAACAAAAAAACTTTATTTAAAAAATTACTTAGTCCTCTCCAGACGACTGCTAATCTGAAACATTTTTAAATAATCACCTAAAAATAAACATCACAGAATTTAATTTTATTCAGAGTAGCTTTTTTTTGTGAATGATAATTTCATTGCCGTCTCCACATACCACGTCTTCATTGACATTAAATCACAGTACTCTGATGTGTAATTATATATATATATATATATATATATATATATATATATATAATTGTTGTAGACCCATGCTAGGGGTCACAAAGAAATAAACCACAAATAGTGACAGGGTTAAAATATAACAACCATGACGAAGTAGCAAAATTAATTAGTGTTGTAGACCCGTGCTAGGGGTCACAAAGAAATAAACCACAAATAGTGACAGGGTTAAAATATAACAATGTATTTATCATAAAGCAATATAGAACGCCACTAATGTGGTAGGAGATGAACGGGTTCATAACATGCGGTAAAACATGGTATGAAAGTCTCTCTTGAGTCTCTGCAACCAGTGGTATTTATTATACCTGGTTGATACCATCAGTTCTCAAATAGGGGTGGTTTGTACCCCACAACAATTAGTTCGATGAATAAATTCTCAGGTCTTTAATTATCCCTCTTTCTCTCAAGTCCATCCTTATCACCTTCTCCCATGATTTCCTTGGCCTTTACCTGTGGACTGACCCTGCTCCCTCAAGTGTTCCCCAGAACTCTAATCCATTCTTTCAACGTGGCCATACCATCAAAGTCTCCTGTTTTGCACACATCTCCCTATACTAGCCACATTTAATCTTTCTCTGAGGTCATCAGATCTAAGCCTGTAAGCATCGTATCATTCTCACTAACAAAATGGCTAAAAGTGTCATCCGCATATCGAAAATAACATTGCGGGTTGAAGTGTGCCAAGAACAGTCTCTGCTCGGAAGGTTGACGCTAAAAAGCTCTCCATGGCAACCCCATCTATTTGACGATACCTGATGCTGTCAAAGCTGAACTCCATGACGAAGTAGCAAAATTAATCAGTGTTGTAGACCCGTGCTAGGGGTCACAAAGAAATAAACCACAAATAGTGACAGGGTTAAAATATAACAATGTATTTATCATAAAGCAATATAGAACGCCACTAATGTGGTAGGAGATGAACGGGTTCATAACATGCGGTAAAACATGGTATGAAAGTCTCTCTTGAGTCTCTGCAACCAGTGGTATTTATTATACCTGGTTGATACCATCAGTTCTCAAATAGGGGTGGTTTGTACCCCACAACAATAATCAAATATGAAACTAAAAGTAAACTTTTAGTAGATAGAACCTCTAGTGAAATGGTTTAAGCTCAATATACGAGACAGAGCAATTATAAAGATAGATGAAAGAAGATGGATAAACATGTACGAATGTCCAGATTTATTTCAAACGTCAATTGTTCAATGCAAGGTATATTCGGTAATAAAATTATGTTTATTATTCTTTCCTTAGGCCAAGGCTTTTCAAAGATCAAAATCTTATCATCAGAGGAATTATACAGATAGATGGCAGTGGAAAAGCCAAAATTCAACATTTGAAAAAATATTAAGAAATGGAGAGTGAAAAAAAGTTCATGTACAAAAGATATGGGGTTTGTCCAGTTGGTAATTGTCCGTCCGAATGCTCGATTAACCGAGAAAATCAAAGTTAAGAGCGTGATATTTAATTATATTTTGGTACAGAAAATCAGTACAACATTAGTACCATTGGTTTCAAGCTCAGAAGGCGTTTACCTTCCGGCTCTCGTCAGCTTTGTTAACATCTGGTAAAGAAAATGGTTAGTCAAGTATCACTGTCGTTTGGATCCGTTATTGGTTATTAAGTGTTGAATTAGAGTCGAAAAAGGAGAAAAAGAAAGAAAAAAAAGGAAGGAAAAAAGAGGGGGGGGGGGCGTAAAATATGACAATTAAAAACGGACGAGATAAAAACGCTGCTAATAAATGTTGAATCACGAGGCTTGTATAAATATATATAAATATTTTTTTTTAAAATGAAAGGGTATCTTTTACAATAATCAACAGAACGAGAACGGGGTCCAAAAAACAAATATACAACAAATAAATGTGACCGTAGCCCATAAAACTTATTTTTCGACTTACCTATGACATTTGTTTGTATTTTTAAGTACTTTCAATGGCTTTTTATTAGACATCAAAATTTCTCTCCATTTTACGTTCACGGAAAGTTGGAAATTTGGCAAGACAAGATGGCTGCCGACATTTTTATTTTCTCAACTTAGTACTTTTAATTTAGTCATCGAAACTAAAATATATTGTAAATTACATCAAGGCCAAGGAACCATAAAAAGAATGTTTTATGGCTAGACATGAAAAATCTATTATTGTATTATCTTTTAATGGGGGTGGGTACTGTAGTATCGGTTCTGTTGTCATAAGACCATCCTCCCAAGAATTACCTCCTCCTTTTTTATGCTTCCAGGTATTACTTCCTCCATTCGGGGAGGCGATAATGTAGTACTTGTTGTCATGAGATCATCTTCCTAAGGACTACTTTCTTCTTTTTATTGAGGGGGGGGGAGTACTGTAGTATCTGTTCTGTTGCCATGATACCATACTCCCAGGCGTTACCTTCTCCTTTTATGGGGCAATCTTCCCATGATTATCTTCTCTGTTGAGTTGATGGGTGCTGATGGTGTACTATCTGTTCTGTTGTCATGAAATTATCCTCCCAGGCATTAACTTCGTCTAGGGGGGGGGGGGAGAGCGTTCATCATAATACCATCCTCCCAGTCATTACCTCCTCCTTTGGAGGTCAGTGTAGTATATGTTCGTTCCCCATGTTACCATCTTCCAAGGCTAGCAAATATATGCTTCCTCCTCCTCCGGTCGAATCATATATTTGCTAGAATATAATAACAATAGAATGACCACTTCAATATCAACAACAGAATTAAGCATGTAAAAAAAAAAAGCATGTGAAAAAAAAAAGCATGTGAAAAAGAAAAGCACGTAAAAAAAAAAGCATGTAAAAAAAAAAGCACGTAAAAAAAGCACGTACAAAAGAAAGCATGTAAAAAAAGCACGTAAAAAAAAGCATGTAAAAAAAGCACGTAAAAAAAAAAGCACGTAAAAAAAAGCACGTAAAAAAAAGCACGTAAAAAAAAAGTATGTAAAAAAAAGCACGTAAAAAAAAAAGCACATAAAATAAGTCGTTTCAGACAAATTGCTTATTAGTTCCTGTTGACAAAATACAAAACGCGACACGTACGATGGTTACTTTGTCTTCTTCTGACGATTGAAATATATCATCGTTGATGAGGACAAATAGGTTTTGGCCAATGCGCCCTCTTAAGGTGTTTTATGATTTATTTTTAATTTCGTACAAGTAAAATGTTTACAGCTCCATGCAGATATGATTTGCTAACTGCTTGTTACTAGAGATGTGATTGACTTTCAGGTCAGCTGACTCGGAAAGTGGATTTGATTGGTGTATTTTAATCATGTGACATAGGACAGATTTGAAGCTTTTTCAGTTTTGTTGAACATTTTAGTGAAGGAAAATGTTATGTGACCCCCCCCCCCCTTTCCAGAGATAAGAATTTTTATTATCTGTTGTTCACCCTAAACAAGGTTTATTGGCACTGAATCGTAAGGGGGCTACTGTGATTGGGCCCAGATTTATAAGGGGGCAATCTGGGTGGGGAGTTTGGCAGCAAGATGTTTGTTCACATTACATTTCAATTTCTGCAGGTTGGTCCGGTTAGGGAAACAGGGAGTGAAATTCCAAAGGCAAGCTGTCGGAGGAAAGAAGCTATTTGTGACTTAGTTAAAACAGCGAATATCCAAGTATGAAAATAAAATAGAATCGTTTAGTTCTTTCGGAGTTCTTTGCCAGCCAGCGAAGGAAAGGACCTTCACATCTTGTCACTCTCATACCCAAGAGAAAGTGAAACGGACAATGTCCATAGACCCCCATCTCGCAGGTATGCACTCAACAGGCATAGCAAAACCGAATTTACATCATTGCAGCGCTCTCGTCTGTTCTCCTTGTGGCAGACGGTGTCGATCATGAATCAGACTGTGCAGCTATATGAGGGCTTGCCAGCAGTGGAGAGACAACTGAAAAAGATTGATTCGCAGCGAGGTTTATAGTTTCGTGTGATTTGCCGAGTTAAATAAGTACTAATTAGCAAAACCTGTGGAAATTCCACAATTCGTTTTTGTCTTTCCTTTAAATTAAAATTACGTTCTTTGAAAATTAGAAATAAAGTATTTACTTTTTACCTTTGTCTAATGTATAAAGTAACGTGCAATGTTCCGTTAAGACATCATTCAATAAGTCACGGGCCTAACTAATAAAACTACTTTTATGCAAAAGTCGATTTTATTCATCGACATAGTCTCCTTCTAAGGTGATACACGGATTCCATTGGTTCTCTGACAATTCGATGCATTTTTTGTAGAATTGGTCTTTGGTCTTTCTTGGCCTTTTGGCTAAGATCAAAGTGTAGTATCTGTTCCGATGGATACTACACCCTATAGACCGGTATCGTCTTGGTCTTCAGGCCTTGATTCTGCCGGTCTGTGCGTTTGTCCTGTGCAGTTCTAGGAGGTCCACCCTCCCAGGCTTTGCCTTCTCACCCTTTGAGAAGGGATTAGTTTATTGCTAATCGCCTGAGGCGCGCCTACCGGGGAATGCCGAGACAATTTTTAAAGGTCATAAGTTATCTTCCTCTAGGGTGCTGACTTATTAAATCCCACTTTCCGACCTTGTGTCACATCTTACCGTTGTGGGAGGTAAATAAATAGTCTTTGATCTCAAAATATTCCTGTTTCCAATCACTTCTTCATTGGGTCAATGGGTCTGTCCTGTGCAGTTCTGGGAAGTAACGCTCCCAGGCTTTGCCTCCCCACTTTGGGGAGGATTAAGTTTAATGCTTAATGTCTGAGGCACTCTGCCCAGGCAATTTTTTAAAAAGCCCCTAGCACTCCTCCTCTGGAGTGCATTCCCACTTTCCGACCTTGTGTCACATTCTACTGTGTGGGACGTAGATAAATAGGGCATTTTTTGATGTCTGCAGACAGCCAGTATCTGTGGGGCAGGGGCAGATCTGGAGAATAGTGTGGATGCAGACGCAATTCAAATACAATCCATGTAGTTTTGCCATCGACGTGCGTATTATCTTCCTGAAAGAGCACGTTTTCTTAATTTGTGGCCGTTTTTTTTTTAAATGATTTCTTCGAACGTACCACTAAAGCTTTTGATGGTTTTCCTTTTCCTCACGGTAATCAATGAACAAAATTCCTTGCACATCCCACAATACGCAAGTTAAAAGCTCGTTTCCATGTTAGATTGCTTTAGACAGCTTTCACCTGACGCTGTCTACTCAGCTGACTGACGATTTGGCACGAAATTGTGCATCCATGTTTCGTCCATTGTTACATATTGATGCAAAAAAGACCTCCTTTTTGTTGTGTTGAAACAGTTGCAGACAACTCTCAATTGTTGACGTGTTGTTTTTGATCGACTGAGCAAACGCAGCACACACTTCGAACACTGCCTTCCGATGTCTTCAACTCCTTTGCTATCTCCTGCAACTTCAATTTACAATCGGAAAAAATGAAATTGTTGACTTTTTTTTTTATGTTTTGGATGACCCGAGGTGTTCAGCATCATTTGTGTCTGTACGACCAAGTTTAAAGTCAGCATACAACTTCTTAACCAGTTTTCGACAGAGCGGAATCCAAATAACACTTATTAAGCAATTGCTTTGCAGGAACAGTATATTTTTCTCACCAAAAAGCAATCATTTATTTATTAACACGAAATTCAGATTTTTCCATTGTTTTGAAAATTTACAGCAGTAGCTTCCCTTAAATGTAATTTGTAAACTAATAATCCGATTGGGCTCAAATTTTGACACGTGTTATTTGAAGGTTAGTACTTTATAAAATTATCATATGGATTTTTTTTTTTTGTAAATTATTAGTGGCACCATCTATATGTCAGGCCCAGGACTTATTGAGTGCTGTGTTACTCACTTGACAGGAATACGTCAATAAACAAAAGTTGCATAAAGAAAATTGTTTCGTAACCTATTTTCACCCAAAATTCATTCATATCGTCATGTGATAAAACTAATTTTTTGCTCACATTAATCGATTTAACTATTTAGTTCGGATTGATATTTCAGTTTTTTTGTCTTATTAAAAGAGATTTGGCAGTGATTTGACCCTCTCATTGACATGTACTACTACTGTTACACATTACACCGGGAACATTTATTTTGTAAAATACATAACTTTCGCAACACTGTTTCTTAAAGATACAGATGAACATTAGAGTAATAATCTATCACATTTTCTAACATTGGCACTTATGACTTGACTTTTACAAAAATTCAGAAAATTTATTAAACTTTATTTAAATTACAGAAAACATTGATTATTTTGTAGTCATAATTTTCACATTTTCTTTATAAACATTAAAAGGCAGAACTCAAACACTTTATATACAATCAACATATACAAACTTTATGGCTATTTTTACTCATCTGTGCCTCCATACATTTCATTTGGCCTATAGAATGAATTGAGAATTTAGGACGATCACATAAGTTCAAAGTTTATTATAAAAACTTTCCTTTTTTAAATGAACAATGATTAAATTCAAGTTTAAAACCCCTTTTTTTGTTCCACTGAATTAGCTACTTTTTCTGTCGCGACCAAAAGTAATATATAAGTCAGATAATCATTACTATTACCGACAAATTATTTCACATGAAATTCTGTTGGGAAATTAGTCAAACAATTTATTTTGCTTTATCCACTCATTTGTGAGCTAGTTACGTTAAAAGAATTTTTAAAAAATAAGTTAGAAGCCGTTCAAGTTAAGTAAATACCGGATCTGAGGAAAGTAGACCTTTTTGTTTAGTCAGTAACAAACAAATAATAGCTACTTTCCTCAGATCCAATACTTACGGAAGTTCAAAGGTTTCCAACTTATTAATTATTTTTATTTTTTTTTTTATTTTTTATTTTCTTTTTAAACGCAAATAGGTCATGGGTGGTTAAAGTAAAATAAATTGTTTTTGACTAATTTCCCAACAGAAGTTCATTTTCAATCATTTGTCGGTAATAGTAAAGATTATCTTTGGCTTTTATTTCACTCGTATACGATATCGTAATGTAAACAGAGTTTTTAAAAATCCCATTTAACAAAACAAAATTTTCTTGTGAAATAAAAGTCATAAATTACTTACGACGCGATAAAACCGATTTTTAATAACAAATTAATTATTTTATTTGGGATGCTGAAGACGTACATAAGCCACGTTCGTTAATAAAATGTGCATGTGTATGTTTTCAAATAATCATATGGGAAGCAAGAGTTTCTTGGGTTACTCAATTTTGTCGGAACACGAGCGCTGCTAGTATTGATTTACTCCTCTCCAGGAGTTAGGCACAAGGCCAGTTTTTATCTTACTCCAACAAGTAAGATGTGACCCAAAGTCGGGTCGGGAAAGTGGGGTTTAAAAATTGCCTGGGCAGCCCTGTCGGCATTCCCCTATAGGGGCGCCTCAGGCAGTAAGCAATAAACTTACTCCTCCCCAAAGAGGGGAGGCGAAGCCTGGGAGGGTGGACCTCCTAGAACTGCACAAGTAATGAAGATAATTATTTGTATTTATCAATTAAAAAAGGAGAGTAGAAAGTGAACTTTCGGCAGCCGTGTAACTCGCTTTCCTTATTTCGTCCTCACATTCCATGAACGATGTTTCTGACAAAGGGGGAAGAATTGCTGTTTTCTGGGTCGGAATATATCCATCTAACATTTATCATTGGTTAGTTTTTAACCTTGAAGTCTTTAAAAAAAAAAAAAAAAAAATTTTTTTTAAGCTTCTTCCATCAAGTTGCTTCATGTCTTGTCTGGAGCGATTTCCACACCAAAAATTATTAAAAACAGTATTTATCAATTAAAAATTATTAAAAACAGTATTTATCAATTAAAAATTATTAAAAACAGTATTTATCAATTAAAAAATATTAAAAACAGTATTTATCAATTAAAAAATATTCTACTCAATAGAAAAAAAAAAAAGTTTAATTTCCAATTTTTTTTCTTCTTTATTTTACACATTTTTTCGTCTACAATTTTTCGCAATTTGTATTCAGCTGTGACCCCATGTATAAGAGTAGGTTTTCAATTGGTTAGTGACAAGATTTTAAGTTGGGTTTTTCAGTTGCTGAGTAGATTTCAATGAAGATGTCATGTAATGTCAGAGTATTGATTTACTCCTCTCCAGGAGTTAGGCACAAGGCCAGTTTTTATCTTACTCCCACAAGTAAGATATGACCCAAGGTCGGGTCAGGAAAATCGGGTTTAAAAATTGCCTGGGCACCCCCGTCGGCATTCCCCGGTAGGGCACCTCAGGCAGTAAGCAATAAACTTACTCCTCCCCAAAGAGGGGAGGCGAAGCCTGGGAGGGTGGACCTCCTAGAACTGCACAGGACAGACCCATAGACCGGTGTAAATCAAGCCCCGAAGGCCAAGACAATACCAGTCTATGCGGTGCAGTATTCATCAGAACAGATACTACACTTTGATCATAGCCAAAAGGCCAAGATCAAAATGTCACAGTAGAGAGGGGTCAATTAGACACCCTGTGGGATAAGGAACTTTTAGTTAAGGAAAGGGGATCCATATAGTTAAGATGGATAAAGAATATTTTAAGTGAAAGTTGTAGTCATCTCCTGAAGTTAATTGCCCTGAGAAAAGGAATCCGGAGAAGATAGTCACTCGTATGCCCCACGAGAAAGAAAGGCAGACAACATAGGTATGGGACACATTTCTAGTTGTCAAGTTTGGAGTGCATATTAGCTGCAACATTGAATTATTGTCTTCATAAACATTAATAATTCTAAGAGAAACTATAAAAATAATGATGGAGAATTCTTCATCCCAAAACTTGAAAGTTTTTAATATTTATACTTTTAAATTAATGAACATGTTTTAAATAACGGAAAATTATGCACGTGGCATGGAATAGAAACAGGAGACTCGGCATCCTTTGAAAATTAGGCTGAGAATAGTTAAATACCAATACTAAATCAATAATACTACTACTAATAATAATAATACTAAAACCTGTAATTAGGAGTTAGGTAGAAAGTTGGGAGCAAAACATCATTGATTGATTACCAAACTGGAGACTAAAACGTGCTTGTCTGTCTAGATTGTTGCCAATATTATCGCTTAACCAAATATAAAGGAAAATCATCAGTTTATCAAATTTAATACATCAATGCACACAAATAACGAACGCGCGTTTAAATATGGGGGAAACAATCATCGTAATTTAACCATGAAGGACAAACACCGGCTGAAACGTCAGCTCAATTATTTTTAATGTCGGGGGAAAGACGGTACCGGTCTAAGGGGTGTAGCATCCATCGGAACAGATACTACACTTTGATCTCAGCCAAAAGGCCAAGATTTTCACTTTTATTCACCCCGAACAAGGTCACTGAGACATAAGGGGCTGCTGTGATTAGGGGCCAAATGTATAGGGGGCATCCTAAGTGGGGAGTTTCGCAGCGAGATGCCTGCTCACATTTACATGTTGGAAACGGAGCAAGAAGGGAATTCCAAATGTGAGCGGGTTTTTAGGAAAGAAGCTATTAGAGTAGAAGATTTTTCGGCATCTGGGGGACCTCTATAGTGAAGGGGTGGGATTTTGCTGTTAGTCTGGTTGATCTTGGATATTTACGTTGTTGAGTGTGGGGGGGGGGGGGGGGTACAAGTGCAGTAAGTTTATCAGACTACATTTCGTGGATGCATTTGTAAAACAAGACAGCGATGATGGCTTGGTAGACAGTGTGTGACCGATAATAATAGAAACTTTTTTGCACTCTGTGCAAGAGAGAGACACGCCAGTGGTTGGTGCATCCGCCCAGATGTGGTAAGAATACTCCATGCATGGTCGAATGGTGGCTTTATAGACCTATAGGATACTGGCAGGTTTGAGAAGTTTTCTAGCCCGGTAGAGGGAGCCTACCTTCTTTGCAGCAGACTTGACAGTATCTACTATGTATTTGTTCCAATTCATGTTTCATGTGAAGTTTGAATATTGGACTTTTGGAAAAAAAAAAAAACAAGAAAAAAAAAACAAAAAAACGAAATGAGTAAAACAAGTTTGGATAAAAAAAAAAGAAAAAAAAAAAAAAAGAAAAAGACAAATGAGAAAAGTGTGAAATGTACCTAGTTTGGTTTATTTTAACAAGGCGATTGTAAATGCCTACATTTTGTACAGATCATCCGTCACGGTGACAGAATATTTATAAAGGTGGATTCTTAGCTTGGGTTTTTTTGTTTTTCAATCATTTTTTTTCTTTTTCTTTCCATTCCTCTTTATTTCAGTTTTTGACGTCAACACAAGACCCAAAGAAAAAAAAAAAAACAAAAAACAAGGGATTCTTGTTTCTGATTTCAGTTGCAGAAAAACAAAAGCACTGGAGAGAAAAACAAGTTGGGTACAAGAAAATGGCAGAGTTTTTTTTTTTTTTTTTTTTAGTTTTAAAAAGATTCTTTTCACTATGCCCCCCCCCCCTTTTTAAAAGGATGGTTTTGCTTCTTTTACTTATTTTCATTTATCCCCACCCACCCCCATCCCCAGGGGTAACAAAGAAAATCTTATCTTTTGTTCCTTGAGAGTGAAAGAGAGAGAGACAGGGAATAAAAGAGAGAGACAGAGAGAGAGAGAGAGATGAGAGGAGGAAACAAGGGGAGATAAAAGAAGATGAAAGAAAAAAGAGATTAAAAAAGAACCGCAAACATTGAAGTGTGATGAGGAGGGGGGGGGGGTCTGTTTATGGAAATGTTGGAAGTTGGAAATACAGAAGTTGAATTTTTTTTTTCTTTTTAAAACAGAGAATGATCAAGATTGTATTTTTTTTTTTTAAGTTTTGTTTCCTAAATGTATAAATGGTATTTTTGTTTTTGTCCCAAAAATTTACACAGATCTTCGTAAAAACAAAAGAAAAATGATATTTAAAAAGAAAGAAAGAAAAATGAAGAGAAAAATAAACAATATAACGACGAGTAGTTCCTGCGTCATTGGCGAATGCTGAGTTTATTTAATGGAGTTAGCCGCGTGCGTTTACCCGTCAAAACTTGCATCGATATAGGATCTTCCCTACAGCTAGAGAGGAGGGGGGTGGGGGGAGAAAGAGAGAGAGAGAGAAAGAGAGAGAGAGAGACAAGAACTCTTTTTGGTAACTGAACAGCACCACAGTAGATTTTGATTGAATAAAAATTATCGAGAATTTCAAAGATGCAAATTGCAAATCCCATATTGAAATGAATTCCTTTTCTTAATTCGCCAAATTTGAGAGAAGAAGAGCAGATCATCCCTAAAGAACAGATTGACACACCGTTATTTTTAAATATCCATTCCAGACTGAATCTTCTAAAAATAAAATGCTGCATCGTTTGTTACTGGTTCACATTTAGTTTACTTTAAACACTTCAGCTTAAACTTAACATTTTCTTTGCATACATTAACATAAAAATAAACGGTCATCATGATGACGACGATGATGATGAGGAAACGAAAAATTAAAAAAAAAATTTTTTTTTCTTTTTTTTTCTTTCAATCACACCACCATATTTTTTTTTTTTTTTTAAATAAGACAATTTTTGGTTTGGTAACAAGAATGGTCCTAAACTCTTAGAATTTCTGCATTTCAATAAGAAATAGTTTTGATTTGATTTTAACTAATTACCGTGTGGCGTTATGAGTGTTGTTGCCATATTCTTTTCCTGCAGCAGCACAGCAGGTTCACTATACTTGACGGTTTCGTGCATGAAATGAAGCACCTAATTAATAGTGACCATTTCGTGCTACCATATTTGAAGCAACATGGCGACGCTTATAATGGTTAGCACGTAAAAAAACCCCCCAAAAAAAAACAACTATTTTCATTATTATCTTGAGAATTTACAAATATTAATTTTTACACCTTAAAAAATCTTTTTTTTTAAAATAGTCATTTTACTATTTAAAAAAAGTTTTTTTTTTCTTCCATATTTGGGTGATTGAAAAGAAGCCACAAGTTGTCTATAACTAAAAATTAAAATTAAAAATTTTTTTTTTTTTTTAAATAAATTCCTTGATGCATTGTCCCCTTATTTTAATCTTTTCCCTTAATAATTTTTAAAATTAAAAAAAAAAAAAAAAAAATTAAATTCTCTTCCGTTGGTCTTTCGTCGTCATAGCCTTTGTGATCGTGGGTGATAACTTTGTAGGCAGAAACATGAGATACTGGTAAAATTCAGCAAAAGGGACTTTTAATAAAATAGTGAATATCGCATGACTTTTAAACCCGTAATTTTCTAGACTTCTTTTTTTGTTTTTTTTTAAAACTTTCAAACGTTTTTTTTGTTGTTTTGTTTTTAGAAAGATTTTTTTGTTTTTGTTTCAAATAATGTTGAACAACATTACGAAAAAGTTAACAGCAAAACTGAACTGGACTCTAGAAATTTCCTTTTCTGTACATTTATTTCTTCTGACATACGAGTATAAAGCCTTTGCACAACGAGAAGAAGGTCAAAGGTGATTCATGATAATTACTACAAATAGAAAACTACGCACGTCTCAACCTTCGATAAGCCTTTTCTGGTTTTCAACTTGATACATTTAATATAAATACTGGGTTTTGAAGTGAAACGGAATCACATAGCTAAAGGAATCAGCTGTGAAAAGGCTTTTTGAATTATCGGAAACCTTTTTATGTTTGAATGAGTTTCTTTTAAATATTTATTTTCTATTTAAATAGTTATTTCCTTTCGCGGCAGGAGTACCTGTATATAAAGTTCAACCTACCTGGACAGAGTGGTTTGTGATGCCATTTTATTGTTTTTTAAAAATTTTTTTTTTTTTAATATTATCTCAATACATCGTAAAACCCTTCCAGCGAGAGGGGGGAGGGGGAGAAACAGGAAGTAGAAAAAATCAAATAAGAGGGGGGGGGGGGGAAGAGACAAAAAAACATTTGCACACCTGAAGACGTACAAAAATAAAAAATAACTTACTTTGATAACTTCCCATAATTCCCCTTTGAACAGAGAACAAGGCTACTTAGACCTGTATCATGACACTAGAGAGAGAGAGGAAGGGAGAGAGAGAGAGGAAGGGAGAGAGAGAGAGAGAGGAAGGGAGAGAGAGAGAGAGAGGAAGGGAGAGAGAGAGAGAGAGGAAGGGAGAGAGAGAGGAAGGGAGAATAGTGTGAGAAAGAGAGAGAGAGAGAAATGAAAGAAAGAATAGTGTGTGAGAGAGAGAGAGAGAGAGAGAGAGAGAGAGAGAGAGAGAGAGAGAGAGAGAATGCTTTTTGTCCACATAAAAAGCTATACATAACTACATCTTGAGGGGATGGGGAGGTAGGGAGGAGTTGTAGTACATCCCGTCATCATTATATAATAATTATAATGAAAATGAAAAAAGAAATAAGTTTTTGCTTTTTTTTTTTATATGTTTGTTAGTTTATTTGTTTAATGTTGTTTTTTTTTCCGTTCTTTCTTCTCATTATTTCTAGCCAGTGCTTTTATTTTCCTCCATAAAACAGAGGAAGACGTGTTTTCTTTTTCTTTTTTTAAATTTTTTTTATTATTTTTTTTTTTATTATTATTATTATTTTTGTTTAATTTCTTTAAAATCTTCACAGGGTGATACCATGAAGCTGATATGACAAAATGTACAAATACGATGGAAATGAAAGTAATGTGTTGTTCAGCAATGTCAAGTGATATTAAATTCCCTACGATGAGTGTGAACACTCATAAAGTACATCGGCTAGAGTCTGGGCGACATGCTGATCAAGAATTTGAGACATAACTAGATTCAAAAGTCTGCTCTGTTGATGTACAAAATAGGGTCTGTTCTCTGGCACGCGAGCTAAATGCACCAGGATGTTTGCAGTCCGTCGTAACATATCGAGACTAGTGCCCATCATTTCGGGACTGTCCCGTAACACATTGATACCGTGGGTGCTTACCACCTGAACAGCATTATTCTCGGCTGTCTCCAAAAAGTCTATCAGCAATGACACACTCGGATGCTGCATGGCGATTGCGCGTGCAGCACTGCTGTCTCCCTGCACAAGCTCGGATAGTAAAACAACGGCAAACTCTTGAGTGACCTGCTCCTTTTTGTTGGCGAGCATTTTTGTTAAGTTGTTAACCAGTTGCACTATCCGGTTGAAAGGTGGCGTTGCGAGCAGCAAATCCACGTTAGCTTCGTGTATGCACAATTTGCATAGTGCTTCAAGTACAAGACGCTGAGGCGAAAGGACGGAGGATGGCGACATGCTCGGCAAGGGATCTTGGGCACAGGCAGATGGACACACGGCCCAATGGAGCAGCCCGTTTAAAATTGGTAGACAGATTTCCTCGGGGTACATAGAGAGATCGAGCTGTCCACATATGTTAGCAAAAATAACCAATGTGTTCTCCCGTAACGCATGGAGATGTTCCCACCACCACTCATGTTCAGTTAAAGAGATATCTTCGAGTTCGGGTTCCTCTTTATCAAGCTTTCTTCGTACCTTTACCCTTGGAGGGTGCTGATGGTGGAGTAATAATAATTTTCCTAAAATATACATGAGACCTGGATGTTTGGACATTTCAGAGTCATTTCCCTGGATACATGACAAACTTCGAAATATATTAGAAATACAAACACATCGCCGCCCAATCTCATCTTGAGCTTCCGACATAAGGCATACTGCAGGGCGATCTCTTTCAAAGGCCTCCTCCTCCTGATCCTCACACGCCTGAGCTTCTATTAACATGGACTCGACAGAGACTCCATTTTCAAGAGGAACTATTAAACGGGTTTCTCTCTTCACGGGAGCCGTAGCTACGATTTGATTTTCAGTTTTTACTACGTTATCATCAGCTGGTTTTTTATTCTCTTTGTTTTCGGTATCAAAATCCATTTTTACAATACCATCTTTTTCACAATGGTCTTCGGTATTTACAGCGTTTTTTGCATTGTGACTTTCAGATGAATTTGACCCATTGTCTTCAACTGTCTGATTATTATTATCATTATTGTTATTGTTGTTGTTGTTGTTGTTGTTATTATAGTTCTGCTGCTGTTCCTGTTGGGGTTCTTCTTTTACAGTATCAGAAGCAGCAGCAACAGGAGTTGTGACATCCATACTCTGTGTGGAAGGAGGAGGAGGGGGAGGAGGAGGAGTACCAACTTTTGTTTTGGTAGCATTCTCTTTTTCTTCATCTTCGACTGGTTCCTTCTTGATATGGATTTTGTTGATGCAGTTATGAAGGTTTTCATTCTCGATCACTCCGTTTACACTTTTGTGGTCAGTAGTGGTAGGAGGAGGAGGAGGAGGAGGAGGGGGAGTAGTAGTAGCAGCAGGAGGAGGAGGGGGAGGGGATGTGGGTGTAGGTTTCAAAGAGGAGACGTTGTTTTCTCTGTCCGATGCCAGTTCGGCCAATTCTTCAGGTGGACAACTTAATTTTAACGGCATCACATCGTTAAGAAGGTCGTCTTGACAATCGTTTTTCATGCCGCGATAATAAAAGAGTTTCTTCAAGATGTCGTGATTGTTCAGATTTTCAAAGTGCGTCTGAACGTGAGAGGACATATCGCCACCCCCGAGCTGCCAGTGTTGGGCTTTACTTTTGAAGCCGGTATAAACGTCCCACTGTTTGCCATCTAAGAGAGCCGTCTCCCTATCGTTCTCGTTCACTTTCACCACCTTGCCCTGCCGGGTGATGTATGTGTAATTTTCCCCAATGCGCATCCCTTTCCACACGGTATCACTTTCCATATTTTTAAAATCTTCCACTTCCATTCCCTTGTACGATTTTAGTGTGCCTTCTTTTTCTTTCTGTTTGATGAGCACAGCGTCATAGCCGACTTCTAATTCGTGGAAGAGACCAAACATGTCGATGAGACAGCGTCGGTAATGTTCAAGCAACACTTCAAGTAATCCAGGCA
>OY744542.1:48631396-48663896 GCA_963556195.1 Sepiola atlantica
ATCTAGACAAGTACTCGGACAATTGGCATTTCATAACACACAATAAATATTACCCTAACCCGACGGCGAAAATCCAACATTTACACACACACACACACATATCCTGAAATATTAAAGCAGAAAAAAATAAATTTACCGAGATTATAAAGTGCAGTTTATATTAAGCTTATAATTGAAAAGTTGAAAACAAAAATGTTACGTTTCAAAATTTTATGATTGAACAATTTAAACCAAACTTTGATGCCAACTCAATTATTTCATGTACATACAGATATAAGATGATATGATATATTTTGTATAGATTTTTTCATCATTTACTTCAACAGTGCTCAATCCGTGAGTAGAGCTTAGTAGTAAAGTATGAAAATATATTTATGGCAAGCTATGCAGAGGCATTCATGTTTTATTCCCTCAGGAAATCATCAGGCAGTTAGCCAATACTACTATATGTGTGTGTGTGTGAAAATAAAGATAAAAATTATATCTTTAAATTATATCTTATCTTAAATAGCCAATGCTCGATATACGAAATAGAGCAATAGCATAAGCAGTTAAGTGATGAGAATAACAATTGGGTAAAATGCAATATTTATGTTCACCTTCCTCTGACGATAAAACTATCTTTGAAAAGTCATGGTTTAAGGAATGAATAGTTTCCTATATACACACCCAGTTTTAAACAATTGATGATTTAATAAATATTGCAGTTTACCCAATTTTTATTCTCATCACATATATATTGACTTACATGAGTGATTTTCCACTGGAAGACTTGAGACTATAAGTTTTTTTTTTTTTTTTATATAATTTTTTTTTTATTTTTTTATATACTTTTAATGGTTGAGAAACTTCCGAGACTATATATATATATATAATAGTAATAATAATCCAGGTAAAACATCCACAGAGTAGTAATCCAAAGAATTTCAACCGGGTTTATAAAAAAAGTGCTCAATATCAAATAGAGCTTTTATATATGATTATTTTTATTTACACAGACATGTACAAAATCTGCGACACTGGCATGTCGATGTTAACGATCAACAGTTATTATAAACTGAGATCTCATCAGGGAGAGTTAGAATCCGATCTTAACCGTAGATCATATTTACTTTCCAAATATGATCTACGGTTAAGATCGGATTCTAACTCTGCCTGATGAGATCTCAGTTTATAATAACTGTTGATCGATAACATCGACATGCCAGTGTCGCAGATTTTGTACATGTCTGTGTAAATAAAAATAATCATATATATATATATATATATATATATATATATATATATACATACATACATACATACATACATACAAAGACAGAGAGATAGTTGTATGATTTGCTATATTTATATGGGTAGAGTGCTCAATATCGATAATAGAGCGTATATAGATCTAAGTTTAGAGAAATAGTCGCCAGTGCATGGGGACTGACAGTTGTTTTTTCCCCCAATCGATGAAGATTTACTACAAAAAACAAGGTTAGTATATTGTCTCCCAACATTTTTTCACTAACGGAGGAGCAATGTTAAAACTTAAATAAAAAAAATTAAAATTAAATTTAAAAGATTTTTTAATCATTTTTTTTTTTTTTTCAAGTGAGTGACCACTTCGAGTTTTTAAAAATTTTATTTTTAATTTATTTTTTTATGGAAATCGCTCCAGACAAAGCATGAAGCCACTTGATGTAAGGAGCTAAACAAAATACTACTTTAAGGTCAAAAACATCCATCAATAAGTGCTAGATGGATAGATTCCGACACAGAAACCAGTAATTCTTCCCCCTTTGTCAGAAACATTGCACATGGAATGTGAGGACTAAAGGACAAAATAAGGGAAGCGAGAGTTACGAGGCTGACGAAAGTAAACCCAAGTTAGTCTCTTTCTACTCTCCTAAAAGTTTAGAGGATAAGAGTTTTCCATTTAAATATTTGGAGGCGATATACATTTCCTCTCGCTCTTTTATGAACATCGGATGAGATTTTGGTCTGTTATGTTTGATTCCACTTAAATTCAAACTTTCTGATAAAGATATATTTTTAAAAAGACAATTTATTCAAAAGGAACTCATTTTTATTAGATATTTTTTAAACTAAAACCCAAACAAAGTTAAAAAAAATCGAGCTGCATAGTTGATACCAACAGGTTAACACGATTGCTAAATTATTGAAATCGGTCGTGACCAGAGAAATGTGCGCATAATTTTTAGATCAGTAATTATACTTGACATGATAAAAAGGGAAAATGTTAGAATTTAAAATGAAAACAAAATGACGTCTTATTCAGAATATGGATGATATCAGTTAAAAAAAATACAAAAAATTAACAAATGTTTTAAAGAACGGGGAAAAAATAAGCATTATTTTTCAAAGTTTATTGTTTTGAAACGTTATGGTATTACAAACATGACAATGATGACACATTTTACAATTCATTTAAAATCAATAACCAAACTAAAAGGTCTGCGTTTCCTAATTGAAAAGATTCCTTTCATGTCTTTTTAAACATTTAATTAAATACATTATAAATCAATAATAATAAATGACCAATTGAAAATTTTGATTGATGCCAGTCAGGGACACTTCTAAGGATAACCGTGAAACAGCAGTTAAATGTTAAAGCTAAATACATTTTATCATCATCACACACAAACATTATATATATATATATATGTTGTTTTGTACTACAAAATTTTATTATGGCAATAAACAGAAGATATGTTTTTATACTAAGCATGACAAATTAAAATAATAAAATGGCTATATAACCGGTTTTGTACCTCAATGCACAAAACCAGTTAGCTATTCTTTTAATTCATAAATAAAATAAGGTCTGTTCATTGCCATAATGTGTATATATATATATATATATATATATATATATATATAAAAATAAATAATTTCTTTTGCAAGAGGGTAGGAAAAATTCCAGCCGAGTGCTTAATTAAGAGCGTAATATTTATTTATTATTCGGTACAGAAGTTAGAAAAAAACTGATTCACGAGACTTTATAAAATATTTTTTATATTTAAATCTCGGTTTTTAAATTTTATCCCTTTTTTTAGGCCGTTATCATACTTTTTAAGTTCACATATTTTTCTCTCACACAAAATCCAGACAATACTAATTTACCATTTCAAAGCCAATAACGTATCAAAGTGTGGTTTATACGAGACCCTCCATTTTTTTCTCCACCAAGTGACAACAAAGCTGAAGATAGCTAGGAGGTTAACACCATCTGGCACTGATGTTGTCCCGATTTTCTGTATCGAATAATATATATATATATATATCATATATATGTATATATATATATATATATATAGTTAGCTATGAAAATATATTTATCGCAATTAAGCTACACAGAGGCTCCCGTGTTTCATCCCCGGGGGAAATCTTCAGACTAAAAAATAAATAAATATATTTTCATAACTTACTACCTAGCCCTACTTACGTATCGAGCACTGTTGAAGTAAATACTGAAAATTGATACATAAAAAATTATATCTCCTTACAAAATTTTATGTGGACACATGAAATAGTAATATATATATATATATATATATATATATATATAGTGTGTGTGCATGGTTCTGAACAACAATGGGAAAATCGTGTTTCATATAAGGCCCTTTCTGTGATGAAATGTAAAATCATGAGCTAAAAAAATTAAAAAGTTAACATTATGATTCTAGGAGAATATATATGAATGAATGAATAGAATAATTTTTTTAAAGCCGTCCAACACATGCCAGCATGTAAAACGGACATTAAGCCGAATATAATGAGAATATGACCAAATTTGGTGTGTGGTGAATGTAGTGAAAGAGTAATTATAATATTGTATATAGCTTAGACGGACAAAGTTTCGACCCATTCATCCCTTCAGAGCCAAACCATGCCAATGAAAGCTAAATATAATATCCACACACACACAGCTTGAATGCATAGCTCTTTGTAAAATAGAGCCCTTAGGTAGCCTCATAAGCACTTATACATTTACGTTACACGGTGGCTGATGGCTCAGTCAGTACAACGCTTGACTAGTGAAACTGAATTTGGATTATGAATTACAGTTGGAAACACGCACCTAATGACGAGTAGTATTTGAATGAATGTATCTGCATACATACAGCAAATTTGATGATTTGTGGTAAAAAGTGCTCAATATTCTGGAAAATAGAGCAGTTATAATCATATGGTGCAACGTAGATATTTCCGATGGTCTCTTTGGAGGCAAAGAAGTTTGGTTCTGAAAAACTAGCAAATATTATACGAACGTATTTTCTCCCTAGAATGTCTGCACCAAACACGTCGAAGGAAAAATAAGTCACGCCATTCTCTTTCTTATGGAAAAAAATTCAAGATAAAATTCCTCGTATATAGAGACACACACACACATCTAAATAAAACCAAAACAGTACTACAATCTTTTTTTTTTTTTTTTTTAATTTTTTAAATTAAAATTTTTTATTTTTTTTTAAAATAAAGCGAAAACTAAAATAAAATAATTGCTGAGTGGATGAGTGAGAAAAGGTGATTGGAGGATTTAGGGTTTGGGAGAGGGGGGGGGGAAGGGTGTAGAGAAGTCAGTGATGCTGCAGAAGCAAACTCAAAAGTGATGGAGATGAAGAAGCTGGAAAATTGCATGCAAAAGAAAAAGAACAAAGTTTAGAGATTGGGTGTTAAACAAAAGACAATAACAGGCTATTCAGCGAAAAGCAATATATAAGTCGAAAGAAAGCCGACTCCATTACAGATAAGACCAATATTTATGAATTGACTCGTCAAATGTACACGAGCTTAGAAAGACTTCCTCAAAAAATGAAATTTGGCACGATGAATAATACAGTGCTAAATTACACTTACAGACAGATTTTTTAAAAAGTCTGATTTTAAATCAGTAAATAATTCAAAACAAATCCTCCAATGGCTATTGGAGAATTTGCCTTGAAGAATCTTTGAATTTTGATAATAAAATAGTTTTTTTAAGTAAACATTTAAGTGTGTGTTGACGTGTTGCTTATATGTCTGTATTCAAAGTATGGCAGCACAAAATAATCACTATATTTAAAGTTTATGTTTGGTGCATGGAGTGTCATAAATAAGATTCACAAAGCAGCCAGAGTTTTTTGTGCTGCCATAGATTTTTAAAAAGAAACCAATATGGCGACGACATACATAAAGAGTCAAATGTTTAAATTCCCAAATGTAAAAACAAAAATAATCTAAGAGTATTTTTGGTCCCGAGAATTGATTCCTTAAAAAAAAAAAAAAAAATTGATTAAATTTTTTTTCATCAGTAATGTGCAATTGTGAAGGAGGCCAAACTTTAGAATAGAAAATATTGGCCAAATCCTGAAGAAAATAACAATAACTATTTTTTTATAAAAGAAAATTACAAGAAAAAAGGGAAGTGAAAAGTTAATAGATTTTGAAACACGGTGAAGGGAAAAAACTGGTTTTTAATAGACTTGCATTCTGGCAGATTAAAAGGTTTGTGTCATATAGAATTATGGTTTCTGGCCACTGGTCATTTTAATTGATTGGGCGGGGGTCTCTCTTCTATGTTAGAAAATGTACAGAGGGATTGGAGAGAGAACTTTTGAATGATTTCTATAAGTGCCAAACCCAAACATAGAATGCAGTAAGAGAGAAAAAGGTATGAAAATTAACCCCCTTTTGGTTAGTCGCATTGTTTTTATTCAAACTATTCCTCTCACCATTACTAGTTTTCAAAGATGTGTCGGCCGATGTGTCTGTCAACCGTCTTCAGATCAATGACATTTAATGTTGTTGATTATTTTGGGTGGCGTGCAAGCTGGCGTTTCCGGTTTACTTAAATCTGATCAACTGGTTATTTTGAAGTTAATTTCTAAATTCATCAAGTGTGATGACATGAATAGTCACAAAATATCGCATTAATTTTTTTTTTTTTTTTTTTTTTTTTTTTTTAAATCAACAATATTGTAAACATTATACAAATAATCAACAACATTAAATGGGGGTAGGGGAGTTTAGTAAACTAATATTTATATTAAAAAAATCAAAAAAAAAAAAAAAAAAAAAAAAAAAAAAAAAAATCGATGAAACCATTTTCATTTTGTTCAGGGCATTTTTCTGTAATTTATCAATTTCTTTACCGACTCAAGACTCCACCGCACTGAGGGAACATCAGAGAAAACAGTCAGAAAATAAACAGCAAGGGCCAAGATCAATAGTTCAAATAATAATTTAAAAAAAATAAAAAAAATTAAAAAAAAATGCAAATAACCCCTCATCAAAAAAGACAAAAATAAACAACCATTATAATAATGATGATAATAATAAGCACGGATCACTTTTCTCTCTTATTGACCAAACAACAAACTATTCAAGTGAAGTATTTTTACACAAAACTTTCAACAACATCAATAATGACGAGTTTCACATTTAAAATTAAGCTTTACTGCGATAAATTTCTTAAACATGCAAATAACATGCCTGCATGCAATTTCAAGTTTTTTTTAATGAAATTATAAGGGACATTTTAGTTTGGAATTGAAATACAAAATGAAAAACGGATTAAAAAAAAAAATAAATAAATATAATTCTTAAAATCCTCCATAAGTAAAAAAAAAAAAAAAAAAAATAAAAAATTGTTAAGACTTTTGCATTTCAGAACTTTAACGCTGACATGAGATATTACACGAACGCATAAAAAAGTATCAACGTGGCTTAAAAATCCATCAGAGCCAAATTAAATGTCTACAAAACTGCGGGTTAACGTATAGGTGTAAGCCCTGGAAAAACAGGAAGGGAAGTGCTCAGGGCCTGGAATTATGCCTGACAATGACCAGTTCCCATAGAGCTTCGGCTCCCTCAATCTTAGGCACAGAAATTCAAAAGTGTCATTTAGTAAAATGTCATTTAGTTGCTTAGCGCGTTGTTCCGAAGGCTTGTTTACGATTAAAGCAAGACTGAGTTACTGGCGGAGCAGATATGATGTTGAAAAACCCAAAACAAGTGAGAAAAGAAGCACATCACGTCAGACTCACTTCAAAGTGGATTTTTTTTTCTTTTCATTTCCTACTATTTTTAAAATTTTATTTTTATTTTTTTAAATCAAAGTAAATTAATAAAAACAAACAAATTAATATTAAAATATTAAAATTTGTTTCTAACATTATGGGTTTGGAGAGGAGAGAGAAGATAATTTTTTTTTTTTTTCATGTAAAACGTTATGGTGTATGCAAGACAAGTACAACATACACACTGTATAATTTACAAAAAGAGCATATATATATATATATATATATATATTATATATATATATATATATAAGAACTAGTGAAAGGAGTATAACAAATGCGAGATTCCATTGCAAAAAAAAAAAAAAAAAAAAAGAAAAAAAAAAAGGAGGGAGTTTCATATGCACCAATGACCAGTGAAAAATTGGAGGGAGGGGAGGGGAGATGAATAGTGGTTAATAAGTGATTCATGCTATTTGACCTTCACCGCCATCACCACCAGCAGCCACACATGCTAAAAGTTGCAAAAACAAACAGGTTTAGGTGTTTCTTGTGGATGCCGATCATCACTCTAATGGCCACACTGCACTCACCTGTACCCTAGGAGGTGACATATATGGTTTTTCCCTTTGTGGAGACAGCCTCGGGTTCATAGTCCTACCTGTGCTGCTCGGGCTGGGGGGAACCATAGGAGGAAGCATTCCGGAGCCAGGAGGCATGGCATTCATATTAGAGCCCGGGTAATTAGTGCCAGTGTGCTGAGAGCCAAAGCGTTGCTGCATGGCAGACCATTGGCTGGGATCCCTTCGATTATCTACAACAATAAGATAGGAAAATACAACACCATAGCAAAACGACAGAAAAGCTATTAATTTAGTTAAAAAAAAAAAAAAAAAAGATTGGAGGAGGGGGAGGAGAAAAAAGTTCAATACATTTATATTCCTCTAAAAATATTTCAATATATTTATTTAAAATTTTTTTTTTAAATTTAACCCCCCCCAAGAATCGAATCATTGAAAAAAAAAAAAATAAAATAAAATAAATAAATTTTTTTTTACGTTTCCATTTTCACATAAATATTTCTTGTGAAGGTGGTACACAAAAAATAAATAATAGTTTAGTGGAAACGGAGCTAATAAAATAAATATTTCAGAAAGTTTTATATATTTTAATCATAGCTGACCTCAGTTTGATTTTGATAGAGAAACAAAAAAAAAAAAAACTACCAGCATAAAAAAAAATTAAATCTACATAAGAAAACCATTGTTATTGTAGATGATCTATTTAGAAAATGGACAGCAATCTGATACGTTACCCCCCCCCCCCCCCATAAGGGATGTAATACAAATTGAATTATTAACTTTTTACACCCCCACAAGGTGGGGGCTGGGTATTACACAAAGTGGGGGCTTATTAATATTCATAGCTGGGGTAACAATTACCCTGAAACATTGCCTCATTCTAGGATAATCTCTGAGGTCATAAACTTTACATAATTTTATATATATATATATATATACAGGGTGGGCCAAAATAAGGGTCCTATTTTTAAAAATTCATAACTTTTTTATTTATTGATTTTTTTTTGATTTTTTAGAATAAGTAAAGGACCCCTTCCGAAGCAAGCATGAGCCGTATTAGCCCTAAGGAACGTACCCTCATTTAGAAAACATTATTTTTGCTTAAAAAACTCAAAACAGTGTAAAAAACAATACTTTAGTTTTTGTAAGTTTTAAGTGTTTTTCGGCTAAAATTTGTTTTGTTTATTTCAAAAAATCTCGGAAGCGTCAGTCTACACACACATAAAGTTTGGTGAGTTTAACTTATTTTGTGGAAGTTATTCAAATTCAAGTTATTCAAATTTAAAGATAGGACCCTTTATTTTGGCCCACCCTGTATATATATATATATATATATATATATATATATATTTAAATATTTTTATTTTTTATTAAATGTAATTCAAATTAATATTCCAGGACACTTAAAATTGTCAGGGAAAATTAAGTTCTTGCCTAACAAAACTTTGTTATCTCTGATCTTTTATTCGACTTTGAAAGTTGTCCATGGATGTAAGAGTAGATTATCAAAATCTACCATTAAAATCGAATTTAATCGATTCTATAAAAAGAAAGCACCGTTTGGAGGCCCCCCCCCTCCATAAATGCTAAAATTAGTGAATATTCTTTGTATTAAATATGACTTTCGAAATGTAAAACAAAAATAGTCTGTATTCATTTGGGCAAACAAACGCTTATACGGATCACATACCATGCATGGGATTGTCCTGTTGTGAGATCATACCCTCCCGATGTTGGGGATACATCATTGAAGCGCCACCAGGCTTTTCAGGAAATGAACTAGGCTGATTATTGTATCCTAATTTCATAGGGAGAGAGAAGAAAAAAAAACGGTCAAGTACGTGGGAAAGTAACTGTTGCACAATATTTCCAATTCCATTTATATGCATAAAAATTTTGCGTATAAATTTAATCCACTGCAAAAAATACATTGTTGATTTCAGATTTGTATTTTCATTCTTTTAATATTGGAATTAAAGGAATACCTATAAGAGGCCTGGCAGCCATGCAAGTAACATACACAACTAGCAGTGTGCAGGTGTAAACCTAAATAGCAAGGGACTTTTTATTAATATCCATTACTTACGCAATGCATATTACACGAAAGCATCGTACGACTAAGAATTAGTGACGTATTTTCATGAATGCAAATGTGCACAGAACAAACAAAATAATGGCACAGATCAAACAAAATAACGGCACAAAAATCAATTTCTTCACAACCATTTCTTCTATAGACGATATTACAGAGTCAATTTGTGGTATGCCTAATTGCTAAAAGACATAGAAAATATTGTATAATGTAATCAAAAAGTAAAATTTTTTACAAAAATGTCCATTGGCAAAGTCTGAAAATACTTATACTAAAACAATGAGCCTGAAAAAAAATAAATAAAAGAATTCGGTTTTGATAATCTTTGCCTGTGTTACATAAGAAAATACTTGTTTTATTATATCTATACGATAATCAAGGATGGCAGACATGTTATAGATGTTGTCTTGTGTAAAATATAAATTAATAAGTCGATAGAGTTCAAAATCTAGCTTTAATTCAAAGCACAGAGAAAGAGAAACACACACACATATATACGTGTGTGTGTCTTGTATCCACAAGAAAAAAGAAAAAAAAAACTGAAAGAAAAAAAATAGGAAAAAAAAAAAGAAAAGAAAAGAAAAGAAAAAGAAAAAAAAAGAAAAAAGAAAAGAAAAAGAAAAAAGAAAAGAAAAAAGAAGAAAAAGAGAAAAAGAAAAGAAAAAAAAGGAAAAAAGAAAAAAGAGAAAAAAAGGAAAGAAAAAAAGAGAAAAAAAGAGAAAAAAGAGAAAAAGAGGAAAAAAAGAAAAAGAGAAAAAGAGGGAAAAAGAGAAAAAGAGGAAAAAAGAGAAAAAGAGGGGAAAAAAGAGAAAAAGAGGGAAAAAGAAAGAGGAAAAAGAGAGAAAAAGAGAGAAAAAAAGAGAAAAAAAAGAAAAGAGAAAAAAAGAAAAGAGAAAAAAGAAAATTTAATTTACTTCTAAAATTGTCCAATACACTCAGCACGAAATTGTAAGTTACACATTTATTTGTTTATTATGTTTTCAGTTGTTATTTATTGTTTTTACCCACTTGTGCGCTTATGATTTTCTGTTAACTGATTACACCTATATAAATATAAATTTATATGAGAATGAGAGATTAGACTACGTAAAAAAACAAAACCAAAACCTACATAACCAAACAAAAAAATGGATTTCATCTCTCTCAGCTTTTTAAAGTGTTGTTATAATAATAATAACAATAAAGGTGCATCTATTTACTGGTTTTGTTATTTTTTTAAAAATTAATTCCAAACCAATTAAATAGATAATCAAAAATATATTCAGTATTTAAATTTATTTTTAATACAAAAAAAAATTAACAAAGATTATTAAAATCAATTATTGAAATGTAAAAAAAAAAAAGATTTCCTGTCTTGTTTTGATGAGCAAGTGTAAAAATAATAAAGTCAAAAAATACATATTTAGCCGATATCAAAAAGCAACTAATTTCCAAGTTAATTGGTTTGGATGGACGACATTCATTTCGATAGAATTCAACAAAAGTTTTCATCAATTTACACGTGTCAAAATATTTTAGCTTCAACTATGATGAAGATGAAGACCACATTAGATGTAATATCAGATGCTTATCATGGCATCAAGCAACTTTGAGGAGGAACTTCACAAAAGAGCCAAAATGACTCGAGAACACTAACGTAAGACAGCTTGTCAGTGTGGCGTGTACATAATACCAACTTCCTGTTTGCCGACATCTCTGCAAATCTAAACTCGGAGTAGTTTAAAGTTCAATAATGGATACACAAATGTGTCTTCGGAGAGGTCAAAGGATCTATATAAAATTATAAAATAAAGTATTTCCAAATTGTTTTGGAAACGATCGTACACCATAATGGACTTGATGTTGTAATTCTTGAAACAATAATAGTAGTGGTTTGATTCATTAAATGTGTTATTATAGCTCTGGTTGATCTATCATCCATCAAGCCGATACTCACATCTACAGTGCTCGGAAATGGTAATGCCCGTTGTTAGGTGTTTATACTCGATGCACCTCGGCTTTAGGTCATATACCCTCCGTTAACGTCAGAATTTCTTTTGATTTAATCCTAAACTGAAGCTCAATAATTGAAAAGCTTATCCTTAACACTGTAAGATATGTTCCATAAGGAATTCCTATCCCTGTCTACAAAAAGCATCCCCATACCATCGGAGGATACCTACAGAAGAGCCTTTATTGGAAGCATTAACAAGTTTGTGAGAAACATGAGATGGAGGGCCTACCACTACGATCGTGTCAATAAGAGAAACCAAACTCCAAATCCAAATCTAGGAACAACATATCCACCTGTGATTCTATCAGCGGATGTTTCTCTAGATCTAAGTTTTTTTTGTTTTTCTGTAAGACGTGTTGCTATAGGCGCTGATGAAGAGATGTTTTGGACCAACTTTATAAAATAAAGTATTTCCAAACTGTTTTGGAAACGATCGTACACCATAATGGACTTGATGTTGTAATTCTTGGAACAGTAAAAGTAATGCTTTGATTCATTAAATGTTTATATATATATAGCAAAAAAACACACTCCAACGAGTGGTAGTATTTATTTTATTCTGAGGATGAGGGATACCCTCGAAAATTTAAAAAAAAAAAAAAAATAATGAAAAGGACACACTCCAACCTAACACCACGGACAACGATACACTGGTAAATAAAAATAAAATTTTTTTGAAAATTATTGACTTTTCAATATTGTCACTGTTTTGTTTTTACGATTCCACGTGTCGTATGTGTCACTTCAACAACGCATTGTTATCGCCTCCAAAATATTATTCTTATATATATATATATATATATATATAAATAAATATTAATTATTAATTACCTACAGACATCGATGTTTCATGCTAACACAATCTTCAGTGCAAGAAGTTAATTCTCTGCAGCCAGCGGGCTCGAACTCCGATCACAAATCGCCACTGATTTGTAGTCAAGATATATATATATATATATATATTAATCTAAATATACATAGGTATAGCAATGGTATACATTGGCTGTTATATCTACTTTAGTGTATCATCCACCTTACATTTCGGCCAATGTGACCGTCTTCAAGACACAGTCTATTATTAAATGGTGTGAGCCAAATGTATGAATAGTAAAAAAAAATTGAAAAACTATTTTGTCAAAGAATTTTCTAGTTTAAAATGATAAACTGTCGAAGAAGAAGTATGAAATACTGACCAGACATATTGAAATTTTCTCGCCTTTCAACGTCAGGCGGAAATCTTTTATTTGGTGTCCCATACATATTTCCACCAGGTACATCTCTTGAAGTGGGTGGTCGATGTCCCCCAAAACCAGGTTGTTGATTGGGATAATTCTGATATTGTTCTTGAGGTACAACTCCTCTCGGACTGCCAAAAGTGTTACTTTGATTGGGGTACCCTGACTGGGCTGGATACTGATCATGTTGAGGGGTGTGCGACCGAACTGGATTCATTTGCTGATTGCTGCCATAGCGACTAGGATACATTTGTTCAGGATGCGGTTGTTGTTGTTGCTGCTGCTGTGGTTGTTGTGGTTGTTGTTGTGGCTGTTGTGAAGTAACCATTCCCGGCTGAGAGGGAGGTCGGAATTGCTGATTCGAATTGACAGGGTTTTGTTGATCAAACCTTCAGTGAAAAGAAGAAAATAAAAGGTTTTTTTTTTTTGGTTTTTTTTCCTTTTATAAAACCAAACTTAGATTTAATTATTTTTCGGGGCAATTTTAGTTTACCTGTACAGACATAAGGATCCAAGATGGTGGACAGATACTAAGAATTAAATGTAAGGGGAGGGGGGTTGTAAAATGAAATATCAAATCTTCATATTAAACAAAGAAAAGAGTGTGGAAGCCTCTGATTTCTGTGAAATCTTAACAATGGGTATTAGACATCAGTTAATATTCCCCAAATTTCAGTTTCTTTGGAGTATTTAAAAGGGTTTTTTAATGGGCATAATATGTGTACAACCCATGGTCATTCCTACTACAGGCCAGGCAATCGTGCAACTGGGGTCTTTTACTGGAGGCTATGTGAATTTTCTTAAATATTCGATATAGAAGTTGCAAATTATATCATCAACTGGTGCGGATCCTTTTTTTTCTTTTTAACCACAATATACAAGTAATGATTTTTTGACATAAGTACAAAATCTCTATAAAAAAAATCTAACATTGAAATAAAAATTCTTCATTGAAATATGCATTTGCCTTTGTTTATTCAAAATTACCTGTCTCTTCATTTATAGGAATTTGTCAATAATTGTCGAATTTATCAATTAGCTCATTGTGGTTCTTATTATTTGGTATGTAAAACACATAAAAACATCAAACTAATCTCACAGAGGAATTTTTGCAACTTCTATATCGAATACTTAAAATTCACATGGCCCCCAGTAAAAGACCCCAGTTGCACGATTGCCTGGCCTGTAGTAGGGATGGCCATGGTACAACCTCATATTTGAAAGTTCAAATATTTCAGATCTACATTGATTTTTATCCATAATCATTAGACATCAATTAAGCAAGATTTCCTGAATTTCAATTTAAAAAAAAAAAAACCCTTAAGCTTAAGACATTTTCTAGAATAAAAATCATGTATGGATTTTGATCAAAATTGGAATAAGGATTCTGGACATAAGGTTTAGTAGTATTATATCTTTATTTTATTCTTTGCAAGGGGACCATAAAATTGGTGCAAAACTGTTCCATTTGGAGAATTAATTTTACCTGTCCTGGGACGGATATTTTTCTAGTATATAAATAAAATTCTCCGATAACCTGTAATAATGCCCTCATAATTCATCTAATTCCATCTAAAAATGTTCTAATTTTATTCTTAAAAAACATTCAAAGAATTGTTAATTTTTAGAGAGGGTGATAGAACCTTAAAATAGCTGCAAGTTGTCAGCCCGAAAAAGACGGAGAAGCCAACCATTGGCTCATTTGTGAGTATAAGGAAGAGTGAAGAATGTCATGATGTTGCATTACCTCGGATTTGACCCCCTAGGCATGTTTCTAGACTTGTACATCTTCCAGTGTTTTTTCTCATCTTCATGGCTGCCATCTTTACAACGTTTCGACCATTGTATTCTCCAGCCATCTTCAGTTGCCTTTTCTCAGTGTTGGTGTCCGTCTTGGAATTTTGAACTGAACCCTTTATTTAATGTAGACATAGAATGACCCCGTTCCGTGTTCCATGCCATTTAGATATATTTTTGTATCAGTTAATTCATTTTTTCCCCCAAGTTACTTCACCAAGGATTGAACTCGGAAGAAATGATTCTAGAATATCGCATGACGATATAAGATTCACGTTTCAACTCCATCAAATGAAGAACCACATGCGTAAATAGTCATTTTAATTCCCAACCGAAGAATATTTTGCATTCAAAAGGTTGGTCAACATCTACTCGATAATTTTTACTGATCGCTATGCAGATCACTCCTTTAAAATGTTTAGTTCCGCTCAATCCCACAAAAGTATCAGATTTTTTTTTTTTTTTAAATTAAACTTCACTGAGAAATTGAACAAATACTGACGAATGGAAAGTGACGTTTCAAGAAGCAAAGTAGCGATCACAGATGACGACGATGATGAGGAGGATGAAGAACTAATAACATTTTTTTATATTTTGTTATATATAAAAATTAAAAAGTTTTTTGTAATTTTAATGTTAATTTAACGCGGTACAAACCAAACAGAGAAAGATAAGTTAATTTAAAACTGCAATTTATTTAGGATTATTATGGTTTTGTGTTTTATGGCATATCAACTCTTCGTGGAGTTACTTAATGCCAAAACATTACGTATTGTGGATTATTACCTTTACCAACAGTATTAGTGACCAAAATGAAACCAATCAAGGGTCTCTTCAATTTTTTTGAATATTGACTTTTTACCAAATCCTGTTGCAAAACTGACTTTTATCAGAGTACAAAGGGAAGACCTTTCATTGAATATAATAACATTTCATTAAATTTTTTTTTGGGGGGGGGGGGGGGGGGGGGTTAGAAACTATCATAAATGCATTGTTCTAATAAATTAACAATGTATTGTTATAAAGATTGTCATCAAAAGGGAATAAGAAAAAGAAAACAAAAACGCCTCTTTCCATTTTTTTTTAATAAGCTAATCATGAGAGCGGGTTCTTCAATAGTCATAAATTCTTAGAATCTGTATTTCGATAAACTAGTAATAATTTTTTTTATTTTTTAAATTTTATTATCTCTCTCTCTCATATATATATATATCTATATATATATATATTCTATTATCTATATAATATGCTACAACACTTCATGTTCATATGTATGTTGTCACACACAGTTTAAAAACATGAGATTATCCGATCAGCAAGCAAAGATGTTATTTAGTGATCAATCTGAAGTCGCTAAGGTAAACAATTCCAACTTTACCCATTTAAAAATGAATTGTTCCAAAATCAAACCGTGTTGTTCTGTCAACTAAAACAATACATATACAAAAAGTGACATTCGTTTTATTGATTTGAAGAACATTTACAATACATGGCCATGGGTATGGATTCCATCAAGCCTTGCCAAAGACAGAAGTGGAGAGGAAGACTTAGATTTCGAGACTAGACAATCAGGCCCCACCCTCATCAGAGGATTAATTGTGGCCTGATTCAACAAATAAACCGGTTGATGATGATGATGATGACATATACAAAAAGTGACATTCGTTTTATTGATTTGAAAAATATTTACCTGACAATTATTTTTACGGTTATAAGACAGGGAATATTTATTGTTTTAAATGCTACAATTTTAAATAAATATAGAAGCAACATATTTTATTTAAAGAATATTTAGCTGACAATGATAGTTATTTAACAAGGGTAAGTTTTTCTCAATAGTATTGACTCTGACAGTATTAAATTTCTTTTTTTTTAAACAATTATGTGTGGTTTTAAGAGGGTTTTTGTTGGTTGGGGGTTTGTCACTTGGACTTTGGGTTAGTGGTAGGGTAAAGAAAGGGTTTTAAAGAAAGGGGCTTGCCACTTGTACCTAGGGTTAGAGGTAGGATTAAGAGGTTTTTTTTTTTGAGTTTTTTTTTAGAGAGAGGGGCGCACCTGTCACTCAGATTTAGGGTTAGTGGTACGACACATTCAAGGGCAGGCACTTTTAGAAGGCGGGCTTGTCACTCGAACCTACGATTAGTGGTAGGGTAATTATTTTTTATATACTAACTTTTCAGCTTGAAAAAAATATCAAAAGAATTTGGAAGGATAACTGCTCTAAAAGGCAAGAATGGCCTGGAAATGGGGGATCAATTTACGTTGAATTTATATGAGAAACCTACCCCCACCCCCCGGCCAAGATTTTTAGCGTGTATCTTATTTATTTTTAAAAATTGGCGGCTAGAAAGTCATTTCTGACTAGAATTAAAGTTCGAAAGTTGAGTATTTTTGAAAACCACTATTTCTCAAAGGAACCCCTACTTTATAATAGAACCACAAGCCGCATTAAATTACATTTTAAGCAACAAAAAAAAAAAAAATTTTTTTTCTTTCTTTTTTTTAAAGCCTGTAACCCAAGTATTCAGCAGTAGTTTTGTAAACAGCTGCCGTTGCTGGCTGATAGGATTATCAGTGATAATAGTTTCAGCAAAACAGTCAAATTTTTTTTATTTTTGCTGAAACGGAGACAATATTTTTTCGGATAGGGCAATAAAAAACTACTACTACTACTACTACTACTACGAAAAGAGAAAACAAAATTATAATTTTAATGCACAAAAAGAGTAAAAAAGATTCATTTATTTACTAGTTGGGGTATGAAAAATATTTAAAATAATAAAATTAAAAAAATAAAATGTTCAATACTCGTCATGTTGATGTCTTATTTTTAAGACAAAAAAAAAAAAAATAGGCCAGTTTATTTCGTACTTCGAAAAGGATTAATATAGATTCCCAAACTTCATGACGAAATTTCTCATAGTGGAGTGGTAACAAACTTTTAAAAGAACGGGGGTTTAAAAAAAAAAAAAGTTACAAAAATGGCCGTTTAACGGCGTTAACATTTTTATCACTTTATTTGCTGAAAACTCTTGAAATATATCACGTAGATTATTATTTATTAATGCATATGAAAGAGTATTCGTTTCCGAACAAAATGGTAGTATTTTGACGACTCAAAGTGTTTCGGTTTTTAAAATATAACTATTTTAGTAGAACCCCTTTGAAATTTAGAGAGACTTATTACTCAGACTCCAGGAAACGCTACTTGTTATTGACAGCGAGCAATCACCGATAATGACTTGTGGGTAAACTCGTAACAATTAAAAAAAAAAATTTTTTTTATTATTATTATTATTATAATAATGATAATAATAATACTAATAAAAATACTAATAAAAATAATTAAAAATTAATAATAATAATAGTAATAATAATACTACTAATAATAATAATACTAATAATAATAATTAAAAAAATAATAATAAAAATAATTAAAAAAATAATAATAAAAATAATAATAATAATAATACTAAAAATAATAATAATACTACAAACAAACAAACTTACCTTTCTCTGTCAAATTGCTGCCCAAAAGGAAACTGTGCACCTGATCCTTGACTATTCCGCGGTCCAAACTGATTATTTGCAGGAACAAAATTTTCATTGTTTCTATTATTATTATTAAAATTTTCCATACCCATTGTCCTTCGGTAGGCATCATTGTACTGGTCATTCTGACCTATTCGGTTTTCTGGATAATTGTTCATAGATTGTTGGCTCATATTTGTATATGGGGACATTCCGTGTTGCGCATTCTGTCTGTTGAAACCATATGCCCCAGCCATTGTAGTTTGAGACTGCATACCCGAATATGGGGGCATTTGCGAGTTCATACTCTGCCTCGGATAACTTGGACCACTCTGACAGGGTTCGTCAGCAAACGGGTCTTGTACACTAACACTGTCACTTTCGTTTTGAGGAGGTGGAGGAGGAGGAGCAGGTTGAGTCATGTTTGAAGCTAGATTGTTGTTGGAAGGCCCCATGTTGTTACCAATCATGTTATTGTTGGAAGGCCCCATGTTGTTAGGCATCATAGAGTTGTTTGGACCCATATTGTTTGGCATCATGTTGTTCGGAGCGTAGGAATTCCCCATCATGTTATTTGAGGGTGGCATATTCCCAGGCATCATACCGCCATGCATACTGTTTGGACCAGATGACATGTGGTGGGGAGGGAGCATACCAGAATTTGGACCACCAACAGAATTCTGGCCCATCATGTTATTGGAAGGATTCATACTGTTCATCATGCTTCCATGGGGCATCATACCTGACCCCATTGGGCCCATGTTGGGTTCAGAGTTAGGTCCACCCATATACGGTTGCATGTTGGGGGAGAAAGGATCCATTCCTTGGCTGTTGCTGTTCGGAGTACTTGGAGGCCGGAATGCATCTTGGGAAGATCCTTGAGAACCAGCTAAACGGAGAAAAAGATGTAGAAATGGTTTTACACGAATGAAGACATAAGTATCTGTTCCATCAAAAATGATGGAGGGAAATGTTACATTTTTTTTTAACCATTTTATTTCTACTCAAACAATGAGCTTATTTACATCAAAAAAAAAAATTTTTTTTTTTTTTTACAAGGGTTGTTTATATTTCAGATTAAGCGACCGTTAAGAACTCCCACTTTTTATTATTATTATCTATGCTCATATATAGCAAGTTTCAAGGAGATACCTTTTTTCGCATCATTATCATAATCGGTTTAACGTCCGTTTAAATATTAGTATGTGTTGGAAAGTTTGTAGAAATTGACTTATCTCTGCCAGGTCTTTATTTATCCCTCTTTTTCTCAAATCCATTCTTATCACTTCCTCCCATGTTTTCTTTCGCCTTCCTCTGTGAACTGAATCTGCTAACATCTACTAACCAAGGAATTCTCATCCATTCTTTAAAGTGACCAAACCATCAAAGTCTCCTGTTCTGCACACATCTCTCAATACTCTCCAGATTTAAACTGCCTCTGAGGTCATCAGATCTAAGCCTGTCTTTAAGACTTACATTACACATCTCTCATATCATTTCTCTCCATGCAAACATTAACATTTTGGTAATTTCAATACAAATTCATTTATCTTTTTAAATGTGGCCGTAAAGAAAGAGGCAATTAATTTGCCTTTTCACTTGCAATTTAGAAATAGATTGCAACTTGTTGAAAATCAAGTCGGTCCCCCTAAAGAAGGCAACATTTGAACACAAATGTTAAATATTTGTACAGGAAACAAAACAATATTGCGAAACATAAGTATTTGTTATTTTACAATCATTGAATTAAAAAAACAATAACAAATTGACCGTTTCTTCTCACAGGGATAACCTATACAGCAGACGTTTTTTGATTTCTATTATATCACTATGTGATATTTCTTTTTTGCACATTATTTAGTTATGTCTATTAGGCATTTGCTGGCTACGACTCTATTTCGGCCTTTTGTAAAAAAAAAAAAATTCTTGTTTGCTTTAAAATACTACTGTGTAAGTACGAGAAAGTATATCTGGATGTCAAAGGTATTGAGGTTGTCGAAGTTTTGTTACCTTGCCGGTACCGTTAGCGCATAGGATGGAGCAGGTGGTAGTGTGATTGCAAGAATTAGGAGTGGATGGAGTATGTTCAGGGAACTTCTGCCATTACTAACCAGCAGAGCGTTACCACTGTCGACCAAGGGAAGAGTCTATCAGGCATATATATGCAGTGTGATCTATGGAAGTGAAACCCGTCCAGTGAGGGTTGAGGACTTGCGTTGCATGTAGAGAATACGAGAGATGTTTAATGTAAGTCTTAAAGACAGGCTTAGATCTGATGACCTCAGAGGAAGTTTAAATCTGAAGAGCATCGAAAGATGTGTGCAGAACAGATGACTTTGATGGTATGCCTACGTTTAAAGAACGGATGCGAATTCTTGGGTTAGTAGATGGAGAACAGTTGAGGTAGCAGGTTCAGTTCACAGGGGAAGGCAAAGGAAAACATGGAAGGAACTGATGAAAATGGACTTGAGAGAAAGAGGAATAAATAAAGACTTGGCCAGAGATAGGTTCGTTGAGAAGTCAATATCTTAGAGTCGTCGAACACATGCCAGCATGCAAAACAGACATCATAGCGAATATGATGACGATGAATAAATATTTAAAGAACGGTTGTCGTTGAACGCGTTTACGTACCAGGTGAAGGTGCTCTCCTTTGCTTGCTTTCCCGCTTCTGTTGCATTGCAGCTTCCATCTGGGCTAAGATGGGAGCTGGATCAATGCCTCCTTTATCGTATTTGCATTCGAGTGCAAACAGATACTTCACATAATTCTTCTTCAGAGTGAACGCAGCACTTGCTGAGGAACCAATGTTTACAACAGCGCAGATCTCTTTCCATTTCTTCGCTTTATTCACCTGAAACGAAAAGCAACGCAGCATTTAGAAAAACGTTTCAAATCAGTCGGCCATCGCGCATCAACTAAGGAAATACAAGATCATTACAAAGAAAAACCCAATCTTATTGAAATTCCGACATTATTTTGGGGTTAACAAATCGCTTTATCCAGAAAAGGTCTTTTTAAATGAATTACACAGCAGCAGATTTTATTGCGTACGAGTCGAATGAGCAAAGTGTAGT
Source organism: Sepiola atlantica (assembly GCA_963556195.1). Classification (NCBI taxonomy): domain Eukaryota; kingdom Metazoa; phylum Mollusca; class Cephalopoda; order Sepiida; family Sepiolidae; genus Sepiola; species Sepiola atlantica. The sequence goes on from OY744542.1 coordinate 48,652,710, forward strand.
ATCTGTTCTGATGCAGCACCGCATCTTTTCTGTTCTCTACCGGTGAAAGAGAGATCCTTCTAAACTGAGGTAATTTTAATTTTTTGTCCAAATCCAGAATGCCCCTTTTTTGATGAAGCTGGATTTTCCCCACATTAAAAACTGACCTTGTGTCTAACACTGCCTTCGTGGGGAGACAAGTAAATAGCGACTTGAATATTGTGTATAACATGTTTTTGAAGCTAAAAACAAGATGGTTAAACTGGAATTGCGTCCATACGTATAATATAATCACGTCATAAGAAACACAAAATTGCATTCACTTATGTTGGTTCCTAAAGAACAAATATTACCGACATATTAAAGGGTGGGTGAAGTGCTCGTTAGTCTTGGTAGGCGATCACCTAGAGAGGGTGCCTAGATAAAAGCACTGGGCCCCATCACCTGATTGGGCTAGCGTCAGGAAGGGTACCCTTCCATAAAAATCTTGCCTCAACTAAGGAAATTACTTAAAAAAAAAAAATTTTTTTTTTTAATCTGTTGAATTTCAGATTACGTAGTTTAGATAATGATCTGGCCAGAGATGGGTTAGTTTGGAAGTCATTATTAAGTGTCTGTGTTGCTTTTGCTTTGAATATAAGTTGTAGAGGGGAGAGATGGCAAGGCTAGAGTCAACATGTATGGCCACAATAAGATGAAGGAGAAGGAAACCCACGGCACAAACATTGAGAGTCGACGGTTGTCGAGGGGTGGCATGGTTACACACTGAATAAATTGATTAGATGCTCTGCAAGTGACCCGAGGTCACTGACCCTAACAGTTTGGGGGTATGTTATGGGCAAAGTTTATCTACCTCCACTATCAGCAAACCTGTGTGATCTGCAACAAGCACACATCACTGTAGTATATTCCATCATGGCCGACATCCAAGAGTCTCGATGGAGCTAGATTATCAGCAAGTAATGAGACGCGTGTACATCGGGTTTCGGTGATCCCAACCAACATCACATCAAACTTTACAAGCTCATGCAACTGTATTGATTTATCTACCTCCCATAAGGTAAGATGTGACACAAGGTCGGGAACGTGGGATTAGATAAGCCAGCGCTCGAGAGGTGAGCACTCTGGCCATTTAAAAATTGCCTGGGCAGCCCCTGTAGGGGAACCTCAGGCGATTAGCAATAAACTAACCCCTTCTCAAAGGGTGAGGAGGCAAAGCCTGGGAGAGTGGACCTCCTAGAACTGCACAGGACAGTGTGCAGTATCCATCGGAACAGATACTACACTTTGATCTTGGCCAAAAGGACAACAAACAAAAACTGTAGTTACATTGTAATAGACTTAACTACAGTTGCATGAATTTGTGGGAAATCAAAAAAGTTTTTTTTTTTTGTTCAGTCGTAAAATCTAAACGTGTCACTTACCTCAACCATTCCTCCTTTTTCTTTGACACTGTGATAAAGTTTATAAAGATCAAGAGGTTGTTTGCTAATTTGAGGCATCGATGTAATCGGGGATCCTTTTTCATCCAAGAAATAAAAGAGCCTATCAAGAAAGACTTTTCTGTCAACTTCATCGCCCATTGTGTAGAGTTTGTGTAGATCTGTAGATTGGCCAGGTTTCTAAAGAGAGAGAGAAAGACAAAACAAATAGGAGAGGGAAAGAGAGAGAGGGGGGAAAGAGAAAGAGAGAAAGAATAAACATTAATGCTTTTTTTTTTTTTTTTAAATTAAATATATTCCACACATAAAATACAAATATTAAATGAATATCATTTTAGTCACTCCAAACAAAAATTTACACAATCAAAATATTTACTTCAATAGTTTAAAGACATGAAACAGGGCGATCAAATATTAATCATATTTACAGAAAGTAATATTTTATGTGAACAACGATGACCATCTAACATTAAATAAGTATTATAGTTTTATTAACAAGAAAAACTAAATTCAAAACCCACTTATGGAAAAGTAATTGAATTATTTAAATTTGAATCCATATTAAATATTATCGTGTCACACATGATGTTATTATAAGATTAGAAATTTCATAAAGTTAAACTGCATTAAAAAGTTTTTTTTTAATTGTTAGTTCAAATACAGATTTTAAAAGGTGTTTAGCCATGCAGAATGCAAGAGAGACAGAAAATAGTTGTGAAACCATTTTTAATTTTTTTAAGAATTGTTTTGCTTCGGATTTTTTTTTTCTTTTTTTTTTTTTAGATGAGGTTGGAATTTGTATTATTCAGACTATTGTTCTCATCTTGGATGTTATTCTCACAACGTTTTGGCCGATGTAACCGCTGACCTTCTTCAGGTGAACCTTGTAGAACTCCGGAATCTGTACAGAATTTCGAACTGAACCTTCTACCTACGAGGGTAGATTACTCTCATTCCTTCAGCCATGATCGGGTAGAAATCTCAAGTAATTCGTAGTTGTATTTGTAACATCGCCCGTACTGAAGATTGTTAAAGATTAGATCGGCTGAAACGTTGCGAGAATAACATCAAAGCTGAGAAGAATAATGCAAATAATACAGAATTGTTTTAATTATTCTAAGATCGATAATTTAATAAAGTCAACCTTTTAGAATTGAAATGTGAACGCCTTTCTGTAATATACGAAATGTTTAAAGTAATACGAATAGTTTGCATGTAGATAGACACGTGAAAATAATTACATATCAAGCAAATAATACAAATATTTCACGACAGAATAAGGCGATCATTGAAAGATAGAAACAATGATTGATGTGTTTAAGAACAATGCAGTGATTGAGATTTCGTTAACAATTTACTGTTAAACTAATTAAATATTTCTAAATGCATATTAAGCCCGTATTTTTAGTTATGCATGGTGAGATGAACCAGAAAGAATTCTATTTAAACAATCTATTTCTGAAATATATATATAAAAAAAATGTGTGTGTGTGTGTGTGTGTCTCCACATCAGTTTTAAATGGTTGATCTCTGAGCAAAAAAAAAAAAAAAAAAAAAAAAAAAATCACCGATATATTTGAAATCAACAAGTTTACCTTCTGTGAATATTATAGTTTGGTTTTAAATCATTAAAAGTTGGGTTTTTTGGTTCTATGATAATAAAAACAATAATAAATGGTTGGATTATTAACTTTTTTATGGTCATTTAATGATGGAAACTTTTTCGCCGAAAATGTTTTACTTTTGTAAATGAATTATTAGAAGATGAGCCATAAATGGGCAGAATGAAAAAAAAGATTCGTACCCCCCCACCCCCCTAAAGTTTTATCTTCAACAGATTTGATACTCAGAAAATGCTGTGTAACTGCTAGTTTTTTTTGTTTTTTTTTCACATATAAAATGTTTATTTCAACTGGTCTTGAAAAATTTATTTTGCTTGAGATCAGTTTATTAGGTAAGTAAATGTTAAATTACTATTAAATAATAAAAAAAAAAAGACAAGAATTATATTGTCAGTTAAATTAAATATTGTAATAAATTTGTAAATTTTAAGAATCATTACAATTGCCTTTATAAGGAAATACATTATTACAACTAAAGAATATATTAAAAAAAAAAAAAAATCCAATAAGCCTGAATAGATTTTTGTTTTCAAAACAGGAAATGTTAGATTTTTTTTTTTAAGTAGCAAAATTGTTGAACAACTTTAACACAAAAAACGAATTCTTTTTGTTTACAAGTTTTTTTTTTAATGAAAATAGCTACAAAAACCTGAAGCAAAAAGAGCGTCAGGCTTTTTTTTTTTTTTTTTTTTTAAATCCTTGTTCTGTGCACATTCTAGGTTGTACAATGTGTCAGCTAAACCATTTTGTTTCTGCTCAGACCAACAGTGCTAACGTTTCAACTTATTGGGTTTCTTAACATTGGCATTGCTAGTGTAAGCCAAATTAAAAAATAACAAAACTAATAGGTATATAAAAAAAACTAATAGGTATATTAACTAATAATTATAGTTCATCAGTATTATTTGATTGGATATATACCAAGTGATAACTGAATTTATCTTCATATGTTTAATTCTGATGACACATCTACATATAAAGGCAATTTTTAAATTGTACTTTGAAAACAGTTTCAATTAGGCTTTGTTTAACTGGGGGAAAAATAAATAATCAAAATTATCTTCTAAACGCATACTTACAAAGTAAATGTAAAAATTGAGAAAAAAAAAAGACCAAATAGGAGGTTATAATTAAAAAGGAAATAATTTTTCTTCGTTAAAAAAAAAAAATTTAAAAAAAAAAAAAAAATTTTTTTTTTAAACACGTAGTATGATTAAAAAAAAAAAAATTTTTTTTTAAACACATGTAGTATGATTAAAAAAAAAAAAATTTTTTTTTAAAAACACATGTAGTATGATTAAAAAAAAAAATTTTTTTTTTAAACACATGTAGTATGATTAAAAAAAAAAAAAAAATATTTTTAAACACATGTAGTATGGTCATTAAAAAAAAAAAGAAAAAAAAGACACCATCACACAATAAGTAAAGAATACCCATTGAACCAACCTACACCAAGAAGTTTTTTTATATATAAAATAGAAATCAAACCAGCAGTAGGAGAGAGTATGAAGAACAAACAATTGAACATTAACAGAATAATGAAAGCACAAGATAAAAGTCTACGGAAACGGAAACTAGTGCTATTTGCTGGAAGAGATTTCATTAAAATGTTGATTTACTTATTCCAGAAACCTTATAACATTTTATTTTTTATTTTTAGAAATAAATAAATAAAGATAAAAACAAACAACAAAAGTACAAGAGACAAACATGCAGAATAAATGTATCAGTACATCAAGGGAGAAGAGACAAAAAACAAAGGTGTTATTATTGTGCAGGCAGGACTGGGGGCTGGGGCAATAAACAAGGGTGCACCATTCGTGGAATGTACAGATTATCATTATTTGAAAGAGGGTGATTTTTAACAGTTTAGGATTAACAACCACACATCTGGCAATGAACCCCTACAAGACTAATCCTGATCCCTACTCAATCTCTAAAAAAAAAAAAACATTTTCAGAGCAAAGACAATCTATTTGGATTATTTGTTTGTTTTATGGCACGTGAAACTTTATGGTCCTTTAATATCAAGTTATTATACCTCCTTGGGCATCTCTTATTTTAATCTACAAATTCGATTTCGACTAAACAAATATGAAAAAATAGCTATGGCAAGTAAGTTACAGAGGCATCCATGTTTCATTCCCACATGAAAAGAAATTTATATTATATATATATATATATATATATATATATAATATAATATAATATAAAGTTCCGCCTGAGCGTAGAACACTGTAGACAGCAATGACACTTTCCGGGTAAGTGTATCTTAATTTCAATTACTGTCTGTGCCGATTGCTCACGGCCATGTGGTCCTGAGCGTTTGTCTCGTGATTCTAGTCTTAATCCACGAACTGCGTTCAAGCCCATGCAGCCACCTGCAACCGACACTCCTACACTGATGAGGTAAGAGAGCCTGAAACGACGTTATCTGTAGGTGAAAAACACTTTAATGTTTCAAAAAAATATTTATAGTATATATATATATATATATAAAATTAATGATATATTATAAAATGAAATGCGCTGAAGAAAAGACAAAAGGAAAAAAAAAAATCATCAAAAAACGAATGATTTTACCGATTTCATTGTATCAACGAATGTCTTCAGAAAAAGTGAAGATTTTAAAATTTGTTGAAATAATGGGAAAACATAGGAAAAAAGTAAAAAGAAGTCAAAAACAAACAAACCGCACAACGGGATGTTTCTGGCACATGTTTAACTATCTTTTCTTCTTTTTTCCTGTTTTCCCGTTATTTCAATAAATTTAAAAATCTTTCACCTTTTCTGAAGACGTTCGTTGATCCAAACTAAAACTGGGGCTTGTTTGTGATTGTCCATAACCCGTTTTTCCCCCAAATTTTTTACCTCCCAAATTTTATTCTTTTTTCGGTGTACAATTACCTATCAGGTTGCTAGAAAATTCTGTGTTTTTTTAAATATTTTAGAAGGGGGATCAGTTTCATATATAAATTTAATGTAAACTGATCACCCACTTTTTGACCATGTTGTTGTTTATTCACCGATTTTCCCCCACACAGAAAAAAGAATACAATTTGGTCAGTAAAAAAGTTGGGAAAAACGGATTGTGGACAATTACGAACAAGCACCAAAATATCTCCTTTTTTTGATGATTTTTTTCCCTGTATTTGATTTGTTTTTTCCTTTTCTCTTTTTACACACACACACACATATATATATATATATATATATACAGGGTGAGCCAAAAGTAGGTGGACAGTAAAACACATCTATTTAGAGATCACTTATACGTACACTTACATGTAATAAAACAATTATATTAATGCAAATTAAATGTTATTTATCAACGCAAGTGTTCAAACTGTTTTCCTTCTTGATTTACACAGCTTTGAAGTCTGCCTCTTACGCTTCGACAAAAAAATGTTTTTTACTGTTCACCTACTTTTGGCTCACCCTGTATATATATATTTTTAGAGTACGCAATATTTTAGGGAGGTGGCATTTATGAAGTGGATCACGAACATGGACTGACGATGACATGAGTGTGCCAAGTTGAAATCCGGTAGTTTTATAGTACCACTTTCACTATAGATGTTGGCAACCTTCATGTGGTCCCTCGTTAAGTACTTTGTTTTAGAAAGAATGCATGCTTCTTCAAAATTTTCACGCGAGATGACTGTCGTTAGTTGTTTTTACAATTTGGTTCAATCAATAACACCCATTAAAGATAATTACTTTGTTCCTACTTGCGAGATAGCAAAGTATATATATATATATATACAGGGTGGGCAAAAATAAGGGTCCTATTTTTAAAAATTCATAACTTTTTTATTTATTGATTTTAAAAAATTTTTTTTTTTTGAATAAGTAAAGGACCCCTTCCGAAGCAAGCATGAGCCGTATTAGCCCTAAGGAACGTACCCTCATTTAGAAAACATTATTTTTGCTTAAAAAACTCAAAACAGTGTAAAAAACAATACTTTAGTTTTTGTAAGTTTTAAGAAGTGTTTTTCGGCTAAAATTTGTTTTGTTTATTTCAAAAAATCTCGGAAGGGTCAGTCTACACACACAAAGTTTGGTGAGTTTAACTTTTATTTTGTGGAAGTTATTCAAATTCAAGTTATTCAAATTTAAAGATAGGACCCTTATTTTGGCCCACCCTGTATATATATATATATATATATACACATGCCATCCACAGACAGCTGCTTTACAGTGTCATGGCCGGTCAGTGTGGCTAAACATGGCAAACGTCTCCACGCAGAAATATATATCATTTCTATTTTTACATTTTGGAGGTTATTCGTTGAGTCAATAGAAGGAATGTTTTTTCTTTGAATCATTTAAAAACATTTTTAAAGATCTCATTGAATGCATAATTTTACCGTTATCTTTAATTCCATTCTAACATCGCTCGTTCGTTGATCAAAAAACCTTCGAAGACAATCTACTAAAATAAACTGGTTTGGTCAGGAAATTGGCCTGAGAAGATGTATGCTCAAAACGCGGAAGTAACCACAACATACTTCGGTATCAGTAAACTCTATGTATTATTGAACACTAGTGAAATAAATACCAGAAAATATCTTCCAAAATAGTCTAATTTAATATTTTGAAGTGTATGTATGTATGTATATATATATATATATATATATATAATAAATTTGTTGTGAATTTGTTAAATAAAAAAAAAAAAATTTTTTTTTAAATTTTTTTATTCATACAATTGTTTCAGCTCATTTTCAAAACATGCATTTTTGCTTGATAATAAATTCAAGATGTTTTCAAAAGGTTTCTAAAGTGAATTTTTCCTCTCAAAGAAAACCCCCCCCGGAAAAAACTATAAAATTTTAATAAAATGGATGAATTCTAGAATAAGGCTCTAAAAAGAAAAAAAAAAATTTTTTTTTTAATACAAGGATATTCTTAGAAACTCTAATAAAATGAATTTTATTTTACACACACACGTATGTACGTAGTCAAATTTCACAGAATGTATATAATATTTTATTAGAGAGACTCCAAAAATATCCTCGTAAAATTCCTTTTTTTAAAGCATTATTTCTGAATTCATCCATTTTATTCTTACATTTTTCATAGTTTTCTTATTCATATGTTCATAAACTAATCAATGTTTTCAGTTTTCTAACTAATCAATCATTGAAGAAGAAAAAAAAAATCAAGTTAAAATACAAGTTGGTAACGTCTCTAGAAAGTATTTTTTGGATTACAAACATAAGTAGGAAAACTGGTATATTCTATTTGTCCTCATCAGTGTTGCTATACTATGTTCGGATGAATTTATGCACGAGGAATTTTTATTTTGACCTTTGTTGCTTATTTGCATACGTTGATGTTTCTCATGTACTTAAATTTGATCGCCTAACGATTTTGATGTTTATTTTAACCAGCATACTACATAACCATGTGGAGGAAAATATCAACAACTGATAGCGAACCACGGTGGAGGAGGGGGGGGGGGACATCCGAAGACATCCGCCCGTACACTAGATTAGTGCTACATTATCAGTCAACCCAGTAGAAAAAAGAATTTAATAGAGATGATTCGAAAACATCACGAAAGGAGGAGAAAATAAATTTTTAAAATAAAATCTGAATGCAATGATTTATAAGAACCGTTATATCACGCTCTTCTAAGTGATGACTTATGCCGTCACCACACATGGGTGCATGTTCTTTGCATATGCATGTACAGTGGATTGTACATGCATATGCAAAGAATATGCACCCATATGCACGCACAGATTTCATTTTGTTCTCGATTCTGCATATTCACTCCTAATGCATTTTTGTTTCTAGATTCCTTTTTTTTTTTTTTATCGTAGTGATATTGTGGTGTTTTAAACACAAAATTAAGTCAGTGGTCACTTATATCGATCGTCTGCCCTTCTCCCCTCCTGCATGCACGCACGCACGCACACAAATTAAAGATGATGGATAAGGATCTTCACATTGAGTTCTTCATACTTTTGAAAAACACAATGTTTCATTGCATCTCTGCCATCCAAGAACTAACCATTGGTTTCTTCTCTTACTGTTTTTCGCCAACGTCGTAGCCATTTTCAAGGGCTTGTTACTTCTCAGCAAGAAATTACTAAATATTTACTTTAACCACTCCCCTCATTCTTCTGATGCCTTCATAATTAAATGGAACGATGGACGGGTCATTTTGATTTTAATTTTCAAAATTATAAACAATTATCCAAGAGATGAGAAATCGCACGGAGCATGACGTGAATGTTCTTAAACGTCATCGTTAAACAAATATGCATAAATAAAGGAGTGCTGGCTGCCCAAATATACCTTAACCCTAACGCAGACACATTAGGCAAAGATGGATTTAACCCGAGGAGAACGGACAGAAATTGTCATGAGGAGAGCATCACAGCAAGTTTGTCCTTTGCCGCAGCATAAATCCATCCGTGCACACATGCGTACACACATAAAAGTTATTTCTTTCAATTATCAAATGAGTAGTTTTGGGAATTAATACATTTAATATGTTATGCAGATTTTTAGTAAAGGGATTCAGAGAAAATGTTTTAAGGAGTAGCTTTGTTTAACAAGAACAGTTTGATAAAAGTAATAAAATAAGTTAGTAGATTTCATATTAAAGAGTATTGATTTACTCCTCTCCAGGAGTTAGGCACAAGGCCAGTGTTTATCTTACTCCCACAAGTAAGATGTGACCCAAGATCGGGTCGGGAAAGTGGGGTTTAAAAAATTGCCTGGGCAGCCCCATCGGCATTCCCCGGTAGGGGCGCCTCAGACAGTAAGCAATAAACTTACTCCTCCTCAAAGAGAGGAGACGAAGCCTGGGAGGGTGGACCTCCTAGAACTGTACAGGACAGACCCATAGACCGGCATAAATCAAGCCCCGAAGGCCAAGAAAATACCAGTCTATGGGGTGAAATATCCATCGGAACAGATACTACACTTTGATCTTAGCCAAAAGGCTAAGATTTCATATTAAAGAGTATTACAGACAGATTTTATAGGTATGTGTTTCTGTGTAGTTTGAAATTATAAACTTTATTATACCGAATAGAACGGAACATACAAAGTGTGTCTGTGTGGGGGTGATTTCACATTTGGATTCGGCACTGTGCAAACTGTCAGGCAGATTTAAATCCCGAGGCTGACCCCCTCCATCATTTTACTTTAATTAGTATAACAATTTTCAAGGAGTATTAAGGGAAATGTTACCTGACCCTTTGACCTTTTTACGACCGTGTGACGTTTTTGTTTTTTGCCAACATCCTCCTCTAACTCTTGAAAATTTAAAGGAAAGGGCGAGAGAGGAAATCAAAGCAATTCCTGCCGAGACGCAGAAGTCCTGGAGAATCTCTGAGAATGCTTCCATCAATAACCAATAAAACGTAAACAAAAAAAAAAAAAACTTTCAATTTCTGTAATTCACTTTTAGCAAATGAATAATTAAAATGCGTTCATTAAGATTTTGTTGTTTGTTTTTCAAAAATCTAGATCACGAAAGAGTTGTTTATATAAAAGAATAAAAAATGCAACAGATTTATCTATATCGTTTAAAAACGAGCGTATTTCATTTGACATTTTTATGGCGTCACATGTTAAAGCATTCAGTTTTGAATCCATGTTTCATTTTACATTTTTATGGCGTCACATGTTAAAGCATTCAGTTTTGAATCCATGTTTCATTTGACATTTTTATGGCGTCACATGTTAAAGCATTCAGTTTTGAATCCATGTTTCATTTGACATTTTTATGGCGTCACATGTTAAAGCATTCAGTTTTGAATCCATGTTTCATTTGACATTTTTATGGTGTCACATGTTAAAGCATTCAGTTTTGAATCCATGTTTCATTTGACATTTTTATGGCGTAACATGTTAACGCATTCACTTTTTAATCCATTTTTTTAAAAATATTTTTGACAGTGCATGTAATGAAGGCAGATATACTTTAACTCGATTAGATAATAGATTCCATTGGAGACAAATAAAATTTGAAGAAAACGAAAATAAAAAAAAATTATACTCGATAGAATGAAGAAACATTTTTCTAATATTTCTAATATTACGAAACGATATCCTATGTCATTAGATGGGACGGAAAGTTGGTACTGCTATCAATATAGATTAGAACGAAGAAAAAAAGA
>OY744542.1:48666396-48703896 GCA_963556195.1 Sepiola atlantica
TCATTTGTGGTCTATTTCTTCATCTGATCATATTTATTTACCTGGATTTGGTACGTTATATTCTGTCACCTGAAATAAAAAGAACCAACATTCACAGGATGCCGACCGGGTCCCACAGGTTGGCTATCAAAAGAGCCCCTGCCAATCATGACGCTCGGGTCTTTCTTCTGAGTACGACAGCTTTGGTATTTGTTTGGTGTCATTTTGTCATGATTTTGTTGGTGTATGTGGCAACATCAGGCCCAGGCTTATTTTACCTGTGATCCTGTCATAGAGATTGTGTTTATCTATCCTATATGTAGAAATCACATTCCTTGTAGGTGTTAGATGTTGATCGGGAGCCAAGCATTTCTGGACCTATGTTTATGGGAACTTTTTTTTATTTACACATATAGAACATAATCCCAAAGTTATGCCATCGATTTTTCAAACACCTTGTAATTATCGCCATTTTTGTTGTATAAGTTAATAAAAAAATTTTTGTTTCAGTTCTAGACTTACTTAAGCTGAGCTTCATCAGGCCAAGTTGTCAGGGTGAAAATGGGAAGAAAAACAGAAACAGCTTCTTATTCGTTTTCACTGACAACTTGGCTTGGGGAGGCTCAGCGTAAATAAGTTTAGAACCAAGACATGTATGTATATATATGGGAAATTAAAAAAGAAAAAATCAAAAAGGATGTTTTTTTTTTAAAATATATTAATCAACGTTGCGTCTTTATTTGTAAGACTTCTTCAGGATGATAATATTGAGAAAAATGTCATGCAAGTACGTGAAAATATTGGGTTGACATGATGGGTTGATGGGAAGTAGTAGTAGCCACTGCTGGGAGCAGTAGGACTGAGGTCCGGGCTTAATGAAGTCAGTAGCATATTTTCACGTACTTGCATGACATTTTTCTCAATATTATCACCCTGAAGAAGTCTTACAAATAAAGACGAAACGTTGATTAATATATAAATAAACATCCTTTTTGTTTTTTCCTTTCTCATTACGTCAGATTACTTTCATCCTTCCTTTCTCATACATATATATATATATATATATATATATAGATATATATATATATATATATATAGATATATATAGATAGATATAGATAGATAGATAGTATGTGTGATCTTTATACTGAATGAAATATTTTAACCATAAAGTTTAATCAAAACATTTAAACTAATAATTAGACTAGAAAATTCCAACAGATCAATATTTTAGCAAAACCTATTTAGATAGCATTGAAATTAAAGAAATTCTGAAAGATAGGTAAAAGAGAATAGTAAATTATACATTAAAGTATCAATACTATTCGTATATTAAATATCTATAAAGGTTATTTACCAACATGACTTTACCTAGTCTCCAGTTCTTGCAAGAATTCATACCAAGACGAGATCTTTACTAAGAGCTGGAGATTGGAATGGAACCGGTCACATGCACACCCACCCAACCAACCACCACACTCCAATGTCTTCACAATCACACTACGTTTTTTTTTTTGTTGTTGTTATTGTCATTTTTTTTTTTTTTTAACATTTAAAAAAACATTTTTTTTCAAATAGTCCAAATTTGGTGTTGATACTACAACAGTAAAACTCTTAGAATCTTGATGCTTTTTTTCGATAGCGAATAAGTAATTTTTTAAAATTTTATTATGTGATAACGTTACAAGACTATTTGAACGTCAGCACAAAACGTTGACTATTTTAAAGTAGTGGATGCATTGTGAACCTTATTTTAAATATTTGGTGACGTAATGTTATGTAAGAGGTAAATGTTAAAATTAAACTAAAATTAAACTAAAATAAAACCTACTTAATTATTATAGAAATGCAATCCCAAATTCGAAGAATTTAAAAATTAAGACGCTTCTTTCATTGCGGTGTGATTGTAAAGAAAGGCCAAATATCTTAGCGGAGAATGTGGTGCAGTTTTTTTTATTTTATGACGGGGGATGGGGGGGAGGGGGGGGTCAGTTTGGTTTTGTATAGAATGATCTAACTCGCTTACAAATCATTAAAATATTTAATTTTTCTTATAGTTACGAAAATAAAAGATTCTCTTAGTGAAAATAAATAACTTTGTAATTTAAGTAGATTTTTTTATAACTTAAACGTAGAGTTGAAAATTTATGGTAAAATTCTCTAATAAAAGAATTTGTCACAAACTTGTGGGAAAAAGGCTATTTGCTGGTTCTGGCCAAATAAGGACACCTCAGTTATTTTGCCAGATGGTTTGCGTGTTCATAACGTTATGAGTGGAATGGTGAATAAACAAAGATTTTGTTAGGAAAAATAAATGTTTTGGGCGTCTAGAAATTAACCCTTTTTTTTTTTTTGGTGATGATTTACAATTAATTGATAATGATTTTTTTGTTTGTTGAATTTTACGAATGAAGAAAATTACTAAAAGTGTTGAATATATTCAGAATTGGAGAAATTAGTTTAATTACAGTTTTAAGACAAAGAAAATAATTTCATTTCATTGAAATTAGTTTAATTACAGTTTTAAGACAAAGAAAATAATTTCATCATTTCATTGAAATTAGTTTAATTACAGTTTTAAGACAAAGAAAATAATTTCATCATTTCATTGAAATTAGTTTAATTACAGTTTTAAGGCAAAGAAAATAATTTCATCATTTCATTGAAATTAGTTTAATTACAGTTTTAAGACAAAGAAAATAATTTCATCATTTCATTGAAATTAGTTTAATTACAGTTTTAAGGCAAAGAAAATAATTTCATCATTTCATTGAAATTAGTTTAATTACAGTTTTAAGACAAAGAAAATAATTTCATCATTTCATTGAAATTAGTTTAATTACAGTTTTAAGGCAAAGAAAATAATTTCATCATTTCATTGAAATTAGTTTAATTACAGTTTTAAGACAAAGAAAATAATTTCATCATTTCATTGAAATTAGTTTAATTACAGTTTTAAGACAAAGAAAATAATTTCATCATTTCATTGAAATTAGTTTAATTACAGTTTTAAGACAAAGAAAATAATTTCATCATTTCATTGAAATTAGTTTAATTACAGTTTTAAGGCAAAGAAAATAATTTCATCATTTCATTGAAATTAGTTTAATTACAGTTTTAAGACAAAGAAAATAATTTCATCATTTCATTGAAATTAGTTTAATTACAGTTTTAAGGCAAAGAAAATAATTTCATCATTTCATTGAAATTAGTTTAATTACAGTTTTAAGACAAAGAAAATAATTTCATCATTTCATTGAAATTAGTTTAATTACAGTTTTAAGGCAAAGAAAATAATTTCATCATTTCATTGAAATTAGTTTAATTACAGTTTTAAGACAAAGAAAATAATTTCATCATTTCATTGAAATTAGTTTAATTACAGTTTTAAGACAAAGAAAATAATTTCATCATTTCATTGAAATTAGTTTAATTACAGTTTTAAGACAAAGAAAATAATTTCATCATTTCATTGAAATTAGTTTAATTACAGTTTTAAGGCAAAGAAAATAATTTCATCATTTCATTGAAATTAGTTTAATTACAGTTTTAAGACAAAGAAAATAATTTCATCATTTCATTGAAATTAGTTTAATTACAGTTTTAAGGCAAAGAAAATAATTTCATCATTTCATTGAAATTAGTTTAATTACAGTTTTAAGACAAAGAAAATAATTTCATCATTTCATTGAAATTAGTTTAATTACAGTTTTAAGACAAAGAAAATAATTTCATCATTTCATTGAAATTAGTTTAATTACAGTTTTAAGACAAATAAAATAATTTTATCATTTCATTGAAATTAGTTTAATTACAGTTTTAAGACAAAGAAAATAATTTCATCATTTCATTGAAATTAGTTTAATTACAGTTTTAAGACAAAGAAAATAATTTCATCATTTCATTGAAATTAGTTTAATTACAGTTTTAAGACAAAGAAAATAATTTTATCATTTCATTGAAACAAATATCTCTAAACAAAAAACAAAAAACCCAATGAAAACGAATCTGGCTGGTATCATTTATCATTCCCTTCGTTCATGTTATAACAGTTACAAAGATTTTATTGGTCCAACTTGCAACTATAGCTAAAATGTCTTTATTTTGCAGTAACCGGCAAAATGGCCGATTCTAATATCTAAATAAAAGATTAGATAAAAGAAAAAGAAAAAAATGGTGACAAAATTCTAAAAACACGCAGACTGAAGTCCAAATGCCATTTTGAAAAACACTTCGATCTAAAAGAAGCAATTTTCAACACACATGCAAATCTATTGCAAGATACCGATGCGTATTTACATTCACATCGTCACAAAAAAAAAAAAAAAAAAAATTTAAAAAAAAACTTACTTTTTTTTTTAAAAATAAATAGTACAATTAGGAAGGGGGGGGGGGTTACTCTAATAGTAATAAACTCTAAAAATCTCAGTGCATTTTGATAACAATTATTTTCTTTAAAATTTGATTTTAAAATGTATTATTCTACTTCATGCCTGATAAGGGCACAACCGATTCTATATTCATCTCAGTCAGATGCAAGAGAAATATATTGGCTTTTTATGGTGTTTGTTGATCTGGAGAAAATCTTTGACAGAGTCTCCATGGATGTACTATGGTGAAGGATGTAGAAACTCAGGATAGAGGAATGGCTCATCCGGCTAGTACAATGCATGTACACAAATGCTTGGAGCAGTGCATGTGTAGATAACGCATACACAGATGATTCCAGCATAAAAGTCGACATCCATCGAGGCCAGTCCTCAGCCCTCTCCGATTCATGATCATTCTTGAAGCCTCTTCCAGAGAGTTCTGTACAGGATGCCCATGGGAGTTGTATTCGGATAACACGGTAATCATGGCAGATACAATGGACCAAGCCGAAGAACTGAGGGTGAATCGGTCAAAGACAAAGGCGATAATCAGTGCTAGAAGATTCTGGTCACTATCCATGTGCTGTGTGCAGGAAAGGAGTGAGATGCAATGTGGTTTATGCGCATTATGGGCCCACAAAAATGTAGTGGCTTGTCCGCCTGGAAAGCTGGCAGCAGACCTCAACTGTGTTTGGAGCAGGCATGCACACTTGATTGCCAACCTTACACGGAGGTGAAGTTGGATGATTCCTCTCAAAATGGGAGATTCCTTTGTTATCTTGGAAATATGTTGAGTGCTGGAAAGGGTTGAAAGTTTAGATCTAGGGTAAAATCGGCAAGTTCCACAAACTGTTGCCAGTCCTGACATCGCAAGCTATCGCTCTCGTTACAAGGAGGAGAGTATATAGCAGCTGTGTTAGGAGCGTGATGCTGTATAAAGGTGAGTGCTGGGCCCTCACCCAGTCTTCAGCATAGCGACAGAGAAATGATCAGATGGGTATGCAATGTCGGATCAGATCAGACACGGCATATCAGCTCTGATACCCCGTCGACGAAGCCGAGTATACCAAAGCTGGATGAACACTTGCCGATCAGTCGGCTACGTTGGTTTGACCATGTTGATAGGGTCAACTCTCTCTTGGATAAAAAAAATCCAGAGATCTTAAGGTAGAAGGCCGGGGGGTAAGTCAGACCCCCCCCCCCCCAAAAGAACTTGGATGCAAACCATTGAAAAGCATCTTAGAGAGTGGAATTTGAACAGAATCAATTTACTTTCGGCAGACTTGTAACTCTCGCTTCGTTTATTTTGTCCTTTAGTCCTCACATACCATGAGTGATGTTTCTGACAAAGGGGGAAGAATTACTACAGCAGCAAATATAATGAAATTCTCTTCAGTTACAACTTGCAATATCTTGTTTATTCTTTGGATTTATATTGATAAAAGTTAAATGGGAACAGAATTTTCTCTCTTCTCTTTGTAAATGTTCAATTCTTTCTCTGGTGTCATTAACAATTTCTCCCTCGTCTACTTCAATGCCGTTTTCAAATTTGGTGTGCGCACTATTGTGTATCTTTATGTATATAAAAAATTAGCACATCTTAAAGAAAAAAGGCCACTAGTCAATATGATGGGCTTATGGTTTTAAGTTGTCTTTCACAAAAAACGAAAACTTTAGAGAATGAAATGTTTGCCTTATTATCAAATCGTATTTCTGTCTGTTTTTACACAGTCCAAATCTGAAATTTTTTTTTGTTTTTTTTTTAAAATTAATTTACTATTAAAAGGAAAATCAAGTTCGATTTCTAATGTGTTAGCTATTGATATTAATTTTATATAAACAGTCAAAGTTGTGCTTCCGTCTCATTTTTGCACGTTTTTTTTTCCTTTTTTTTCTTCCTCAAGATGTAATGGGATTTTGCCCACTGTTTAGGCTGATTTGATCCAATAATTATTATTTCCATTATAACTTTTTCATTCATCACAAGATGACATTACATTTGTAAGGAGTTTTACACTTGTTTGAAGCCTATAATTTTAGTTATACACTGAAGATTTACTTCTAAACCAATAGCACACACGAATTTCCAACAAATTTTAAGTTATAATTTGGTGGCTAATTGTACTACCAAAATAAATTTGGTACCATTGTCATTGTTTTGCAAAGATCCATAAAAGTGTTTTTTAGATATAATGAATATAAAATTTTAGTTTTCGATATCTAAGTATCATTTTTCGAGTCTTTGGTATGACTCGCCTGAGGATTGAACCAGAGTCTGCTGGCCCATTAGTGAACACTACCCATTATACCAAATGGGCCAGTAATACTATTTAGCATTAAAATATTTTAATTAAATAATAAAAAAAAAAAATAATTAAAAAAATTAACTTATTTTGTTATCGAAAAGCAGATTCTAAGAATTTATGACTATCAGAGTATCAATGACAAAAGTGGACGATTTAAAAAAAAAAAAAAAAGAAGACCTTTCATCTCATGGAGGTATGATTGTTAGAAACACCAATATACTTTATTTGTAATATAAAGTATATTTTACATAATATAGAGGAGAGAGTTCAAACATTTCATAATAGTAGATAGTCAGAATAGACTCTAAAAAGGTTGAATATTGAATTAAACAAATCATGGGGGGGGATAGTTTTATATTTAAACGGATTCACAAAGAAACTTAATGAATTTTAATCCCTAACAAAAGTAAATTAAATGTACAAAATGAATACATTAAATGGTAACGTAGAAGCAAATAATTTTTGGATTGAATCAAATATTTAGAAAATAGGGAAAAATAAAAAAATTAATCAAGTCCTGTCAATAAATATAAAAAAAAAAAAAAAAAAAAAAGAAAAAAAAAAAAAGTTGAACTCCCTTAAAATGTCAGATTTATAGCATACAGATTGCACGAAATAACGAAATATAAACTTTTCATGACTTTTCATGACAGAAGAGAAAAACTTGTTCAGGTATTATTGATATTTGAAATGAATGGAATTACAGAATCCAATGATTAAATAGATTAATACGAAGCAAGACTATTATTTTATAAGAACTGGGATTTGCCATCAGCATCTGATAAAAAGACATTCACTAGAGAAGACAATTATAGCACTCCACACAGCAGCCCTTTTTTTAGGGAGACAATGTATGAAGGCGATGTGAAATGAGTTGGGTGATTATTGTTTTTTTTCTTTGTGTATAACAGGATTCTCGTATCATACAAGATTTTGATTTGAAGAGGAAAACTAGATCTAAAAGTATAACTTCTCGTGTAGTCAGAGGGAGGGAATCTGAGAATGCAGTTCCTATTTATTTCATCCCCACGAGGGTAAACTTAGACACAAGACCGATACGCAACTCCCCCAAAAAGGGGGGAACTCGGGATGGGAGAAAAATAAAAAATTTCCCAAGTAAAGGATTTCTCCTGAGGACAAAAACAGATACTACACTTTGGTCACAAGGGAATCTGAGTATGGAGTCATCAATTTGTCAGAACCTGTTTTACTTTTTGTAAACCAACCACAAAGTTAAATGATTAGAGAAAGATTATATATATATATATATATATATATATATATATATATATATATATATATAGAGAGAGAGAGAGAGAGAGAGAGAGAGAGAGAGAGAGAGAGAGAGATAGATAGATATATATATATAGAGAGAGAGATAGATATATATATAGAGAGATATAGATAGATATATATATAGAGAGAGATATAGATAGATATATATATAGAGAGAGATATAGATAGATATATATATATATAGAGAGATATAGATATATATTGAGAGATATAGATAGATATATATAGAAAGAGATATAGATAGATATATATATAGAGAGAGATATAGATAGATATAGAGAGAGAGAGAGATATAGATAGATATATATATAGAGAGAGATATAGATAGATATATATAGAGAGAGAGATATAGATAGATATAGATATATATATATAGAGAGAGAGATAGATAGATTATATATATATATATATATAGAGAGATAGATAGATTATATATATATATAGAGAGAGATAGATAGATTATATATATATATATATAGAGAGAGAGATAGATAGATTATATATATATATATAGAGAGAGAGAGAGATAGATAGATTATATATATATATATATAGAGAGAGAGATAGATAGATTATATATATATATAGAGAGAGAGATAGATAGATTATATATATATATAGAGAGAGAGATAGATAGATTATATATATATATAGAGAGAGAGATAGATTATATATATATATAGAGAGAGAGATAGATAGATTATATATATATATAGAGAGAGAGATAGATTATATATATATATAGAGAGAGAGAGATAGATAGATTATATATATATATATAGAGAGAGAGATAGATAGATTATATATATATATATAGAGAGAGAGATAGATAGATTATATATATATATATAGAGAGAGATAGATTATATATAGAGAGAGAGATAGATAGATTATATATATAGAGAGAGAGAGATAGATTATATATATATATAGAGAGAGATAGATAGATTATATATATATATAGAGAGAGAGATAGATAGATTATATATATATATATATAGAGAGAGATAGATTATATATATATATATAGAGAGAGAGATAGATTATATATATATATATAGAGAGAGAGATAGATTATATATATATATATAGAGAGAGAGATAGATAGATTATATATATATATAGAGAGAGAGAGATAGATAGATTATATATATATATAGATATAGACAGATATATATATATATATATATATATATATAGATAGAAAGATAGATATATAGAGAGAGATAGAGATAGATATAGATAGATAAAGAGAAAGTGTGTGTGTGATAACCCCCTACTGATAGCATTCCGCTTACCAGGATTCCAAGGGTGGAGGGGTACAAACTCTCTTCATGTCATACATAATAGATTTTCATTTCTTCCCAACATTCATCAGAGTCAAGTTTTATTGTTACCAAGCAGAGCTCATAAAAATTATGATTATTTTTTTGTTTTTACATTATAATTTTATCTATTATACAGTTGTAGAACTTTTCTTTAATCATAACAAAGAGTATACTTTCCTATCCCCATCCACATGTGAATTACCCCCTTCCCAGTGTGGCGAGTTTCACCTGCATTTATATAGGTGTCCTCATGCAGATGTCTACTGCCGATCGACTCCGAAGATATGATGACCATAATAGCAATTACGTATATTAATAGACAGAAAAAATTCTGTTTCATATAATTGAGGATCCGAAGAGTGTTTCGTTGTAAACGATATTTGTTTAACTTATTTCCGACTTTCTTTCCATCGACCATTCAGATAATGACCGTGAAGTCAATAGTCCAAACACTCAACTCTGACTCGGGGAAATTTTAAAGAGTCAGACTTTATGCTAAAAAATCTTCTTCCACTATTGATAAATAAAATAATATTTATAGCAAAAGAACGGCTCGTGTTTTTTCAAGACCGAATTATTCAACATTTTTTGTTTCTTCTTTCCTTTTCTTAATGAAATTTTTTTTTTTTTAAGTAACTCCTAAAGCAACGAACTTGCTTTGAATCCGACCCCAAAGACCTGCTCCAGATAGCAGTCAACATAGAATATAGAGTTTATAATCCGAAAAAGACATAAAATGATCTGTTTACATTTTAATATAATCAGAGGATTCACTTAAGTATCATTCAAGTAAACAAAAACATATCCCATGTTATACACAAAGAAATAGAGTATATATCCTCAGTATACACACTATAATAATCACATGAAAATAGGAGTGGAAGCCATAGAAATGGTAAACATTGAGTTTCACTGTCACATTTTCATTTTAATTACACAAATAATCACTTAACAGGCTTTCTACTCTACCATAATCTAAGAACAATTTTTGAAGAAAACAAAAAAACTTCAAATATTCAATTCATCAAATTAAAGAAAAATTCATTATTATTTATATCATTCTTTATAACTTACAAATTTGTGTGCATTTATATTAAAAAAAAAAAAAAAATTATAACTTTCATGATCTTTCCGAGATGAGGTCTTGAATGTTTTCTTCTCATCTTGGTAGCTGCCATTTTCACGATCCAGCTGTTTTACACTTTGCTGGTCTTCTTTCGGTGTTACTTGTAGTAGTAGTAGTAGTAGTAATCTTCAGAGAATTTCAAACTGAACCCTTTATTTGATCCCCTCAGATTGCTCTCAATCTGCGTTTCATGTTCTAAATAAAAGGTTCAACTTCAAGATTCCCAAAACTACAACAATTAGCTGAAGAAGGCAGGTGTAAAACAGCCGATACCCTGTGAAAATTACAGCAACCCGGATGAGGAAAACACTCCGAAACATGAGAATAATGTAAATTACTAGATTTTCTCATAATTTATAAATGATAAAACAAAATTAAATTTGGATAAACTCTGGCTTAATTGAGCAGAAAGAGACTAATAGAAGAACGGAGAAAGAAAAGGAGAAAAAAAAAAAAAAGAAAAGAATTTCAACTCACCTTTTTCTTCTTCTCAGGCGGCTCATCCGATGAGATGGGCGCTCCTGCAGAAGTTGAATTGACCATTGGTGAAATGCTATAAGTTGAAAGCAGATCCTGTTGACTGTCATTGCTCATTGATTCCACAACACTGGTCACAGGAGCGGTGATCGCTTGAGTAACCATGGTAGCCGTATTACCTACAAGATAATGGCAAGCGAAAATAAACATTAAGTATAAAGAATGTAGAAATTTTCCTCATAAAAGATGTTCTTCACCAAGCCAACACTTTCCTAAAATACAAAGGAAAAGACGTGCAAAAAAGCAGATGTAATTATTTCAGGTAAATAAAACTTAACTAATTTAGTTAATTAACAATAAATAAATATTACAAATTTTCATTGAAAAATGCAAAAATATTGGTTAAAATATGAATATGTTGTTAGAATGAGTATCATATAATTTTGATGGGATTTTTGTGTTAACTTAATGCACAAAGGAGAAAACGTATGAAGAAATTCATTTAAAGTTTTTTGTTTTTTGTTTTAACGAATTATTGACAAAAATGGTCAACTGAAAATGTTCCTTTTGACTTTAGAGCAAAGGTTAACAAATCGTATTAAACATGCAAGGAACACTAGCTACTATCATGCAGTTTAGCAGATCAACTCCCGAGCAAATACATTCAAATTAAAATATCTTGTGTGTTACATAGGGTTTATACATGCAAGGTTCGCCATTTTAAGTCTATCAAGTTCTGATAAGGTGAATTCGTGAAATTTAAAAAAAAAAAAAAAAAAAAAAAAAAAAAAAATTTATTTTTTTATTTTCTTTGAAAAACAAAAAACAATGAGAATCTTTCACTAAAATAAAAATACTGAAAATAAATATGAAATTATATTTTTAATTTTAAATCCTGTCAAAAAAAAAAAAAAAAAATTTGTAAGAGTGTAAAATAAATGACAAAAGAAGAAACTGTTCTAAGTTATTTAAAAACCAAATAATTCAAAGCAAAATGATATATAGATAGACCGGGTGTAGAATAAGCTGAAAGATCTTATTTCGATTCATACATATTTCTTATTTATCATACTACAGTAACTGCTCGATACATTATAAAGAAATCCTTGCCATGTTTATCTCTAGACATATAAAGTTAGGTATGTGGATATGTTTATGTATTTGTATGGACAGGATTCACTTATAAACCAATCAACTGACCATTATGAATTTTGGAGCAAAGTTGCTAGGCGTAAGGGATTCAAACATGGGCTATATTTAGTTTAATTTTGTTTCATGCAAAGGGCAGAAAAAAAGGGGTGGAAGCCCTTTGTCAAAATTCAGATACCTCAGTTTTTTTGTGAACTTTTAACAATAGGTATTAAGCATCAATTGATAAATATTTTTTAAATTGAAAATTCAAATATTTCAGATTTGCATTAAATTTGATTCATAGTCATTAGAGTCCAAATAAGCCAGATTCCCTGAATTTCAATTTCTTCTTAAAACACCCTTAAGCTTAAGCCTTAGATTTGAGACATTTTCCA
Organism: Sepiola atlantica; assembly: GCA_963556195.1. NCBI lineage: Eukaryota > Metazoa > Mollusca > Cephalopoda > Sepiida > Sepiolidae > Sepiola > Sepiola atlantica. The sequence continues at coordinate 48,678,805 of OY744542.1, forward strand.
GAATAAAAATGACGTAATGGACTTTGATCAAAATTGGAATAAGGATTTTAGATTTAGTTGCATTATATCTTGATGCCAATCTTCGTAACAAGACATAAAAGTAGCGGAAAACCGTTCTGTTCGGGGAATTAAATTTTTCATGTACTGGGACAGATATTCTTTTAGTTAATATAAAAAAGTTAGTTTGATTAAACTTTAGACTTAAATAGCATTACAACTGAAAAATCGTTATTTGATTCTGACTAGCCATTTCTTGAATGTTCTTTAACTAAAAAAGTGCAATTCGCTTAGGGTTTTTTTTTCCGAAAATACTTATTCCAGCTAGGATGTTTGTTAGACCGGCATTTTCCGTTTATGATCTAAACAGTACCAGTCATGCGCTTATTACTACTACTGTGACTTCACATAATTTTGGTATCATTTAGGTTCTTTGTATGTTTTACGGCATATATATCCAGTAGTTTTGGGGCTAGATAGATTTTTCTTTTTTACTATGCAGTCTGTCTGAAAATAAAAACTAGTTATTTCCGTTCAGTTCTTTATATTGTATTTTTTTGTTTTCTATTATATTCCTTCATTGAATTAACAAATATAAATATTTTCCTATGGGGAAATAAGAGAAAAGACAGAGGGGGATGGGGGTGTAACGAGTGAAACAAAAATGAAAGGTTTAAATAAAAAAAATAAAAAAACTCCCTAGCAATGCCGAGTAGGCACAGGTAATTTGATAATAAAAGCGAAATACAAAAAAAATCTCACCATATAAGTTAATTTGATCATATTGTTTTATTGTCATATATATATATATATATATATATATATACATACATTGGGTAAAACTAATTCGAGCTTCCGGCACTTGACAATGTTTACATTGAGATATCACTTACATTCAAGTCAGTGTCGTATGATAGCACAGGGGTAGGAGCGCCGACTATCAGCTCGACGACTTGAGGCACTAACTGGTCTAGTCGCACTGAAGAGATGTGATACAGCGAAACAGTCTGTATGTGGAATATATATATATATATATATATATATATATATATATATATACACACACACACACACACACACACACACTAATGAGTCACTGCTTCTCAGGAGCAAGGGACTACTTGAGGATAAGGATTTAAAAGGATTGGAAACAATTGGTGGAATGGGATGGAGATTACTTAAGAATTGATTATCTCCAAGAGGACAGCTCAACAAGTATTTGAAGACGACCATGTTGTAGTCGGTTGGGAAGCAGTCTCGTGGTATTTTCCACAGATGGGATGTTCTAGGAAGGAAACTTTGTTCATGGAAGTTCCGTTTGATTTTTGGTACAGAAAGAGGAAGAAAGGAATGTTTTTAATATATATATATAAAATGCCAATTAATAAATACTAGAATCTCTAAAAGAAAGTATTATAGGATCTGAATAAAATTATTTAGTAGATAAAAAACTTAACATTTATTTTCAAGATCAGATCAAAATTAGACTCATTATTTTCTCACATTGTCATACTTGATTTAAGAATCTATCTCAAACTGGCCTCATTTGAAGTTAAACCTGGCAGCCATGCTACTACGGAATATCAATTACTAACAGCATTCCTCACAACAAACGTGTTGGTAATATCGAGTAGTTAGTCAATTATTACCAACGATACTCATTATGGTACACATTATGATTAAAAGAAATTACTTTTTTATTTGTTTTTAAATTACAAAAGAAAATATAATCAATCACTATGATGAAAATTAAATGTAAAAAAAAAAAAAATTTTTTTTTTTGTTTTAAATCACTTTATTCATCAAAAATTAGGAAGATCTTCAGATGATACTAGACCAGTGCTCTTCAAACTTTTTTTGTCGCGACCCCTTTTTGGAAAAATTTTTTTTTCGTGACCCACCAAAATTTTTTATAAATAAAAAATAAGTTTGAATATTATTTTTAAAATTCCATAGTTATAATTTTGGCGACCCCCTTTCTATGGTTACGCGACTCCCCTGGGGGTCACGACCCCCACTTTGAAGACCTCTGTACTAGACCACCTGTGACCTGTTGGGTCAGTATTCGTTACATATATTATTATTATTATTATTAAATATGTATGAAAATCTTATGGAATTACAAAATATTTATGAAATTATTCTAATGTCATAATAGAACCCCCCCCCCTCCCTCTTTGGAAATTCCAAAAGGTTTCATAAATATTTAGAATTTCCAAATATTCATGTAACTCTTGTGATGTCATAATAGACTTCCCCTCTCAATTATTTACATCATTCCATTGATCACTTAGCATTCGCACTTTATTTATGCCATTCACCCCCCCCCCCCAAAACATTCTTGTACAGATGAAAAGTGTGCATGATGACAAGCAGGCAAGACAACAGCATCAGAATGATTAGTAGTATATCGATTGCAGAAAAGATGAGTTTGTTATGCCAGTTAGAGACATAATACAACCAGAAAGCAAATTTCACTTTTTTATTTATTTATTTATTTTATTTATTTTTTTTATTTTTTTTACAAAATGAAGTCTGAAAATAGTTTAAGAAAAACGATGAATCAGAGAAAAATAATTCTTGATAATCGTTGCAAATTATGTTCTGCGATTTTTGTCACATGACAGGTGTTTGACTTTGTTTCTCACATGAAGAAAATACTTATTTCACAATGATATAATAATCATGCCTGGCCCTCAGTCATTGGCTTTAGTTAGATGACTGCCAGGCCTTGTTATAGGTATTGCCTTGATCAATAATTTGTGATTTTTGTCACATGACAGGTGTTTGACTGTTTCTTACAAGAAGAAAATACTTATTTCACAATGATATAATAACTATTCCTGCCCCTCAGTCATTGGCTTTAGTTAGATGACTGCCAGGCCTTGTTATAGATATTGTCTTGAACAATAATTTGAAATTAAAAAACTAATTCAACAAATCAAGAAAAAAAGAAAAAAGGTGTACAACATTTCATGCATCCATTGTTTCTACAAACAAGACAACAAAATACCTTAAAAATAAAATTTAAAAAGGAAACATAAGTAACATTTAATAAGCAGTTGACAAAAACAAATTTTTTTTTTTTTAAATTAAAAAAAAAAAAAAAAAATAAGGCATGTTTAAAACATAAATAAAGCAAAGGCAGACGATAAAAAAAAAATAAAATTAAATAAAAATAAAGTGCATTATTAAAATAAAAATGGGGGAAAAAAATTAACGGGATTTTAAAAAAGACAAAAAAGTAAGCCGCCAAATGTCTTTACAAAAAGGTTTACAGAAAAAAAAAAAAAAGTACAGACAGAGAGAAAGAGAGAGGTGCTTTTATCTGAAACTGTTGCTATAAAGAATAAATCTGAATAATAAAGTGATAAATAAAAATCATATATATATATATATATATATAAAGATATACATATATATATATATATGAGAAAGGATTTGATATAAGAAGAAGAAGGAGAAAGAGAAAGAATGAAATTAAAACAAAACAAAAAAGACAAAGTGGCCAATAACAAGCGGCCAAACTAATAGAAGCAAAAGCTGTGCGTTAGACAAGACCAAAGCAGTGGTTACCTGCACTAGTGTTTGCAGTAGAAGTGGTTGTGTTGTGACTGTCATCTAGGGAGATATTATTTGAATTAAGAGCCTGACCGCTCGCACATATATGTTGGCTGACAGGCACTGAGGAGGAAGAGGGTATAGCAGCAGGACTATGACGCGCTGCTGGTGGCATTGAACTGGGGGCACCAGATGACTCTGCACTGCCAGGGGTGAGGAGACGATTATTACTGCCATCACTGTTACAATCACTGTTGTCATCAACGGGCTTCCCTTCATCAGTGTAGTTATTCTGCAGTGGCATAACCATGTCATCCATACCGGAGCCGACCGGCTGTGGAATCATGGTATTGCTGCCACAGTTAGCTGGTAAACATCCTTCTTTAGACATTGAAGGGTGGACCATTTGTTTCATAGAGTCCAATGTCCGATTGGAATTAGCACTAACGGTGTTGGAACTTTGCTGCGTGTTGGCTGCAGAGGGACTGCCTGGACTACAAGAGTTTAATTGCTGAGTCATAGAGTTAGGCACTGAAGAGGCAAACTGACCCACAGATGAACTAGGAATGTTGTTGATGCCAGGTGAAAAATTCATCGGCCCAAGGTGGGAGGGTGATGGTCCACCAGGTCCCATTCCAGGAGGAGGGTACATTCTGGGTGGTGGCTGGCCAGCAGGGGCTCCTGTTCGCAGCTGATGGGTACGATTAGCTGCAGCGGTATTGGCAGCTGCAATCATGGCTGCCTGGGCTGCTGCATGTGCACCTTTCACTCCGGGTACAATGGATGGTGTCGCACACTGCCCACCTGGTGACATACTCATGTTGTTGGCACTCCCAACACTCGGATGGGGAGGGTGAGAATGTGAGGGAAGAGGTGAGGCCTGGGCTGGTGGAGCCGGTGGTTGTTGTTGCTGCTGTTGCATGGAATTCAGTGAATGGTTTGAACTTGGTCCGCCATGAAGAGGTGGTCCACCAGGAACTGCAGAACTACTATGACTGTTATAATTGCTACACTGTGAGTTTATATTCCCTGTTTGCGGATAGCTCGAACTATTATAGTTAGATTGTGAGGACATATTTCTATTCATGGGCATAGCACTGTACAAAGATCCTCCCGATAAGGAGCTCATTTGGTTGGGTCCATTGTACACATTTTGCTGGGGATAATTCTGCATCCCTGCAGGGTTCTGTTGCCGATGGAAACTTCCTAGAAGCAAAGGAAAGAGTGTGTCAAAGGTCAAAGGTCAAAAGCTAAAGCAGATCACCGACTGAGGAACAAGCAAAAATGAACAAATCAGATCGTTGCTTATATAATTGAGTGAAACGCTCAGGGAAGAGGGAAAAGGAGAAAAAGAGAAAAAAGAAAGCAAGATGGAGAGAAACAACGAGGAAGTTTAAATCCGGTAGGATATGTTTTTGTTGATCACGTTTAGAAATACCAGCGCCAACGAATATTTAGTCTTGCTTCGTTACGTTTTGCACGTTGACTGAATGAAAATCCTTTAAATCTTTCAAATAATAAATCTAAAAATCAGAGAAAATGGGCGAGTTTGAGTATGGAAGACCATCTTGCTAATTTCAATTGTTTTTGAGTCAGCACAAATGTCGCTGCAAATTCCAAGCAAATATTGAAAGATACAAAACATGAATCGTTTAAGCAAGTGAACAAAACATCTCTTTGAATATAAACAACCTCAAAAAATTGACAAGATACTGAAAAGGGTTGCTATTGTAGCCTTTGAAGAGCTAGAGAAGAGGAAGAAATCATTTGACCAAAGAGAAATAGAAAATGCAATGGTTTCAGCCTTTTATGGCATAAAAGAAAATATCATCTGGTAGCATTTTTATTTTATTTCTGCTTCATTACATATACCTGTCAAAACAAACTTATATCACATATATATATAATATAATATATAATATAATATAATATATATATTATATATAATATATATATTATATATAATATATATATTATATATAATATATATATTATATATATTAAAAAATTGAACTTTTTTTAATAATAAAAAAAAAAAATTTGTTGAACGCTTTTCAATAATAATTGATAAATAATAATAATTGATAAATAATGTTCCTTCAATAAATTTCAACTTTTTCATTCTGTTACAATGTATAACATAATTATGACACAAAATTAGATACGGACCTCTTTTTAACTAGTGTGAAAGCAGTTACCAGTTCTTAAAGGAAAAGGGGGAAAAATGGGGAGAGGGGAGGAAGAGAAAGAACTTTATTTCTTTTTTTAAATAACTTTTAATCCTTTTACTCTGATAACTATTACTTGAGAAAATAATTTCAAGCAACTGATAAAAGGACACCTTGTTCCAATCCTTATAAAAAAAAACTGCTATATATATATATATATATATATATATATATAAAAAGAGGCCGTTTTGCCTGCAAGCAAAATGAGGACATTTCAGTTATTTTGCCGGTAACTACGATAAAGCATATAGTAAATAAATAACGACACCACTGTTGTTATTTTACAGGACCTTTTTGTAAATATGGAATTGAAAATAGTATCGCGCATCAAGTTTTTCTTCTTATACAAAGTTAAAATGATGACAAAAAAAACATTTGTGAAAAGATACTCAGAAAAGAATGCGGTTAAAGAGAGATAGCAATTGTTCATGCGCATTTTTTTTTTTTTTTAATATTTTTTAAAAAATTTATTTATTTATTTTTTTATTTAAATATTAAAAAAAAATTATTTAATTATTTTTATTTATTTAAATATTTAAAAAAAAATTATTTATTTAATTATTATTTTTTTTTTTTAAATATTTAAAAAAAAAATTATTTATTCGATTTTGATTTTTTTTAATTTTTTTAAAAAATTTATTTATTTAATTATTTTTAATTAATTAATAAAATGTCCTTTTTTGAAATCAAGCATCAGGAAGTTTCATCAGATGTCCTGCTGGCTTAGTAGGCCGAGAGCAGGCTCAAGGCGTTTCCACAAATTATTTGAAGATGAACAAGGAATGGCAAAGATTTATTTGAACTTAAAATAAAGGAAGGAATAAAATTCAAAACAGCTACTTCGTAACAATCACCCCATCATAAAAAAAAAGGTACACTTTCTAGTGTGGGTACCGCAAAAGTGGCTACTTGAATGGTGCAGGGTCTACGGGACCTGCCCTATGAAAGCCAATTCAAGAAACTTAACCTTTTCTCCCTTGAGTGCCGACGATTACGCGATGATCTCAATTTGGCCTACAATGGTCATTACGATATACCTCAGGACCTAGTATTCATTCCTGCACCAGAAAGAAGTCTACGCGGATGCCACAAGAAACTATTTCACCGCTGATTTCGGTTAAACCAGAAGAGGTCCGCCTTCTCTATTAGGATGCCTGGACCTTAAAATAGTTTCCCCAAGAGAGGTAATAAATGCGCCAACAATGAAGCAATTCAAGGTGAATTTGGACAGGTGCTGGGCTACTGTATCCTTTTCTGTGTAAATTTCTACCACCCTTTCCTTACATGGCAACTGAAACATGCTTGTTTTATTTTTTGCCAAATTAATTGAACCTCGTAGTAGTTTTTTTATGTTAATTGTTTAATGACTACATGATCGCAGAACGTAATTTATTTATTTTTAACTCTAGGTGATTTATGAATGTATGTATGATGTATGTATATATATATATATGTGTTACCCCTCCTCTAATTCTTTGGAAAACCCTAGCTGTGCCAGTGGCTATAAAATAGACCGTTTTGAGGTCTTGCATCGAGCAGATTCCAAGAACCATTTGAAAATATTGGAATCTGTCTCTATTGCTATTCGAAAACCTTCCTTGTGCCGGCAGAAGGAATTTGTAAGATCGCTTAATCTCTTTGAGGAACTTTGAACTCCTTCCCAATTTTTTTTTTTTTTTTTTTTTTTTATCCCCTAACGTAGTGTCTTTTAATCGACTTTTAACGAAATCATTAAATTGAATTTTATTCGCTTTAACGTTAATTTTGGCACACTCAATTTCCCCATTTTGCTCTTTCTTTCGACGTTATTATTAATTAAAACTATCGATTTTCTCCTGACGAGATGATAGTCGAAAGGGCCTTAGAGAGATTTCCGCGTATTCTTTTTAAATGTATTTATAAATTTTGTACCTCAAAACATTTATATATATATATATATATTAAATTCCCGAAACAGTTTTTCATGGTAAACAACTGATGATCCCTTAAAATAGTGTTAGAAACTAACTAATATAATAACTGTAAAAAATAAATTGACTTACATGAGTGATTTTCCACTGGAAGACTTGAGACTATAAGTTTTTTTTTGTTTTTTTTGTTTTTTTTATATAAATTTTTTTTGTTTTTTTATATAGTTTTAATGGTTGACAAACTTCCGAGACTATATATATATATATATATTTGTATCATAAAATTATGATACAAATCAGTCTGACAATGGCTTTCTTGCTGTCGGGTTGAGGTATGTTTCTGTACAGACCAAGAAGATCACCCTCCCAAGCTTTTCCTTCTCTTTGAGAAGGGGTTAGTTTATTGCTAATCACCTGAGCCACTCCTATCAGAGAACGCTGACGGGGCTGCTCAGGCATCTTTTGTAGGCTAGAAAACGTTTATCCTAGTGTGCTGGCCTCTTCTAAACAACATCTTACCTTGTGTCTAACCTCCCCTGAAGAGGAGGTAAATAATATGAACTTATCTGTTACAAAGTTTAAAATTTTATTTCCCAAATTCTGTAACTCATTAAAATAGAATTTTTGAAATTACTTTATTTTCAATCATTTTCATTTGTAAAAAAAAATTTTACTCCTTAAATGAGGCAAACATGAAAATAGTGAACATTTTTTTTTTTTCTGCCACCAATTTCTTTTTCTATTCATTTAACGTCACCTTGTCGAGGGTTCAGAGTTTTTTTTATATTATTCAAGCTCACTCTCCAGTTCTCATGGTTCAGCAGGTCAGCAGTCTCCAAAAAATTCCACTCTAGGCTAATAAAGAACACGGCTGGAAAGTTGTAATGCTATCATCTAGTAATTCAAAATTCAAAAATGAAAGAAAATATGGAACACTTATTCGTTATTAAAATGCAGACAGATTCTAAGAGTTCATAAGCATTGGCGGACTCTTAAGTAAAATTGCAAAGTTTGGGAATTTTTCAGATAATTTGGATTATTCGGACTACTATTCTCACATACCTGTGGTGAGATAGATGAAGTTCTAAGTGACTGAGGGGTTGAAGGTTCAATACTCACTACAGGCGACACTAAGAAAAATTTTTTTTTTATCTTTATAACACTTCTACCTGGTCATGGCTGCTGAAACGAGGACAACTTACGCCTCGTGGATTAAATAAAGAGTTCAGTTCGAAATGCCGTATAGTTTCTTGAGTTCGAAAAGATGCAACTGAAGAAAGTCAGAGATTACATCGGCTGAAATATTGTGAAAATAACGACCAAGATGTGAATGGTAATCCAAATAATCAAAATAGGAGTACAAAAAAATAAAATAAATAAATTTAAAAAAAATAAATAAATTAAAAAAAAATAAAAATAAAAATAAATAAATAAATAAATTAAAAAAATAAATAAATAAAAAAAAGAAGCCCCTAACGATCTTTGAGGAGAAAAGGAAAACAATTAAAAAAATTTTTTTCCTTTAAAGAAAAATAAGTTCGATTAGATATAAGGGGTTTAAGTCCGCAAAAATATATTAATCACATGCAGAAAACAAGATTTTTTTCAAAGAATATTTAACTGCTATGAACATTCTAGTCTAAGATGATATTAACATTTAGACCATCTTTCAATCCATGCATCGAATATTATAATTTCAATGATTTAATTCTCAAAGTTAAACATGCCTTTTTGTTTAGAAATGAAAAGTATTGTATGATGGGGAAGGGTCTGTTTTTTTTTTGTTTTTTTTTTCCTTCTGTCCTTGCATGCAGTAATTATACTCTCTAAATTAGAACAAAATATGAGCAGGATCATTTCCCTATAAAGAAAAACATTTAGTATTTTAAGAGAATATAACTGAAATGGATCAAAACCATTAGGGATGTAAAAAGAAAAAAAAGAAAAAAATGAAAAAAAACGAAAAAAAGAAAAAAAAATGAGAAAAAGAAAAAAAATGAGAAAAAGAAAAAAAATGAGAAAAAGAAAAAAAATGAGAAAAAGAAAAAAAATGAGAAAATTTTTTTTTTTTAAATAAAAAAAATAAAAAAATAAAAAAAGCCTCCTCATCTGCTACAAAGACTCCATTCTTCATATATCTGAAAATAAGTGAGGTTAAAAGACATTCAAATGATATATTTTTTGTAATTAGATAAAAGGGGTGGGAAACAGGGTTGTGATAGATTGATCAGTATTTGACAATAAGCTAAAGAACTAAACAGTGATTACTCACCAGGAAACTGGGAATTGTACTGGCTAAAATGGCCTCCCATCTGAGAGGCTGAGGCGGCCACAGCATTCATCCCTGCCATTGGTTTATTCCCAGTGTTGTACATCTGATTAGGACCAACAGGTGGCGGCATTATATGCTGACCAAAGCCTAGGGGAAAAGTGCAGGTATACTCAGGGATTAACTTGGGGCGAAGTCTCGGTTTTCTTTCGACGGGATTCGGCTTTTTTGGCTAAATCTTTAAAACTTACAATTACACAATCTTACACAATATGGTATTTATTTTCCCATCTCTAACTGTCTAAAAGAATCTCGAAGCCGTCATATTTTTAAAGTTCCCTGACAGTTAGCAGAATAAACTTGGGTTAAAAAATGTTAATGCCAAAAAGGAAACCATTCAAGCCTTGAATTTTACAAAAATAACAGTTAAATAAACAACAGGAACAAAGTTTAATAGAATAATTTAAAAAGAGGAAACAAAATCGAAAAGAGGGGGCGGGGTGCTGGAGGGAAGGAGTAAACAAGGAGAAGGGGGTCGAACAAAGAGGGAGAGGGTGAGAGAAGAGGGTTGAACATAGAGAGATAACTGAAAGAGGGAGGGTAAAGTACCCGAAAAGGAGGAAGGGAAAGGCAAAAAAAAAAAAAAGTGAGAGAAAAGGGGCAAAGAGAGGCACCTGGAAAAATGAGAGAGGAGGAAAGATAGGCAAGCCGAGAGAGAGAGGAGGAGGAAAGATAGGCAAGCCGAGAGAGAGAGAGAGAGGAGAAAGGATAGGCAAGCCGAGAGAGAGAGAGAAGGAGAGAGAGAGAGAGAGAGGGGAGGAAGGATAGGCAAGCGGAGAGAGAGAGAGAGAGAAGGAAGGATAGGCAAGCCGAGAAGGAGGGAGAAAGAGAGAGAGAGGGAGGGAGGGAGAAAGAGAGAGAGAGGGAGGGAGAGAGGGAGGGAGAGAGGGAGGGAGAGGAAGAGAGAGGGAGGAAGAGAGAGAGGAAGAGAAAGGGACGAAGAGAGAGAGGAAGAGAGAGGGACGAAGAGAGGGACGAAGAGAGAGGGACGAAGAGAGAGAGGAAGAGAGAGGGACGAAGAGAGAGAGGAAGAGAGAGGGACGAAGAGAGAGGGAGGGAGGAAGAGAGAGGGAGGGAGGAAGAGAGAGGGAGGGAGGAAGAGAGAGGGAGGGAGGAAGAGAGAGGGAGGGAGGAAGAGAGAGGGAGGGAGGAAGAGAGAGGGAGGGAGGAAGAGAGAGGGAGGGAGGAAGAGAGAGGGAGGGAGGAAGAGGGAGGGGGAGGGAGGGAGAGGGAGGGAGAGGGAGGGAGAGAGGGAGAGGAAGAGAGAGGGAGAGGAAGAGAGAGGGAGAGGAAGAGAGAGGGAGAGAGGGGGAGAGGGAGGGAGGGGGAGAGATAGGGAGGGAGAGAGGAAGAGATAGGGAGGGAGAGAGGAAGAGAGAGGGAGGGAGAGAGAGAGGAAGAGAGAGGGAGGGAGAGAGGGAGGGAGAGAGGGAGGGAGGAAGAGAGGGAGGAAGAGAGAGGGAGGGAGGGAGGGAGGAAGAGAGATGGAGGGAGGAAGAGAGATGGAGGGAGGAAGAGAGATGGAGGGAGGAAGAGAGATGGAGGGAGGAAGAGAGATGGAGGGAGAGAGAGGGAGGGAGGAAGAGAGAGGGAGGGAGGAAGAGAGAGGGAGGGAGGAAGAGAGAGGGAGGGAGGAAGAGAGAGGGAGGGAGGAAGAGAGAGGGAGGGAGGAAGAGAGAGGGAGGGAGGAAGAGAGAGGGAGGGAGGAAGAGAGAGGGAGGGAGGAAGAGAGAGGGAGGGAGGAAGAGAGAGGGAGGGAGGAAGAGAGAGGGAGGGAGGAAGAGAGAGGGAGGGAGGAGGAGGGAGGGGGAGAGGGAGGGAGAGAGAGGGAGGGAGAGAGGAAGAGAGAGGGAGGGAGAGAGAGAGAGGGAGAGAGAGAGGGAGGGAGAGAGAGAGGGAAGAAGAGAGATGGAGGGAGGGAAGAAGAGAGATGGAGGGAGGGAAGAAGAGAGATGGAGGGAGGGAAGAAGAGAGATGGAGGGAGGGAAGAAGAGAGATGGAGGGAGGGAAGAAGAGAGATGGAGGGAGGGAAGAAGAGAGATGGAGGGAGGGAAGAAGAGAGATGGAGGGAGGGAAGAAGAGAGATGGAGGGAGGGAAGAAGAGAGATGGAGGGAGAGAGAGGCAGCCCAAAAAGTGAGAGGCATCAGCTTAAAGAGAGAGAGAGAGAGAGAGAGAGAGAGAGAGAGAGAGAGAGAGAGAAAAGAAATACCTCTAAAAAAACGAGAGATGGTTTCGAGAAGTGATGAGGGGAGAGCGAGAGAAAGTAAAAGGCTGTATTATTTTGCGAGCGCACTCTGCTAATTGTTCCGGTTTTAAAGAATGCAGAACAGCATTAATCAATAAAAAAGCAAGTTAATAAGACACACTTGATAGTAACCATGCAGTCAAACATGCTCAAAGTAATGGAAGGGAATAACGAATGAAAAGATGTTGTACACGTGGTTATTAAAGAGTGAATGACATTCTTTGGCGTCTCGGAAATACACAAGAACAGATCCATTCTGAAGATGTTTCCATTCAATCTGCACACTTAGCCACGAAAATGCTATCTTTAACTTGACAGACCAAATAGTATTGCTTAAATAATGGAAAATAATATTATAGAACCTTAACAGAAAAAGAAACAAACAAAAAAAATACACTGACAACTGTTAGGGGCCACATGTGCCTCATTAAATCTGTGATAACCCCCACCCTCCCCAAATCCAAGAAAACTACTTAATCCTTGTAAAGAAAACAATGTGACTAAGGTACTAATTTGTTTTTAATCATAAAAAATTTTAGAGAACTATCCATTTTTAATGACATTTTCGACATTTAATATAGAACAAGTTCTCAACATCAAAAAGTGGAAGTTTGACAAATTTAAGCTGGACTAGATTAACACGCATGCGAAATAACTAAATAAAATGTTAAAAGAATTTTTTAAAAAGAGGAAAATAAAATAAATCTACCCTCAAGTGACCCTTGGCCTGAATAAGTAGTGACTTAGTAAATATATATATATATATATATATATAAATTAAATATTGTTAAAAGAGACTATATAATTTTTGATGACAACAAAACTAAGGAGGCCTCCAGAGTAGCGCTGGCTTTGATTTCATATACTAACAGTTATTTTGTCCCCCACCCCCTTTGTTTATAAAACATAATATTAATACTTTTTTACTACTACTACTACTACTACTGCAGGAAAAAATATAATAGCAATTTGCAATTCTCAGTAAGGAGACAAGTGGTCCGTCCGTCCGTCCAGTCCGAGGCCTCTGCTACTTCAGCTACGTTGAGTTAAAATAATGCTTAACTAATGAAATCACTGAACCGCATCAAAGATCTTTTTTTAAAACCATGAGCCTGTCATCTTTTCATCTTGTTGAATTCGGCTGTCTCAAGAGACAATGGAGTTTTGCACATCTGATTAGTCCATTGCCGATTTGCAGTGTCTACTGTGACTGTGCAGACCTATCCTGAGGTGGTGTCTGGTTCTAGAAGGTTTAGTTGCAGTCCTTCGCCGTCTGTGCTATCTCCTCTTCTCACTCCTCTTGAAGCATGCCTGTGCAAAACTTCTCCAGCATCTGCGATCTTCTGCCACGGACTCCCAGCCTGTTGGGGCGATGCCACCTGACCTCATGTCTCACTTGCAGACATCCCTGTAGCATAGGACAGGTCTTCCTGCTGATTTGGAGCCTGTGACAAGCTCGCCGATTAGAATGTCAACCAGAGATGATGTTGGGTGAGCAGAGCGAACATGTTTGGGATGTCTGCCTGATAAAGGACGCTCTTGTTTGAGACATGGTTCTGCCAGGTGATTTTCAAAATTCGCCTACGGTTTTTATTGTGGAAGAACAGTATACCAGCCCAAAACCACCCACGCTATTTTTTTAGTCCCGCTTAATAACCCTACTCCCAGATTCGTCTGATTGTTTTCGCTCTTTTTGCCAGAAAACAGTGGGTGTTCTATTCCAAGAGGGCTGAGAAGGGCTTACCCCCCCCTACACACCCCTATTTATGTTTATTTTTTTTCTTCTTTTCGATAATTTATCACCTAAATCCTTATTAACGAAATCTCTATATTAATAAAATCGTGTCTGTATGCGTTTCTCATCTCTACAATCAATATTGTAGAGATGAGAAAATATGGAAATCAAAAATGCATAAAGTACCAAAAATAATTTTTTAAATCCTATTTACAAAAATAATTTTAAAAAATCCTATTTACAAAAATAATTTTTAAAATCCTATTTACAAAAATAATTTAATTACAAAAATTAAATACCAATAGTTGAGAGACTAGAAAAAAAAGAAAAAGAAAGGGTACTGCTGGTTGCAAATAAACTATTAAACTTTAGGGATAGCCTTTAAGTAAGGTAGCCCATAGAGTGAATGTGGTATTTTGGTGACTGCAAGTATGAATGCGATAGATAATTAAACATGCTGGATGGTATTGTCAGAACACATGGGTCAATGAATGCATCTAGTTAAGACTAAGATAGTCAGTGAAAGGCCAACAGACCCCCTTCCCAATTTCATGGCCTTGTGCCTAATTGTATGCATTTACAATAAATAAAATCACTAAGTTCTTAGTAATCTTTCAAAACATTTCATAAAAAGTCAAAAAGGTACAACAAAGGAATCTTATCTATATAACCATGAAAAATAAAATTCTTATATTTTAATTAAAAATGCAAATTCAAAATGTATTTTCTTTCTACACATGTTTAACGAGAAGGTTATTGATGTGTCATTTGTAAGAGGGTATTTCTTCTTTTTTTTTTTCTGACGAGAAAAGTTATCAAGCAAAATACGATTAAAAGAAAGTGTTGATATATACCTTGATTTGCCATCTGCGACTGCGCCATCTGTCCATCTAATTGACTCGATGGAGGACGCGGTGGCATGGGACTACTGGATCGATTGCCTGGTTAAAAAAAAAGAGTAAACAAAAACTGCTTATAGACACTTGTGAATGAAATACACTATATATATATATATATATATATATATATATATATATATATATATATATTTTATTTCAATTTTATTAACTTTCCATGCAATACTTTAAACTTGAACGAAAAACACACACATTACTCAACAGCGTGCCAACGCATCCATCGTTCGACACCGGTTTTTGAATCCTACCCGCCATTTCATAACAGCTAGGCGAGGACGTCGTACCATCAAAGACGTTTATCAAATTAACAAAGAAATGTTTCTTTATTCTTGTTTTTTTTTGATGAAAAAAAAAAAAAAAAAAAATGACTCAATACTGGTCACCCCTGAAGAAGGAATTTTATTCCGTAACCGATAGGATTAATGTAAGAAAAACAAAAAAAAAATTCATCTTGTATTGCTAATTTGGCTTTTATTTCAATTTTATTATATATATATATATATATATATATATATATATATATATATATATATATATATATAATTGATGGCTTGCATACTGATTATAAACGAGTGGAAAGTCCGTTTTTACTTCTAAAAGAGTCAAAATTCAGATTTCTTTCAGATGTTTGATTTGTAAAAAATCCTACCCTGACCCACCACCTCCAAGGTTGAGGAAGTTGGGGTTTTAAGGCAGCAATTTTTGCAAGAGTTTATAGTTTTACTTTATCTTAAGGAAAAAAAAAAAAAAGATTTCAAAGTCAGAAATCTGATTATTTATCTGATCAGGTTGAAATTTTGCATGGTGGTTACCGTTATCAAAGAGTATCAGATCCGTACATCAAATTCGAAAAAATCGAAAGTTGAGATTCCGCCAAATAAAACAAGCCGCGCGTGCAGGGTCCCCCTCTGTATGTGACTCGATGTGGCGAGTGTAAAATGCAATAAATTTGGGCAATTTGGGGCATTTCCCCCCCCCCCCCCCAGCCCTGACCCCCTGGGGGCGCGAACCAGAATTTTTCTGAGGTCAAGGATGCTCATTTTATATCCAGAACAATTGCCTCTACATTTTGGCCAAGTTTCAGAAAAAATGGATGGATGGGTCAAACGTTATGGGAGAAAAGGGTTATTTTTTTGCCATTTTAGGGGGCTTTTGACCCTCTAGGGGCGCGAACCAGATTTTTTCCAAGGTCAGCGATACTTATTTTCTATTAGGAACAATTGCCTCCACATTTTGGCCAAGTTTCAGAGAAATTGAATGGATGGATGAAAAGTTATGGGGCAACAAAATGTCATTTTTTGCCATTTCGGGGCCTTTTGACCCTCTGGGGGACTAACCAGATTTTTTTTTTTAAATCGGAGCATGTCACTTTCTAACCTGACCAAAGTTAGAACTTCATGCAAAATTTCAGAGAAATTCAATGAATGGTTGTGGAGAAAAATCCGGACGGACGGACATGCCTCAAAACAATAATATGGTGTTATGAGCATAGTGAAAAGATACATAGTAGTGATCCTCATTCAATCCTGAGCAACTTCGGGTTTTCCTGCTAGTTTGTTTCACTGAGAAGGGAGTCGAATTAAGTAACTACATTACTTGTCCAAGGTGACACACATTTATGTCAATTAGACTGGACTGCGATTCTTTGTTTTACGGCACATCGACATTTTTGGTGTCATTTTGTGCCAGACAATGTACTTATAAAATAATCATTTGATAAGTTGTAAAAAGTTATTTGATTCTTTCTCTTGCATCTGGAAGGGATTTATTTTTTATTCAGATAGTCCCTATTTACTCCCCACGTGGGCAGAGTTAGACACAAGGCGTGTTTTTAATATGGGGGAAAATCCAGATCCCCAAAAAGAGGCACCCGGGATTGGGACAAAAATAAAAACTGCCTTTCTAGAAGGGTTTCTCCTTCACTGACAGAAATGATAAAGTATAGTATCAGAACAGATACTACACTTTACTCCTCGCCAAAAGGCCAAATTCAATTAATCTATTAGTTGAGAGATAAGCACATTTCCAAGTGCTATTATCACTCTTTAATATGACATATCTTTCCGACTATGATACGATTAAAACGACTTTCATTTTTTATTAATTTTTTTTTTTTTTTTTGTGATTGATACAGTGAACGAATGGACCGGAACGACGGCCACAAGTGAATAGCTATCTATGTATTAATACAACCAACTTCTGTAAACGAGTTGAAGTATGTGGGAGAGTGATTCGTACAGACAGAGGAGGCAAGAGGGGGTAATTCACACGTGTTGAGAAAGAAGATGCTCCATCAAACATTAAGAGAATGAGGTACGGTATTGCTTAATGCCACATCAACCCTTTTTGGGTCATTTCATGGCATGAATGTAGAAGGAAATATCCTTCATTTGAGTCTTAAGTCAGTGGGTCATTTATAGTCATTAGTTAAGAGTTTTGGTATTTTGAATTGTTGTCATTTTGGTGAAGGTTTTTAGGCTTCAAGTTCTTTATATCTTCAAATATTTATCTATGGTGTTTGGTTTGGTTGTTTTGTAGATTAAAAGAAATAATTTTGATAAGATATTTTTTCAGCTCATTATGAATTATTTTTATATTTTACAAGTTCTTAACCATATATATAATTTTTTTTTGGGGGGAGGGGGGTCAGAAAAAGTCAAACATTTTGTCAGTTAAGTAGCTATGGTATGGTAAGATATTGCTTAACGGCACATCAACCCTTTTCGGGTCATTTCATGCCATGAATATAGAAGGAAATATCCTTCATTTGAGTCTTAAGTCAGTGGGTCATTTATAGTCATTAGTTAAGAGCTTTGGTATTTTGAATTGTTGTCATTTTGGTGAAGGTTTTTAGGCTTCAAGTTCTTTATATCTTCAAATGTTTAATCATTGTTTTTGGTTTGGTTGTTTTGTTTGACGACATATCGACCCTTTTCGGATTATTTAATGCTGAATCCGGTCATTTTGGTGAAGGTTTTTATGCTTCAAGTTCTTTATATGTTTAAGTATTTATTCATGGTGTTTGGTTGAGTGAAAGGGGGAAGAAGAGGGGGGGAGAGGGGGGGGAGAGGGGATAGATGGAGGGGGAGGGGGGAAATTGTTTTTGTTTTTTTGATTTTGCAGAACATAATTGAGTTTTGCAAAGGAAAAAATACAAAACAATAAAACATCAATGTTTGGTGCATTTTGAGTCAGGAAGTCAATAACTTCAGACAGCCTGATCTGGTAGTGCCAGTAGGTTCTATTTGACCCATAGATGGGGCCCTTACAGGTACTACCACTCCGGGCCAGAGTGGACCTGGGAGCAATGGCAACTATGGGGCAACTCCACATTCCCCACAGCTCCCAAATGGAGGCCTCACCACTGGATGTCTTTTAAGGACCAAGAAAATGAGAGACAAATCGTCATGTTTTTAAAAATTAACCGTTGCGATTCATTTGGCTTTATTTACTGATTAATTCAATTTTGTTTCTCTCTTGAAAGCATTTTAATGAATTTAATTAAAAGTAATATATATAAATAGTTAGCTACATTTTGGAACACAGTTACTAAGCGTAAGGGGTCATAATGTTGGCTATATTTAGTTTTATGCAAAAGGGGTGGAAATCTTTCGCAAAAATTCAGATACCTTCGAGTTTTGTGAAAGACATCAATCGATTAATATTCCAATTTTCAGTTTCGTTGTCGGATTTTTAAAGTGTTTTTAGGGAGCACAATATGGACACAACCTTCCTATTTGAGAATTCACATGTCTTAAATTCGCAATGAATTTGATTCAGTCATCGACACCAATTAAGCAAGATTCCTTGAATTTCAATTTGTTCTTAAGATGCTTTAAGCTTAAGCCTGAAATTTTTAGACATTTTCTAGAATCAAAATAATGCAATGGATTTTGATCAAAATTGAAATAAGGATTCTAGACAAAAAGTTTAGTATCATTCTATCGTGATTTTAATCTTTTGTAAGGGGGGGGGGACATAAAATTGGTGCAAAACTGTTCTGTTCGGGGGGAATTGATTTCACCTGTTCTGGGACAGGCATCCGATTAGGTAGATAAAATCAAAACATATTTCTATTAACTAACCGTGATTCCCCCCCTCCTTTGCAAGTTATCATTATGAGTGTAATGACAATTGTGGTATCAATTACAAGTTCACTTCAAGAAAATGTTGACTGAAATTGACACGATCATTTTGTTTCTCTTTCTCGACTGGTAAACAAACAACGACAACAACAACAACAACCACAATCAGAAGAGTGATCCACCCGCAAGCAAAACGGAAGTTACTTTCATTTTTCTTATTAGTTATCCATTACTGCTGACTAGTCAAGATTGTCTTCATATCTTTGAGGGGGGGGGGGGGAGGTAAGAAGAATAAGAGTACACGCTTATCTGGGCCAGTTATAATTAGAAACCACGACCTCCTCCGCCTCAAAACTAGGTTAGGAAACCACCGGCTTTGTTGACACTTTCGATACTCTATAGAAATACAATATTACAATAAACATAACATGGTATAAGCAGGTTAAAAGTAGCTTCTATTCATATTACAGTTAATTCTTTATATATATATATATATATATATATATATATATATATATATAATAATGGTAATAATCCAGGTAAAAAATATCCACAGGGTGGTAATCCAGAGAATTTTAACTGGGTTTATAAAAAGTGCTCAATATCAAAATAGAGCTTTATATATGATAATTTTATTTACACAGACATGCAGAAAATCTGCGACACTGGCATGTCGATGTTATCGATCAACAGTTACTATAAACTGAGATCTCATCAGGCAGAGTTAGAATCCGATCTTAACCTCAGATCATATTTGGAGATATATATATATATGTATATATATATATATATATAAAGTTAATACAACAAAAGATATAAGAGGTAACTAAATTTTTAGCAATTTATTAATTTGCAAACACCTTGAATACAATTTTCACTATTATCTACTACATCGACAGTAAATGAACTTCCAGCCTGGATAACTTTTTTTTCGCTCTTGGACTACCATTCACCATTTGGATTATTCTTTAACCTTGGATGTCTTGCCTGGAACTATTTTAGACTTGTTGACTTGGATGAATTGTATAGTTTCACTAAATAGTATGTTTTGGGCCGATATATTTGATGTTGTATATACATTTATGTATTTTTCTATATATATTTTTCAAAGTTTAATTTTTATTACCTGCAGTAATATCATTGCGATAATGGTCCTCTGAGGAGATTTTCTTTGAAAACTCATGAGTTAAGGACTTTAAAGAACTTTGAATTGTAATAAAATTTGATTCGTACCTAATTTTATTCTTTCACTTTATCTATTGCTATATATATATATATATATATATATATATATATATATATATCTATAATATTTTTTTTATATTATATTTTTTATTTCTTTTCATTATTATTTTTTATTATTATTTTTTTTAAATATTTTTTTTTAAAATATTTTTTTAATTTTATTCTTATATCTCTTCAAATCTCCTTCGGTTTTAAATCTCAACCGTTTCCTCACACTAAATTTAAATTCAAACAAACATACACAACACGCTGAGCAAATAAAGCGTCCCAACGAGAATGTCATATGACTTCACATTTCCTAAACAGATAACAACAGAAGCTGAAGAGAGCCGGATGGCTAAGTCTTTCCGTGCTTGAAACCGACGGTACGAATGTTGTACAAATTTCTCTGTACCAAAATAAATAAATTATATATATATATATATATATATATATAATTTCATTTGAATCAAAGGGAAAACAGTTTTCGGTGGAGGGGTTGTGCTCTGGGGGCCCTCTTAATATTATCAAAATTTGCTGAAATTTTGTGAATAGACATAATTTTTGGTCATTTAGCTATGGTTTCAATTTCATTTGAATCTAAGGGAAAAGTTGTCAGTGGGTGGATTGTGCCCCCAGGGGACCCCCAGCGTTGAAGTGATATATTTCTTATATAGCCTATGACCTTCACTGAGAGGTCAGTAGTCCAGATGCCAATTTTCAAGCAATTCTGTCCAGCGGTTCGAGTGAACATAAGACACAAAGATCAGGCGGACACACACACAGTTACTATTTTATTTATATATATATATATATATATATATATATATATATATATACATATATATATATAGATAATTCAATCCCAAAATAACATTACCTACTTCCATCTACACTAAACGGACAGACAACCACCAATTCCTAAACTACTACAACAACCAGATCTAAATAATTGCCATTCTATACAGTGCCATCATCTGCATCAAACGCATATTTTCAGACACCCCCCCCCCTAATTATATCCACCACGTTAATAAATTAATAACAATTCTACCAAAGTTACAGCATCCACAGACAGACAGACAATAACTCCTTAAACATAAGAAACTACCCACACCCGCATTCCAAATCTATTCACTCATGGCCAGGCCATTCACAAGAAATTTTATAATTCTTTAATGAGACCCCAGAAACAATTTCATCTTCAAGAAATCGCCCATTAATGCTAACAGATATCCATCGAACTTATTATCGATGAAAAACATGTATACAACATGGCAACTATGTCTGCCATAAACCGAAAAATCTAGTTAGTCAACATTTCAGTCACAGATTCCTCCCCTTCAGTTCCAAATACATGCAACCACTACACTGTACCTGTGATCGACCCAATGTCATATATTACATATTTTGCACAAAATGTCCGAACATTTTAACAAAACAGACCATTCATACACTTCATAACACCAAACTCTCGTCCACACATGCACGCAATCAAAAAAAGAAACAAAATGGATTTTAAAACTAGACACATAAAAAACAGATGTAAACTCAGACGGAGTTTTTAATATGTATGTATGATTGTTTTTTTGTTTAATATGTATGTATGATTGTTTTTTTGTTTAATATGTATGTATGATTGTTTTTTTGTTTAATATGTACAATGATTGTTTTTTTGTTTAATATGTACAATGATTGTTTTTTTGTTTAATATGTACAATGATTGTTTTTTTGTTTAATATGTATAATGATTGTTTTTTTGTTTAATATGTATAATGATTGTTTTTTTGTTTAATATGTATAATGATTGTTTTTTTGTTTAATATGTATAATGATTGTTTTTTTGTTTAATATGTATAATGATTGTTTTTTTGTTTAATATGTATAATGATTGTTTTTTTGTTTAATATGTATAATGATTGTTTTTTTGTTTAATATGTATAATGATTGTTTTTTTGTTTAATATGTATAATGATTGTTTTTTTGTTTTGGTATGACACTTTGTTGGGTAATGAAACCATTTGCTCTTAACGATACTTCACGAGATGAACGTGCATACATTCTTTTTTTTTTTGCCGTTCGGTAGAGAGACTTCGCATGGACTGACTAGCACTTGAGACAAAAAAATGAATGCGGCACGAAGTTGAAAATATCCAATTTTTCACAACGCTTTCATGTTCATTCAAATTTTTTTTTTTTTTTTTTAAATCAAATAACATTTTTTGATAAAGAGCAAAGGACCACTCGAAATATTCAAATTTTACTTATAATAACCCATATAAGTTTACATACTTTTATGTGTTCCATAAGGCTAATTTGTCAAATGTGAAGAAAGCTATTATTTTTAGCCAAGAAAAATACTATATATATATATATATGTTTCATGGCAAATTAGGAAAATATAGTGTTTAGTCTAACCGTGCCAATCAAAATAAGAGAATAGTAGCACATATAATGGAATTCTGAAAAGACATATTGCATCAAAAACACAGGATACATATACACACACACACGATAATTCACTGCATCTCCACAAATGATGGTGGCCTCATCACATTTCTCCACAGTCATTCCTTCTTCATCCATGAGTTTTTCGACTAGCTTTAGATCTGAAAAACAGAATTGACTGTGTGCCTCCAGCAGCAGGTTATATCTGCACACTTCACCATCCTTCATCGCCATAAGATTCATGTTTGGTCGACAGGTGACATTGCAGAGAGCCATCTGTACAACGTTGGATTATAGTGATGAACACTTGTACAACATGAGTACCACTCTTTGAGCCTTCATGATTATAACACAGTGACATCTATGGGAGCAGGTTGTACTTCAGTTTCTTTCTCTCAGATGAGTTACCATAAACTTGGTTGAGGAGTCACATTTACCATGGACACACACACACACATATATGAGAAAGGAAGGATGAGAATAATCTTTCCCCAGCCCCTCATAAATCCATGCTACACCTCACCACGACAAAAACCTCAGCACCCCCTCCCCTCTCTCCCACCCTAAGACAAATTCACGAACACTCCCCCTCCTCCCCCTTTTCACTCACAGCCATCCACATTCATTTCACTCCCTGCCACTGACTTCTCTCAGCCCGGACCTTGGTCCAGTGCTGTCAGCAGCCACAGCTACTACTTTTTCTCATCGACCCATCATGTCTACGCAATATTTCGATGTACTTGCATGACATTTTTCTTAAAATTATCATTCTGAGGAAGTCTTATAAATAAAGACGAAACGTTGATGAATATATAAAAAGATAATCTCTTCTTTTTTCTGTTTTCATTTCGCATATATATATATATATATATATATATATATATATATATATATATATTTAAATAAATAAATTTTATTTATTTTAACACTACACATTGAGGTTTTTTCAAAATATAATCTCTATCTAGGCTGTCAACCTGCAAAGCAATTATAGCCATTAA
Organism: Sepiola atlantica; assembly: GCA_963556195.1. Taxonomy (NCBI): domain Eukaryota; kingdom Metazoa; phylum Mollusca; class Cephalopoda; order Sepiida; family Sepiolidae; genus Sepiola; species Sepiola atlantica. Next base: position 48,702,486 of record OY744542.1, read on the forward strand.
GGGCATGTCCAACCATTCATTTATACCCTTCTACCCCCATCCGTACACAATAACATTTATCGGTTGTGTGATCGACAACGGCTTATAAAGCCAGTTATCGATCTGAATTTCCTGTCACATATACAGAATATAAAATCACCTCCAAGTGTTGGCGGGAGACTTTGATCATTAATTCTCTCTTTTTTCTTTTCTCTTCGTTTTTCTTGAGAATGGGACAGACATCCTATTGAATGTCAAGACATTTACCAGTATTTCAGAGACTGAGAGGGAGGTGACGGTGGTTAAGTGGATATCGACACAGACTGAAGACCCGGGTGTTTCAAGTTCGAATCCAGTCGGTTTCACAGTACCACATTCACTTAGGGATGTTGGCAACCTTCTCGTGGTCCTTCCCGTAAATACCCGATGTCTTTCCAGAAAGATTTCTAACTAAAAAAACATCGGGGAAACTGATGTCAGCACCAGAATCCTCTGATTCACACGAAAGAAGAAGTGCAGATTGAAAGACAATAAGTAAATATTTCTTCATAGATTCAAATAATAATTGCAAAAATGTTAAAATCATTTGACTAAGAGGCTGGGAGGTAACGGTGGTTAAGTGGATACCAACACCGACTGAAGACCTGGGTGTTCCAAGTTGAATCCAGTCAGTACCATCTTCACTTAGGGATGTTGGCAACCTTCTTGTGGTCCTTCCCATAATTACCCGATGTCTTTCCAAAAAGATTTCTAACTAGAAAAACATCGGGGAAACTAATGCCAACACCAGAATCATCTGATTCACACGAAAGAAGAAGAGACTGAGAGATTTTTTTTAAAAAGGATTCTAACCGTCCCTTTAAATGCAATTGTTTGGATCTCTCTTGCACTTGGTTCACCGGGTATATTAGATTTTTTAAGTTCTTTTTCATCTTTTTTTTTCCATTTTACTTCAGTTAGCTCTCAGAAGCCCCTTTCTGGGGCTAGCACTTGATTTCTTGAAGAGATACATAGATATTTAAGTGTTTATTTAAGGTTCTTCTCAAGCGGTGAAGAAAAATGTTCTTCTTCCCAATGGACTTAATGAACTTAACTATGTTATATTCTATTTTTCTCATGGTCTTTGCTTGGTCTTGCCCGATTCCAGAACCAGAATTCATCTGGTCTGGTAGAGTATCCAGCTTAATGTTGTAGCAACACTAGAAGAAAGTGCACGATTCGTCATATAAGTCAGTGTGTAGCCATTTCGATGGAATCTTATTTAGGCTTTGAATACTATGTTATTTTGAATATTTGGTCAGGGTTTACTTGTAAGGTGAAGCATCCTTACCGAAGACAATAGAGAATGGTATCTAGTAGGTAATTCAAACTCTTCAATTTTGTTTCCTTTTTGTCTTTGCTAGGGATGGCGCATCCTACCGGATGCCCGACA
>OY744542.1:48708896-48716396 GCA_963556195.1 Sepiola atlantica
GTTATATTAGCTATGGAATTCATGTATGAGCGTGACACTTGTGGCATAAAGAAAATAGGTTTTTTTACATAACAGAAGCATTTCTATGAAAGTATATTAAAATGAAAAAAGAATATAGATAGATTTCTATGAGTCGTTCTGTTTATTATAATTGTTTTTTTTTAAATTACAGTTACTGAATTATAAGTGGTTGGTTAGGGCGATTTGAGAAAGGAAGGGGGTACAGCAAGTTTTCTCGCGTACGTAACGAAAACAGAGGGAGTAGGAGTGGTGAAATCTATGAGAGGGAAAGTGGGAGGTGGTTTCGTTCACCGACCGCTAGTATCGCTGATATTAATAATGAGTGTTGTTTTTTTGTTTGTTTGTTTTTGTTTTTTAAAAGGGAGGAGTTTTTTTGAAACTGCGACAGACTTTACGAAGTCCTCCCGTTGAATGTTTTTAGCCGTGAAGAAAACAAATAAACTATTTGATGAAATTAAATGAAATTGTTTAAAAATTTCCAGAATGAAAAATTTCATGCGTTCGTTAATCATAATAGAGAATAACGGAATTGGAATAACAGATTGAAGACGATGCTATTTACGCATGCGCAACCGGATGTTGAAAACCGGAAAGCTGAAAGCTGATTGCAAACATACAAGAACAATAGACTTTTAGTATTATATAGATTGAGCACTATTATATAAACACAGTAAAGATTCTCCGGATTTTTACCCTGTATATAGATAAATAAATATAAATCTATTTTTTAAAACTATTTTTCAAGATACAAGTTAATTAAATAGACCTTATACGTTTCAAATTAAATGTTTTGTTATGAACAGGAATTTAGGTTCACAGCCTTCCTGGACTCCCTAAAATTGAAGGTACGGAGATTTATATAAAAAAAAAAAAAAAAAAAAACATTCTCTCGCATTTCAGCATTTTTTTTTAACAGTGGGTCAGTGGTAGTGGTGGAGGGGTTTGAAACCAAAACAAACTTGCATCGAGCAAATAGGGCTTCAGTGATGTGTAGTTCCGAATTTAAATGAAAATTTTTCCATGTAAAAAAAAAATAAATTTTTTTCTTCCTCTTTCTGTAAACAAGATTTTGTTAAATAAAATCTTCGTTTTTGAAATGTATCTTTTTTTTTTAAACGAACCTTTTTGTTACAATTTTTACGGTTCCGTTTCATTCAGTAGATCCGTAAAATCGTAAGATTAATAAAATCTTGGTCTTTGGAATCTAACAAAATCTTGTTTATTTATATATGCTCTGTTGTTGCAAGTTGACAATCATCGAGCTTTCAATCGGAACAGGTTGGTATACATAAAGAATAGAAGGTATATACTAAAACATTTTCACACTAATATATATATATATATATATATATATATATATATGCAACGATGATGGCAAAACTTGTCTTAGACATGGCTTGTTTCCTAACAATGAAAATTGACTACTGCATTTTGCACGATTTGATCAGCTAGAAAAACTCATGGACACAGATTTTATGATTTAATTATAGAAAAAAAATATAAAAGAATTGATGTATGAATGTTATTGATTTTAATTAAATTAATTTTTCACTTAATACCAAAAGCTGCCGAGTCAGGTAAAAATAAAATTTTAAAACTTTCCGCATGTTAAGATAAAAACCTTTATTTTAAGACAAGTGAGAGCCATTATGTTTGTCTTAAAAGATTTAATATAAGAAAAACAATTTCATACTTAAAATTCATTTTGCTCAATATTAGATATTAACAATAACAGGAGTCGGTCATGAGTCTACATACCTCCGCCTGACAATGTAAGGATGGGCCAAAGTCTATCTGGGCCTTACTTCTACATATTGTATGAAGTATTCCCAAAGTTATGCTATGGATAGCTCAAAAACTATTTATCTGACCAGGTTGAAATTTTATAGTGGTTTTTAAAAGAATCAGTTCCAAGCATAAAAAAAAAAAAATAAATTAAAAAAAAAAAAAAAAAAAAAAATCTCAAGCTGAAATTACATCCAAATTTTGACAGTGATCAAACTTTTCAAGGTCAATGTTATTTTATTTACCTCCTCTCCAGAAGATATATATGCTCTCAGGTGTGGGTTTGATGAAAGTGTTTCTGTGGAACGAACTGGATTTGAACCCGGTACACCCAGATCCTCAGTGCACGTCATTAATCACTTAGCCACCTGCAAGACTTCATGGGTGACAATATGGACCAAATAGTGAGTCTCTATGATGAACAGAATTGAAGTTATCACCAAAAGTGGGACCATCAACTTTACTGTGACCTTGACTGTTCAACTAGATATCCCAAAATTAAATCAGGATTGTGACAAATATTTGACCAAGTTTAGCAACGATTGGTCAAGCGACATGAATGCTAAGCTACAAACAAACGTAGGGACATACCAACACATTCGACGGAAAACATAACTTTCATTGACAGAAGTAATAATATTTCTAAATTCCTTATAAAAACTCATACAGACAATCTTAATTTTATAAATAAAACTAACCGTTTTGCACCACTTTTATGTCTCTTTCCAAATATTAAAATCAACAGAGAAATGCTACTAAACCTTATGTCTAGAATCCTTATTCCAATTTTGATCAAAATCCATTAGATGATTTTGATTCTAGAAAAAAATGTCTCAAATTGAAGGGTTTTTGCTTAATTAGTGTCTTATGAATCGATCAAATTTATTGCAAATTTGAGGAATAAATATTAACTGATGTCTTAATCAGGAATGTGATTGGTCAATGGCACAAAAAAGTTGAAATTAAGATGGATTTCCCAACCTAGGAGGGGCATGTCCCCCTTTCAATCCCCACCCCTACCCTGTGTATGAAATACGACGTAAAATGATCCCACATATATGGGCCATCCTAGCTTTTTAGGGTAGTTAACAAAAAAGTATTTTTTTCTGAGAGATAAATTCTTAGCATTTTTTTTTTTTTTTGAGAGGGGGGGGGGGCATGAAAAAGTTTTAAAAATAGTAATACAACTAGAAGTTCTGAGTGGCACCCACCTACAAAAAAAAAATTTACATAACCCTACTACTAACCCTAAGTTGAAGTGGAAGCCCTCCAAAAAAAATAAATAAATAAAAAACGCTTAAAACCACACAATCGCTAAGAGTAGACCCCCACCCATTCCTTAAAAATAGAATTTATCTTCCATAGAAAAAATAAAAAAGGTTACTGCCCTAAAACGCTAGAATGTCCGAGAAATGGAAGATCATTTGAGGTTTAATTCATACGCAAAACGGATCCTTCATTCTAAAATAATTGTTTTTTTTCTAGGTGTTCTGACAACTTTGCCTGAAAAAGTAGAATCTCATCGTGAATTTAAATATGGCGTGGGACAAAGCAAAACAAATCAAGCAGACAGAGAAAGAGGAAGAGAGAAAAATCAGGAAAAGCGAAAGAAAAAGCAAAAGAAAAAGCGAAAGAAAGAGAGGAAGGAAGAAAGAGAGGAAGGAAGAAAGAGAGGAAGGAAGAAAGAGAGGAAGGAAGAAAGAGAGGAAGGAAGAAAGAGAGGAAGGAAGAAAGAGAGGAAGGAAGAAAGAGAGGAAGGAAGAAAGAGAGGAAGGAAGAAAGAGAGGAAGGAAGAAAGAGAGGAAGGAAGAAAGAGAGGAAGGAAGAAAGAGAGGAAGAAAGAGAGGAAGAAAGAGAGGAAGAAAGAGAGGAAGAGAGAAAAATCAGGAAAAGAGAAAGAAAATGCGAAAGAGAGAGAGAGAGAGAGGAAGAAAGAGAAAGAGGAAGAAAGAGAAAGAGAAAAATCAGGAAAAGAGAAAGAAAGATAAAGCGAAAGAGAGAGAGAGAGAGGAAGAAAGAGAAAGAGAGAGGGAGAAAGAGAAAGAGAGAGGAAGAAAGAGAAAGAGAGAAAGAGAGAGGAAGAAAGAGGAAGAAAGAGAAAGAGAAATAAAATCAACCAAATGATGGGGAAAAAATAAGGACATAAAGCTCTAGCGATTCCATTCGTTAGAAATTAGTCTTTGCTTAAAATAAAAAATAAACAAAAAACGTCTGTTCTGAATTCAAAGTAAAAGCGGAAGTCTCATATCCATGGAGAGGAGATAAATTCTGTTTGTTTGTTTGTTTTTTTTGGGGGGGGGGTAGAATTACAAGGTGAAAGGTTAGTAAAAAAAAAAAAATAACTTACCCTACCACTAACCCTATGTCAGAGTGACAAGTCCCCCCACCTTATTTAACCCTATCACTAACCTTAAGTTCGAGTGGCACCATCAAAACAAAAAAAAAAACTTGTAAAACATGTAATCACCTAAAAAAAAAAAAAAAAAGTAGCCCCCCCCCCCCAAAAAAAAATGCACAGAATTTATTTCCCATAGTTCAAAAATAAATTAATATAAATAGATACAATTGGTTAATGCCCTAAAACGCTACAACGGCTCGGAAACGGAGGACCATTTTACATTAAATTTATATGCGAAACTGATCTCCCACTCTAAAGAAATAAATAAAATAAAGCCAAATGACGAAAAAAAATAAGGACATAAAGCTCTAGCGATTCAGTCTCTGCTTAAAAAAAAAAAATCTGCGTTTTCTGAATTTCAAGAAAAAGGTGGAGGTGTCACATCTGTGCTTAATGCATATTGTTACTACTTCAAAAATCGAAGGTATCTAAATTTTCACGAACAGCTTTGACCCCCCCCCCCTTCTTTGCCTAAAAGTAAATATTGCCCACATTACCCACCCTCTTACACCTAGTAGCTGCATTCCAAAATTTATAATGATCAGTTAATTAGTTTAGGAGTGAATCTTGACGAACATATACTGCACTGACCTCCAAAGGAAGAGGTAATAACTAGAGAGGATGATATGACGAACGAACATATACTATATATGGGGGGGGGGGGGGGTCAAGGAAGTAATGCCTAGGGAAATGTATCATGACGATTGAAAATATACTACGCTACCCCCCAAAGGAGGTGGTAATGCCTGGTAGGATGGTATCATGGCAACAGAAAATATACTAGACTACGGCTCCCTCAGCCCCAAAAAGGAGATGGTTTCATGACAACAGAACAGATACATTACCCCCTCCACCAAAGGAGGATGTAATACTTGAAGGTTAACCCCATCTTCTTCAGGAGGAGATAATTCCTTATTATGGCAACAGAACAGATACTACACTTCCCACCCCCATTAAAAGATAATACAATAGATTAAATCATTTTTTTTTTCATTCATTTAAAAATGCCGTCATAAAAGCATTTATGGTTCCTTGGCCTTTTGGCTAAAGTCAAAGTGTAGTATCTGTTCTCAGCATCCCGACGGCATCAGACGTTTTACTATCAACAAAACTATTGCATATATATATAAGAAAATAGGACAATTCATAGTACAAATGTATGTTAAAAAATATAAATTTATTAGAAACTGTTAAAAAAATAAATATACAAATTAGGAATACCTAAAACTGTTTGTGGGTGTTTGTTTGCAGATATATATATATATATATATATATATATATATATATATATATATATATATATATCACAACATTAGGCGCCATGCTCCACCAATTGATACCAGAAACCCGATGAATCGCTCGCCGAGTCGAGAAACTGACCAGAAAGATCATAAAGAAAGAGAACTCTGTGGTCTTCAACGACACATGTCTAATATATTATATATATATATATATATATAATCATTTGAAAATGTATCATAGAATTAAATAAGAATAACACGGTTTGATATTAATATAGTTACGATAGGTGAAAATAACTTTCACACACACACACACACACATATATATATAATAATAATAATATTTATAAATAAATATTAAATTATTTATACCTACGTACGTCGTTTCCATCTTATGCTCTCATCAGTGTAGGGAAACAATAATTTCAAATGGTTATAAGGCGCAAACCTGGTTCAGAGTCAACAGATATATGCATACTGTTAAAATGATACTTGATACCTCCTTGCTAAACACTTCGCATTTTAAGGTGATTAATTTAAAATAAAAACACTTCATTCATAACTTGGTTATAAACACAAAACAAAATATTTCTCATTTCTTCAGATAAATATCAACTGATACAAATTTATTTATCTTTGCAATGTGACCGAAAAGATAAAACATCAATTTGCCTTCTGATTTGAAATTTACAAATTGATCGCAGCTTGTTGAAACTCAAGTTGCTCCTCTAAAAGAACTAAATATTTTTTCAGGAAATAAAATAGTTAATTAATTAAATGTCCTTTTTGAAAACCAATATGCAAATTAACCTTGCAGCTGGTATTGAATATAAATGAGCAGTATATAACAAGGCAGGTGCGTCTCTTGTATAAAATTGAATTAACTTGAAATGGGGCGTTTTGACTTTAGCGTGAGTGCGACAAGACATGGCTCAACTTTCGCATATCCATTCCACATGTGCGTTATGAATATGGTAATGTAAACACAGATGTTTACAAGTGTACACCGAGCTCCATATGCTGCAATCTATGGCTATTGGTGCTGTTGCGCAAATACCAGACAGATAGGTATGAACTCATGTTTCATCCCCCTCTTTTAGATGAAACTGCAGGCTAGATTACACTATCAAACTTAGGTAGACTAGAAGAAAAATTCCAAAATAACACTGGTGACCAGTTAGATCTATGACACAAAAGCACAATGTACAGTCATCATTTGCCTGGTGGAGAGAGAATGGGTCTTGTTCTTGTCAATGCATTATCCACTATAAACAAATTCATAAGTGAAAGTTGTCCGACAATCAGACACGTTTGGTGGGAAAAGCCAACATAGATGCATCACACACACACACATAATACGTGTATATCTGACAAAGTTATCTTGTAAAATTTTACAAATTTTATCTAAATAGCATTTAAGCTGACAAATCAAACTTTGATTCTGACTAGCCAATTTTCATTTGTTATTGTTGTACAATGTTATTGGGTTGGCACTATAATAATGTATTTTGCTACAATTTATAAGTAAAAAAAATAAGAAAAGAAAAAAAAAGGACAACAAATAAAAATTAAAAACTAAAATGATTTCACTGCATCCCTAATTCTGGGTAGGAACAGCTAGTATACGTATATATATATATATATATATATTGTTGAATATAAGAGACAACTCATGTCTGGATATCCTTTGGTAGATCCTTTCAATAGTCCGAATCAGGATCTTAGTTTTGGAGGGGAATTGGCTGATGAATATGCCATAGATTGGATTTGTCTCCCAAGTACTTTCAGACCCATCCGGGTTCATCTTCAGGGGAATGAGGTTAATCAGGTACCGACCATGTGTTAGTATTATAGAAGGTTTTGGCGGGAATTATGCACTAAGTACGAAACTATATTTAGAGCTATAGACATTTTAGAATATTATTACTAATATTAAAATTAAATTCTATAATACTAACACATGGTCTGTATCTGATTAACCTCATTTCCCTGAAGATGGACCCAGATGGGTCTGAAAGTACTTGGGAGACAAATCCAAACTATGGCAAATTCATC
>OY744542.1:48721396-48778896 GCA_963556195.1 Sepiola atlantica
TCAGATTTAATATAAAATAGAAATTGATGAATTTGAACGAAACTATTTTTTTTTTTTTTTTTTTTTTTTTGAAAACATGTACAAATAATTAGCCAAAATCGCTGATTAAGCAGATTTTTTATATCTGGCTTTTGGTTAGAAAGCTATACCTGCCAACGGTACAAGAGAAAATCTCATAACACTATCAAAGATCTATCGGTCAGTCATCCAACCAGTCCCAATTTATGGTTCTGAATGTTGGCCAGCCACAAAGTGGCTGGAGAACCGTCTCAGTGTCATGGAGACAGAAGAAGCTGCATTGGATATCAGCGACCACATCTACAATGACAGCATTCGTCGGCGATATGGAATGGCACCAATCGCCGACAAGCTCTGTGAATCTTGACTGAGATGGTACGGTCATGTCCTGCGAGCCAACGACAGCCTTGCTAAGGTAGCATACAAGCTGACAGCTGAAGGCCGATGGCCAAAACAGCGTTGGCTCAAATACGCTTCATCAGGACATGAAAATCACTGGCTCAAATACGCTTTATCAGGACATGAAAATCGTTGGCTCAAATACGCTTCATCAGGACATGAAAATCGTTGGCTCAAATACGCTTCATCAGGACATGAAAATCGTTGGCTCAAATACGCTTCATCAGGACATGAAAATCGTTGGCTCAAATACGCTTCATCAGGACATGAAAATCGTTGGCTCAAATACGCTTCATCAGGACATGAAAATCGTTGGCTCAAATACGCTTCATCAGGACATGAAAATCGTTGGCTCAAATACGCTTACTCAGGACATGAAAAATCACTGGTGTGCACTACGATTAGGCACACGACCAAAAGAAATGGAGCGACAAAATAACATCTGTGGACCCTGCGATATGATGTGGGACTACGCAAGGAAGAAAAAGGTACAGGGGAAAATCTCTCCATGTCCCTCTCTCTCTCTATATATATACTAGAATAATACCCATCCAATGATGAGTAATATTAATTCCTCGAACAGAACACTTTTGCACCCCTTTTATGTTATGTTACGAAGATTAAAAATCAACATATAGTTCTACTAAATCGTATATCTAGAATCCCAATCCTAATTTTGATTCTAAAAAATGTGTTATGGGTTAAGTGATCTTAAGAAATTAAAAATCAGCAAATCTCGCTCAACTGGTGTCTAACGACATACGCATATATAATTTATGATTTCATGTACACACAGTGATATAATATAATAATATAATTATAATATATTGTTTATACCTTTTCAGTGTTTGCTTCAACAGGACTCAATATGTGAGAGCTTAGTAGTAAGGTATAAAAATATTGCCAGAAACATATTTGCATACCTTATATATATATATATATATATATATATATATATATATATATATATATGCCTGAATGAAAAATACGAAATCCTAAATTTTAAAGATCCCCGAAATCTACTAAATTCTAGAAGTGTAATAGCAAACAGCTGCTTACACAGAAATAAATTTACCTAAGGCTAACAATAAATAAATAAATAAATAGATAAAAAAAAATTAAAAAAAAAAAACAAAAAAAAAAAAAAACTTAATTTAAAAATTAAAACCTAAAATAGAAATACCAGGAACCACGTGTTAAAATAAATTCACCCATCACAAAGGAAACAGGATATAGGCAAATCCATTGATAACAAACAATAGGAGACGATATAGGGAGTGACACCAACAAAGCCTTTGTTCGCGGGAAGCCCAACGATTGGAGGAGAGAACAACAAAGAATCTGATTGGTTAACTAGCAAGCCGTGTATATATAAAAAACACCCGGCAAAAATAACTCCATGCATTTTAGGCTGAAGATTCCCCCCGGGGATGAAACGCGGGAGCCTCTGTAGCTTGATTGCCATAAATATATTTTCATAGCTTACTACCTAGCTCTAGTTACGTATCGAGCACTGTTTGAAGTAAATACTGAAAATTTATACATAAAAAATTATATCGCCTTATAAAATTTTATGTGGATACATGAAATACTAATATATATATATATAGTAAGGTATGAAAATATATATATATATACATATATATATATATATATATATATATATAAATTAAGACCTATAAAGATGATAGGAACAGTGAAGATTCATGATAATAATTAAACTAGAATTTAATAAAGGTATTTTTGCTGTAAAACCGATTAACAACGTGAAAATTATGTTGGCGCAAGTAATATAGAGAAAAGGTATAAATAATGAATAGAAAACCAATAAAAACTTGAATTCAGATATGCAAAAACGTGAGGAGAACGCAGTAGAAATGGATAAGGAAGATAAAGAGAAAAGGGAGAAATTAATTTCAACAGATTCGGCTATTTGAATACTGACCCCCCCCCCCCCCCCATGCACAAGATTCTAGAATTCTCTGATCATTTGGAGGTAAAAACATTGAAGTTTTATTCCTAAACTAACAGGGCTACCCGGCGCCATAAAAATAAACAAATTTTTAAAAATAGAAGAGGTTAAAACATGTGTAATATCTTTATATTAAAATTTCGATACTACTCCAGGATTTGCGCCTAATTTCCGTGACTGCCCGGCAGCAGCAAGCCGACAGCTCACTGAAGCGTCCGAGACCTGCCGAGTCGAAAACGAGGCTGTAAGCAGCCGATAACAATTGGAAGGAGACGCTAAGGCAAACTGACAAAATAAATTTTTAGCATTTTCAACCGTCGTAAACACAACGTCGGTCGTGTTCTACAGCCGCTCTGGGTCTTCGGGGGGTACGACCCCGCAGAGAAGGAGGGTTTCCTGGTGACAGTGCCAAACAGAAATGCCGAAACCCTCCTTCCAATAATCAGGCAGTACGTCGTCCCTGGGACCACGGTAGTCTCCGATTGCTGGAGGGCCTATAACAGGCTAGGAGAGGAGGGGTATCGACACCTAACGGTGAACCATGCCTAAAACTTTGTGGACCCGACGACGGGTGCCTGCACCAACCATGTAGAAAGAATGTGGAAGGAAGCAAAGCAGAGGAACAAAAAAGAATGCAGGACGAGTAGAGCACTCGTAGACGGCTATCTGCAGGAATTCATGTGGCGTCAGAGATTCAGAAAAGACCCCTTCGACGCCATTTTGTCGCAGATAGCTGAACTCTATCCAGTCGACGACCACCATCCTTCTGCTCCTTCCACATCCTCGGCGACACCATCCTCCTCTTCTGCCTGTATTTCGCTAAGCCCCCCCCCCCAAAAAAACAAGCGCTACCTCCCCCGGGAAAAGATCCCACCCCCCCCCCCCCCAATCTATCAAAAACACCAAAAAATGCCTAATTGAAAAAAAAAAAAAAAAAAAAAAAAAAAAAAACGGTTCAAAAATAACAAAAAAAAAACAGTTACTTATTTCAGCGTTAATTGTTTTGTTTTTTTAAATGAACAATGAACGCTGAAATAAGTAACTGTTTTTTAAAAAAATGGTTGAAAAAAAGAAAAAGAAAAAAAAAGTTCATTTATTTCAGCTATGGGTTTGTTCATTTTTTTCATTTTTTATAAAAATATATGCATTTCTTTCTTTCCGTATATTCATCGTCTTATATTGTCTGCCGACCTTCCATTTTTTTATTAATCACGCTTTTTCAGTTTTGTTTATACAGCGTCGTCGCCAGCCTCATTTTTGACTCGGCATGGCTCGGACGCTTCCGTGAACTGTCGGCTCGCTGCTGCCGGACAGTCACGGAAATTAGGCGCAAATCCTGGAGTAGTACCAAAATTTCTATATCTCTACATCTCTCTTTCCCCCCTTCCCCATTTTTTCACATCTCTATCCACCACCCTCTTTCACTTTCGCCTAGCACCTTCCCTCTCCCTTTGTTTTAATGTATTTTAATAATAATAATAATGTAATTCACCTCTCTTTAATATAACAGATACCATTTGAAATAGCTGACAAACCGACCCCCAAGGCCCAGTTGACCCTTAAAGAATAAAACTTTTTTTTTTATTTTAAATTTCAGATATTATTCAACCAGGGCACCACCGATCAAGAAGATACCAACTTTGTGGGTGCTTGTTTTGTAGTTTTTTTTACTTTTAGCTGGACATACAGACTACTTTCCCTTATATTATAGAAGAAGACGTAGAAGATGAGCAAAACTACACGTATCTACTCGGCGTTGCCAGAAAGTGTTTTTTTTTTTTATTTATTTGTTTGTTTCATTTGTCATTTTTTTTTTTACTAGGATTTTTTAAATAGGACTTTGATCATTAAATTTAATTATTACAGTATTGTTTGGTCATTGAATATTTTTTTTTATGGAAATTGCTCCAGACAAGGTATGAAGCCACTTGATGCAAGGAGCTAAAAAAAAAAAAAATAAAAATAAAAAAAAATCTACTTCAAGGTTAAAAACTAGTCAACGATAAGTGTTAGATTTTGACCCAGAAAACAACAATTCTTCCCCCTTTGTCAGAAACATCGCTCATAGAATGTGAGGATAAAATAAAGGAAGCGAGAGCTACGAGGCTGCCGAAAGTAAACCCACGATCCACTCTCCTTAATTGAATCAAACTGTTATAAAACTAATTTTGTTATGTTAATATTCTTTTTGTTAATTTTTTCTTTCTTTTTTGTTTTATTTTGTTATTATTTCAATCTTTTAATACATGAGGATCCACTAAGAATTTTAAATCGAGAAATGACTTTTTAAAGGTTTCCAAATTTCAACGGTTTTTTCCTAAACAACTCCAATCAATTACAACTAAAAGTCAAAATTAAGAGCAAGGCAGAGTGCATATGTGGGGGAAAGGAAACAGGAAGTCATTCTTTGATGAAACAAAAGTCATCTCACTCCCCTAACCCTTTCATGAATTGTTTGAAGTCTTAGTCTGCACAGGAAGATTAACATTTTCAAAAAGAACTATCATAAGATGGTAAATCAGCTTCTTTTTTTTTTTTTTTAATTTTATTTTAAAAATAAAAAAGCGGATTTCGATCAAAAAGCTGAGAATTCACATCAATCTAGCGATTTTAGTGGAAATCTACTTTTTTAAGATAAAATTTTTTTTTAAAAAAGTGGAAAACTAACATCCCTTGAACTTTAATGGGAGACGAGAAAAAAATATGTGTGTGCAGTAAAAACAAAGAAACAAAATGTTGGTTTTCTATCAAAGGAAGCGAAAGTTTGATCGGTCCATCTTCATCAAATTAGAATCGGTGAGAATTCTCGAATAATAGACCTCGAATAATAGACCTCGAACAAGCAATTCTCGAGTCCGAACAAATTCATTTCTTTAGGAGTCAAAGGTAGAATATTTTAAATTTCACATGTCGGAATATGTTTCGCCTACAGACTTCACACCCCTGTTGTTCATAAAAAATTCAATTACAAAAAGATAAAGAAATCGTTTAGATTTCGTTCATTAAAAAGCAACAAAGAAAATATCGGATTCCTAAAGCTTTGAAAAACAAACAGCCACTTTCAAATTAAAATGCCATAAATAGTATAACACTTATTAAAAATATACTAGCCTCTCAATACCCACCCACTCGCAATCAATCAGAAGTTTGTTTGCATTGAGTGTAAGTATAAATAAAGAAAGAAAAAAGAGGGGTGGTATTTTTTATAAACCGTCCAATTTTGGGCACAGGTTATCTGAATAGTTATAAACTCTTTAAATTCCTGTATATTTTGATAAACAATTTAATTTTTAAAGTTTACTAAATACACGATAGCAGTACATGTTTGCAGCTAGGTTTTTTCTGTGCCTATATTAGGGTCATTATATTAATGTTTGACTGATTAGCCCCACCCCCTTTTTAAAGGGGTGAGGGTAATCCTCCCACATTACATCCTCCTTTGAGGGAGGGGGTAATGTAGTATCTGTGTGTTTTTGTTTTTTTTGCATGAATAAATGCAAAACTTTTTTCCACCTATCTTAACATCAGAACGGGTTGTGCATATTTAATTATTTAATATATCGTAACATTCTGTAATACCGTATAGATAGCAGACCGCAAATATCCACAGACAGTTCGGTCTTCTTAATTTGCATATTCATTTTATAAACAGCTCCTAATAAATTAGTATTCTGTAATATACCGTTGTAATTTTGCATTGTCACATTTTCTTACATATACGTAATAATTTTGTTGATAATAAAACGTCTGATGTTGCTGGAATGCAGGGAACAGATACTACACTTTGATCTTAATGAAAAGGCCAACGAACTATAACAATGTTTTTATGACTAGGCATTTTATACTAAAAAAAAATTTTTTTTAAAACTAATTTAATCTTTTGTATTATTATTTTTTATGGGTGGCTAGTGTTATAATAAGACCATCCTCCCAGGAATTACCCCCTCCTTTTTTACCAACGTAATATATAGATGAAATTCTCTAAAATATTTCATCAGATAGACCCCAAAAATGTTCTTGAAAATTCATTCTTTTACCATTATTTCTGAATTCATAAAATGTTCTTAACTAGTGAAAATATATTACTATCAGAAAAGAATCTAATAGTGTGGTAGATTGTTTTGTTTTTTTAAATCTTATTGCCAATACATTTCCAGTAGGAAAATTTTTTTAAAATATTAAAATCAAAATTAAAATGTGCATTATTTAAAAATAATGAAAATTTTCAAGACAAAAATAAATCCACAAATGTTTTGTTTTTTTTAAGCTGCATCCTTGTAAGCAGGCAAAAGTTAAAATAAGTAAATTTGTGTGTGTATAATATATATATATATATATATATATATGAGAAAGGAAGGATGAGAGTAATCCGACGTAATGGGAAATGAAAAAGGAAAAACGAAGAGAGTTTTTATATTTATATCAACGTTTCGTCTTTATTGTAAGACTTCCTCAGGATGATAATTTGAAAAAAAATGTCATGCAAGTACATCGAAGTTTGGGGTTGACATAGTGGAGAGATGAGGGAATGTAGTAGCCGTGGCTACTATGAGCGCCGGAGGAGAGTCCAGGCTGGAGAAGTCAATGGTCGCTAAAGAATGAAACGAATATATATACATACACACATACATACATATACACACACAAATTTACTGATTGAGCTTGCAATTTGGAACATTTTCGGATACTATAAAGTGTATATACTAAAATATATATTTTTTGTAAGAACCCATATATATATATATTATATATATGAATGACAATTTAATACCGACAAAAAGTTAATCCACCCAATACAATTAATTAATTTTCAACTCACCATTCCTTCATTATCATCGCTGCTTTTTTTGCCATGAGACCGGTTGGCATTCTGAAAATAAAATAGTAAATAGTTACAGTAAACTGACAAGAACGTAAAAAAAAATTTTTTTTGGCTATAACTATGGAAGTAGTTTTGCTTTGTCCGCATTGCTTCATTAGGTTTCCACAGAATTTTTACATTCAGTTATATTATTACCATTATACAGAAAATGGAGTCTTTTTTTTTTCCTTTAGAAAACTTTGGATGAGCCCAGAGGGACTTAAAGATGACCACAAAATGACAATCTTTTTCTGCAAATATCTAGAATTTTCCGTCATCACCCAAAAGTTAGGATTAATGCTTATCTAGATGAAACAAAAACTTATGAACATTCAAAAACATCCAGTTAGTCCAGAGAAGGGCCATAAACCCCAAATATATATATATATATATATATATATATATATATATATATATATATATATATATATATATATATGTGTATTTTATAAAATTTATATTTTGAGTTTTTTTTAATTTTTTTATATATATATATATATTAAAATATAAGTTTTATAACAAAGTAATTATAATAGCTGAATAGTGTAAGGCCGGAGCTATGCTATATTTAATATTTTTTATGTAACTTTATACCATTTCAATGTTATAAAGGACAGATTCACGTCATTTCATATATATATATATATATATATATATATATAACACAGACTAATTTCCACAAATCCAACAAAAGTTGTGATTAATGGTTGTTTACAGAGGGGACCACACATGAAGAGATGCTGATAGTTATGTCCTGCGTCAGAGACTAAAAGGGCGCAATAAAATCTTACCCATGCATCCCAAGGATGCAAGTCAGTTCTTTTCATTAAAAACAAATAAAAAATTTTTTTAAATGATAGCTTACAATGAACACAGAAAAACAGTCCAGGGTTCTTTTTAACCTCCTGGGTTTTTTTGTTTTTTTTTTAAATTTTATTATTACCCCACCATTTCAAGTGACCTGACCTACCCACCGGTTTCTTTGTAACTGTACAATCGAATTTTGTGACAAGGACCAGGTAAATACATTTATTAGCCGTACATACAACTGGCTGTGAATAAAAATTCTCATCGGAACAGACTGTCATGAGACATCAAGAGCAGCTTCTAACGGTCAATGGTTATTTGAAATAGATTCTGGTAGCAGGAAATCTTCTGCTGGGGTGGGAATGGGACGGAGGATTTAACATTTATACTCATCCGATTTATATAAGAGAAAACAAATATAAGAACTATTTTCTTATTTATTAGATTTTTTAAATTTTTTCCCCCCTCATCTTATTCCAGGAAATCGTAACACAAATTTGTTGTGGCTCGTAGGACTCACTAACTTAAAAAGCTATCAGCATCGCTGCACATGCGCTTTACCCGTTTTAAGAAAGGAGTTTTTGCACTACATTTTCACTTGCGTTTCATCTATTTATGTCAGGTCAAACTAAATTAAGAGCTTTGTCGAAGATGCTGGCATTTTTTTTTTTCACATTGTCAATTCCAGAAACTTTTGAATCAAAGTAATGACAGATCATCTTGAAAAGTAATCAACAATTTGAAAATCTTAAATGAAAAAAAAAAAAAAAAAAAAAAAAAAGTTGTTTCAGCTCACTAAAGCTCGAAATATTGCATTTCTATACGATAACAAGTTTGCATAAATTCAAACCAGGGTTTTTATCCCGCCTAATAGACCGGTATTGTCCGGGCCTGGATTTACGCCCGTCTATTGGGGCTTGCCCGTCCTGTGCAATTCTAGGAGGTGCACCCTCCCAGGCTTTGCCTCCCCTCTTTGGGGAGGAGTAAGTTTATTGCTTACTGTCTGAGGCGCCCCTACCGGGGAATGCCGACGGGGCTGCCCAGGCAATTTTTAAATGGCCAGAGTGCTCACCTCTCGAGCGCTGGCTTATCTAATCCCACTTTCCCGACCTTGTGTCACATCTTACCGCTGTGGGAGGTAGATAAATAACAAGAAGTTTACATAACATGAAATCAAAATTGTATTTACATTTTTTTTTATTTTTAGTAATTAATGTTATATTAAGAATCATTTTGTTTCAAAACTATAACAAACTTGAAATTGTTTGGGTTTTTTTGTTTGATGACACAAAAACTTGCAGGTTATTTAATGCCAAAGCTTTTATTTTGTATACGATTTGAAAACGAAACAGTTTGCAGTTAAATTCAGCGCAAATAGATTTTGTTAAAAAATTTTCTTGTTAAGTGAGGTTTATTCTTGTTTTAATATTTGAGGTTAAAAATAAAATACCACTTTCAATAGGATCACATAAAGAGAAATGAAAAAGTCCAAATGTAGGAAGAGACTGATATAAAATTTATTAAAATTCTCTTAACTATTTCATCAGGAGGAGGAGAAAAAAAAAAAAAAAAAAAAAAAAAAACGATATGGCTCTGAAGAAAACATAAGATCTAAACGTCGGCATGTTATAATAAAACATTATTGTATATGGCTTATATCTGCTCTACTTATCAAGGTACCGAGCACTTTTTGAATCGGTATATACTATCCATTAAATTTACTACACACTGACAAATACACATGGATATGTTTCGATTCGAAACAGGAAGTGATAAATAGTTGTATTGGCTAAAAATTAAACGATGGATTAAGATCTTGACAGATTGCGTCTAATCAGCTGAACATATACGATTGGGGAGGAGAAAAGATGAAGACTAATGCAATCAGCTGCACGCTGGGGGGGGGGGGGGACTGAAAAGAGGGCAAATATGTTGATAAGAAATAAATCCACAATCTTAATCTATTTTTAATGTAAAAAAAAAAATTTTTTTTAATGAAAAAAAAAGAAAGAAAGTAGCTGGTTTCATTGTTAAAGTGTTAAGAGCTACGAAAATTACTCAATGGCTGAAATTGAAATCAACCAGTCAATAAACTAGAAATTAAAAAAAAGAAAAACGTTTTAATATATTTTGACCGATATAAAAAATTAGGTTGGGGCAGGGTTTTGAGGATAAATTTTATAAAAGATTTTATATAATTATAGGGAAATTTGCGTAAAAAAATCTCGTTTGGAACTATCTAAACAAATCATGCCCAATTTGCACATTATATACACATATATATATATATATATATATATATATAGGGGTGGGACGTAATGGGTGAAAATTTCAGATTCATGCGAGTAGTATTTTTTTTGTGTTCATTTATACATAAAAAACACTAAACAATCAAAAACATTTTGAAAATTTTGCAAAATTCAAAAGGTGCATGCCAAAAATAGCTGTTAGGGCTCCACGGGACTCAAAATTCATCATTTTTCGGTGAAAAAGTGGTTTCATGCGACATTGCAGGTCCTAAAACATCCTCAAAAGCTATGAATAGATATAGATGGTTAAATCTGATATAGTACTTTAATTTAGGACCATTTTCAGGCTGTGAAAGGGTTTTCATGAATGTAAAATAGCAAAAACTAGTGGCCTGCACCTTCTGAATTTTGCAAAATTTTCAAAATTTGATTGTTTAGTGTTATTTATGTATAAATAAACACAAAAAAATACTACTCGCATGAATCTGAAATTTTCATCCATTACGTCCCACCCCTAATATATATATACTTGACCATCTGTAACCCGTTGGGTCAGTAGTTGTAATATATATGAAATATTTATAGAAACCTCTTGAAATTTCCAAATAATTTCAATAGTGTCGATGAAATATATCTGAATGAACGTTGCTCGCTTGTCATCATGCACACTTGATTATTATCAAGAAAGCTTTTATTCTTATTCAGCCTTCATGACATCATCCATTTTCAAGAAATAAAGATATTTACCTCGTGATAAGCAATCAAGATTCAGACTTAGTAATATATACACACCCACCCACGCACACATATATACATATATTAATTAGGTAAATTATAAGCTTTAAAACGTTAATTAAAAGTTATTTATAATACAACTCTGGAAAATAACACTTTAAAAAAAAACTCATCCATATGTACGCGCGTTTCAGAAAACCACTTTATTTTCTCTTGCAAGAACAATTCAGAATGAACATAGAGAAACAAAATAAAACGTAGATTTCCCTCTTAGCGAGATACAATCAGACAAGAGTTCCATGCGAAAACATTAGGTATTATGCTTTCCAAAATAAAGGGGTCAGGTTTTCTTTTCCAGTCAATGAGAATAGGCAAGATATATAAAAATTTCAAACACATCTCAGAGTTAGATCAAACATAGAAAAGGCTGATGATTCTTAAATCTAGCGGATTTTTACTCATCCGAAGACATAATTTATTCAGAATTTGATTTGTTTACTGATGTTTTATACTTGTATATGTTTATATATATATATATATAAGTCAATGTTTGTTTGTGTGCTATAGACATTGATATGTTAACAGAACATTCAAATAAGTTTTTTTTAATTTATTATTATTATTATTATTATTTTTTTTTTTTTTTTTTTTTTTTTACTACTTGACCTCATATTGGAAATGTTATATCGAAATATTCTTTCACGGCAAAAATTGCAAACATGACGATACTTGAAATTATTTTTCCTAAGAAACCTTCCGACCAGTAATATATCTACACATGGGCAATGCCAGGTGAACAGTGCTAGTTAACTTATATATTCTACGATAAATGAGATCAATTTTCAATTGTTTTAAAGAAGTTTTAGAAAGCAGTACTTTTTTTTAAAACAGACAACTTAGGTTAATTACATTAATGACATCTTTGAAACAAAATTTAGTCATGATGTTCGTAAATATTTGTTTCTCATTTGAAACCAATATACTAAAAGACTAATATAAGATAGAACTAAGAACCGCAACACAGAAGCCAAAATCAGGGTTACTGGCTGGCTCCCTCCTTCACCGTTGATCCACACAAACGGTTCTTCAGTTAACCTGTTAATCCAAAAGGCATCACCTTCCTGTAAACCCGACGAGCATTGACTGGCAGGAGTTCTTCCAGCCTTTCACAAGTTTTGAATTTAAATGGGGAAGGGGTAGTTAGTAGTAGTAGTAGTAGTAGTAGTAGTGAGGTACTCTTATACCGATACAAATCTATATTATTTTACTACATATACTTTTTATGGTAGAAACATTATAATAACTTTCAATAACAATGGTTGAAAATCAGAAAAATATCAATAATAAATTAAAACAAGAAATAAATGTTACATCAATAACAATACATTGTAACAATTTTTTTTCCTAAATAATGCATCAATATCCCTCAGTAAACTCCACGAGATAAATAAAAAAAAAGTTTAAATAAAAAAAACTTTATAAATTAGATTTACTGGTATGAATATGATTAATATTCTCATATGGAAATGGGATTTTCCGTGGCTAAGAATTCTGAAACATGTCTTCGCAGAGAGCAAGCGTTGGGAGAGGCTTTTATTTTGGAAAGCAGTCCGCACGAAGGATGGCCTATCATTAGTATTTAAATCTTGTTTCTTTTACTAGAGTAGATTGCACATTTTTAAAAAATAGGGGAAAGTGACTTTTTTTTTTCTTTTTTTTTAATTGCAGTAAAAAGAGAAAAAGAAGCCTACTGAAACATTTGTATAATCATCATCATCAACATGATTAACACATGCTGCTACCGTGATACATTACGAAATAACATTTTTTATATGAATTACAAATCGTGTACCGAAGAAAAAAAAAAAATCAAATAATTTTATAATTTTATAATTATAAACTTGATTAAAATTATTTTCTTTAAATTACAATTTCATATTTAACAATCGGACAAAAAAAAAAAAAAAAATTAATTTGTTATTTTTAAATTGAAACATTAAGCTAATATAAAGATATGTAATATAAATTTATATTAAAAAAAGTATTGAGTAAAATTGGTTTCTAATTTACTCATTTGACTTATACGAAAAATAAAGACGAGATTTTAATAAATGTTATTACACTTGTGAAATAAAGCATGCCATTCAGAAAACTGTGTACAGCCGTTTTTCCATGTCGGACATGGCGAGAGGATTATTTAATAAATGCTCTCGGCCTTTTGGCTAAGATCAAAGTGTAGTATCTGTTCCGATGGATACTGCACGCCTGTCCTGTGCAGTTCTAGGAGGTCCACCCTCCCAGGCTTCGCCTCCCCTCTTTGGGGAGGAGTAAGTTTATTGCTTACTGTCTGAGGCGCCCCTACCGGGGAATGCCGACGGGGCTGCCCAGGCAATTTTTAAATGGCCAGAGTGCTCACCTCTCGAGCGCTGGCTTTTAACCCCACTTACTCGACCCAAGCTGTGGTCATCTTACTTGTGGGAGTAAGATAAAACTGGCCTTGTGCCTAACTCCTAGCGAAGGAGTAAATAAATGCTATCCTAAGTGAATCATGTTATCAGATAAATATTAAACATGAAACGTCAAACCTTTTATTTAATAATGCCATCTGGCATTTACAGTTAAATAAAAAAAAACTACATAAATTAAAGGAAAAAGAAAGTCGAAGAATGTTAAAAGAAAAGAAATCAACACTGACCTGAGGACTATTCTGTTGATTATGCTGAGGAGATTGATTTTGCATTGGTGATGGTTGAGAAGTATGTGGTGGTTGAGGTTGAGGGGACGGTTGGGAATGGGGAGGTTGTGTTTGTTGTTGTGAAACTGATGTAGGAGGAGGTGGTTGAGGGGCATTGGATAGGGGAGCTTGAGGTGAATGGCCAGGAGGAGATGGTCCAGGCGGCTGAGGTGGTTGTTGTGGAGTAGGCTGTTGTTGATGGACAACTTGTGGGGATCCAGACATAACTTGATTAAATACCATTTGATTTGGACCAAACTGCCCAGGCATCTGGTAGAAGGAAAAAGAAAGAGCAATTAATATTTTTCAGTTTTACTAAAAAAAAAAAAAAAAAAGAAATAAAAAAAAGAAATAAAAAAAGATCAACTGTGACCCATTGGGTCAGTATTTGTTATATTTAATTTCTTAAATGTTGACATTGGTTAATAAAGCAGGTTTTTGGTAAATACAATTCATCTTTTGCAATTTCATATGTTTAGCAACTATCATTATGATGTAATCCATTTTCAAGCAAATATATATAAATTTCTTGAAAAGAACCGTGAAGTGTGCCCTGTGACAAGCAAACAAGATCAACAGTTTTAGTATGTATAGAAGTATCATTCACAATATTTCAATTAAAATAGTGTTTCTTTAATTACATACTTGCAAATATAGACACTTAATTTTTTTTAGTAAAACTTAAACTCCATTAAATCATCAACCTATGCTTTTTTTGTTTTTTTTGTTACAATTTTTTTTTTTTTTAATAGAAATCAAAATTTAATTATGGTATTGTTTGTTCATTAAATTTTTTTTTAATTGAACCAAATTGTTATAAAACTAACATTTGTTAAGATAATATCTTAATCTCGATATATATAATTATTTTTAATAGGAATCAAAGTTTAATTATGGTATTGTTTGTTCATTAAATTTTTTTTAATTGAACCAAATTGTTATAAAACTAACATTTGTTAAGATAATATCTTAATCTCGATATATATAATTATTTTTAAGAGGAATCAAAGTTTAATTATGGTATTGTTTGTTCATTAAAATTTTTTTAATTGAACAAAATTGTTATAAAACTAACATTTGTTAAGATAATATTTTAATCTCGATATAATTATTTGGATGTAAAAAGCTTCCGAAATGTTCAATCTAAATTAAATGAGGATTTGCTAAGAATTTTATGGCCAGTTCAAATGACTTTATTAGACAGTTTAATTCCTTTTAAATTTCGAAGGGTCACAATTTTTTTTTTTTATTAAAAACATTTTTTTTTTTACAATTAACAAAAGATGAAAATGGCTGATTATTTTTTACGTGAACAAAATGCATTGTGATGTAAAATTAAACTAATTTATTCAATTTTTTTTTTGTACTTTACATTAATGGATTAAAAAAACAAAAATAAGCGATTAATAGTAAATGATAAAAAAGTCACAGAGGCGAGAAGCACAGACACATGAAACGTTGTCACATAATTTTATTAATATACAGATTTACAAAGAGAAGGAAAAAATCTTCATAACTAAAAATAAGCTTATTTTTATTGCCTTAGGCTTTAAAAGCTTACTTTTATTCTCCAATTTAATATTTTTAATTAAAATTTGTTGAAACACTTCACAAAGGAAAATGAAATGAAAATCAAGATTTGCATTAAAAAAATACAAAAAAAAGGAGAAACGATGAATAAAAAAAAAATGGTTATCAAAACAATCACTCCCATCTAAAAACTAAAAATAATCAGTTTTTTAGAAAAGTTATTTGCTTAATGATTTTTGATAAGTGATTTTTGATAAGCAAGAAACAAAGATTAGAATATAAGTAAAAACAGATCGAGTAAACCAAATAGGAAAAATAAAATATAACCTAGAAAATTACAAAGATTCATTCATGTTTAATCTATTATAGACGCCAGAATTTTTGCATGTCTATAACAAAATCGGCAATTATTTTAATTAAAAATGGTGATATTTAGTTTGCATCGAAATTTTTTTATTTCATTTTTGAAACATTTATATATAAGCAATGTTTACGTAGGGGAAAAAAAAAGATTGCCCGTAGTTGAGAGCTCCCTTTTCATTGGCCACTACACCGAGACGTAGGAGGGTGCCAGTCCTTTGCATGGATTGCTCCACTAACCCTTGATCCTCATCTTATAATATTGAGTATTTAGCAAGAAGAGATCAAGTACAAATCAAGTTGTTTTTTTTTTAGTCTTTGGTATGACTCCAAGGATTGAACCCCGAACACTCTAGCCATTATGCCAAATGTGCCATTAAGAGATGTTTCGAACATTATGTATGTAAAGAAAGAATTTAATTCTGTTTTCTCTAAATTCACGCGTATTCGTAAGTTAAAACAAAAATATTAGTGGATGACAACTTCCACCATTTTGAATTTTATGCAATATCATGAATGAAGAATATGTCATGTTTGGATAAACATTTATTTATTTTTATTTTTTTGTGAGATATTTGCAAGTTATCCAAATATTTTTCGATTATTGATTTATGTCCTGGTAATTTTCTGATTTCCTTCTTTAGGTAGAAAACAAAAAATAAAAACACCACAAGGTTGAAATAAGCGACAATTGCTCAAACTAAACAGAAAAAAAGTTTCAGAAATTTTATTTAAAAAAATATCTTTCGGTTCATCTTTCACTTCTTTCTATTGTCGAGTCTGATTTTTGTTCTTTGAAACGTTCCTAGTTTCATGGAGGGAATTAAAAACTAAACGCTGGAAAAACACACAAAAACAAACAACTAATTTATTTCAGCTTTGATAACTAATAAAACATGGCTGATATAAATTACAGAAAGAATTTTATTTTCAACGCCAAATAAAGAATAAGTTTGTTTTTTGTTTTTTTTATCTTACTCCCACAGCGGTAGATGTGACACAAGGTCGGGAAAGTGGGATTTGAAAAGCCAGCGCCCGAGAAATTGAGCACTCTGACCTACAAAAAATGCCTGGGCAGCCCCATCGACATTCCCCGGTAAGGGCGCCTCAGGCAATAAGCGATAAACTTACTCCTCGCCAAAGAGGGGAGGCAAAGCTTGGGAGGATGGACCTCCTAGAACTGCACAGAACAAACCCACAAACTGGCAAAATCAAGACCCGAAGGCCAAGTTAATATCGGTCTATGGGTTATATTATCCATCAGAAAAGATACTTCACTGTGATCCCAGCCAAAAGGCCAAGAAGCAATTGTACTAGAGATAAAGAAACGTATAACCCAAACCCCCGTTACGGAAAAACAATTTTAATTATTCCCAATTACTTAAATTGACAGACGAAAAAAAAATTTTCTAGTTAAATTAAGAAATTGTATTTTTTTTTTAAATTATGACAAACGTTTTTTTTTTTTATATATATAATTCTTATCCAATGATCCAATAAAGCAGCCACATCAGAAATTACTCCATTGCAGCCTGGTCATGAGTCATCGCACGTCAAAACATTCCCTCTTCCTAGTGTCAGCTTCCACAAATGTTTGTTCCAGATGTACCAGACAGTGCTTAGACCAGCGCATCGTTGTTTTGAATTGAGAGCATCTTCAAAGCCAATCAGAGCAGCACAAAATCGCAGATGCCCCTTTTTACTTGCCTCCTCACAAGGACAGAGTTAGGCACAGGGTCAGTTTTTAATGTGGGGAAAATACAGCTCCTCAAAAGGGGCACTCTGGATTGGAACAAAAATTTTAATTTCCTCAGTCGAGAAGGATTTCTTCTTCACTGACCAAGGACAGAAAAGTTGAAGTTTAGTATCAGAATAGATACTAGACGTAGCTCAGACCAAAAGGCTGTTATACAAACATAAATTCAAAATATATTATGGTTTTAAGATTTAAAAAAAAAAAATGGCGATTTTAATGTCGATAAGACAGAAAAGCTTTAACGTAAAAAAACAGAAAATTATAAATAAAGTCGTTCTCTTATTTGTCTACACCCCCTTCCTCCCCACTCGTTTTACTCTGGTTTGAAACATCGTAACAAAAACGAGTTTAAAAGCGTTGCAGGTGAAGATCACGCAGAGGAAATAGATGTTTTGTGGATCATAATTAAAGATTAAAAAGTCTCTTATTCTTTCGACAAGAATTGCACGTAACCCTAACGCGTAATTGTTAATCAGAAGAAAGTTTAGATGCATTCCAGGGATGCCGATCACGTGTTTACTCTATTAACAATAATTAACAAGAAATTGACGTTGAACCTACATGAAGTGAAATTTATTTCGGGGTGTGATTGAAGAGAAAATGAAAATGTACGGCAATGTACGAGGATTGAACTCGCAGATTATGAGACTTCTGTGTTTAATACACACTTTTCCTTATTCACCTCTAACACCCCCCCCCCAGCATTTATAGCCATATTTGCCCTTCATTGTCACCTGTTTCATTATGTTCAGTAATGATCTGACCTAGATGGTCAGAAAGACACATGGAGACAACACGTGCATGTCGGGTCATGGTCATTGATTACGTAAAGAAAAAAAAATGTAGTAGTTTAGGATTCTCCTCGTCATTCAACCTACAAGATGATCCCAGAATTGAGCGGCCGAGCAGAACATGGTTGGAGTTTGCTTGCCGTAACTGCAGTTCGTCAATGATCTGGCAAGGATCCAAATTTCCAATATCGAGCCAATTTCTATGAACAATAGCGCTCTTTAATTGGATACTTTTGAATAAAGCAGGAACGCTAGTATACACTAACAAAAATTGAACTTTGCTAGAAATAAAACTCAAGATTTTCGGCTGTAAATTCACATTTATATTAGATGCCCTTTATATAATAGATGACCATCACCAACAGGAGTGAAAGAGTGCATTTCCTACATCCACCAAAGAAAAGAAAGAAAAAAAATCATTCAATCTGTGTGTTTAGTGGTGAAAATTCTATTTCAAACTTAAGCGTGACAACATTACAAACAGACAGAGCCTCTTTTAGGGATGCTTGGACATGTCTAAAGTAAGATGTGTCCATTTAATCTGCATGTTTGGTGACAAAAAATGATTATTTCAAACTGAAACACAGGATTGACTGACTGAAAAAAGTTGTCTTATAGAGACAGGTGGACGTATATGAAAGTTAAATGACTTAACATTTCAGCAATATCTTTTCTTCTTCTTTCAATACAATAAAGTAAAAAGAGTCTTTCTCGAATGGTTCTCATTAATAACTATCTTTTTACAAAAATCAATGTATCATTCTGATCCGCTAGTTTTTTTTTCCTTTTCTTTTGTAGAACATTGGTCTATGTTCTTTAGAACAAAAGATATATATTTAGATTCAATTCTTTAAAAAACAAAAAAATAATAATAATCTGCCTCAGATTTCTTAAAATGGTTGCATTTTTCAATAATTATCTGCATAGCAGCAGCAGTTGCCAATACAACTATAACTGATTAGCATTACATGATAAATAGCCATGGGAAATAGCTCAGATGGTAAAGCATCAGGTTGCAGATCTAAAGGTCCGGTTTCAAATAGATTTTGCCATCTGCTTTTAATTTTTCCTTGGAAATCTATTTACTAGTCATGCATTCTTTATTTAAATTTAAAATGCAATTGAATTATGTACTAAAACCACTGCATTTCCATTTTTTGGGAAACAAGTTCGCTATTTTCGCTATTTTTGTTATTTAAAAAATAAATAAAATAATATAAAAGGGTGGGTTTGGGTGCTGATTAATTTTAAACGATAATTAAATTTAAATGTTAAAATTTCACGTGTACGATGGAACGTGCAATAACTTAATGTTTATGTTTTGTTTTTAAAAGACACTTTATTTTTCAATTTAGTTACTGTTTCGTTTATTTCGTTTTTACAGAAAATGGTTAACGTAAAAATAAGTTGTTTGGGAGTAATGCCGAACTCCATTTTGTTCTCAATAATTTACGTGACCGAAACAGAAGTTGAAATAGGCGAAGACACCCTAGAGGTGGTAGACTCCGTTTGCGACCTAGGAGTATGCTGAGTGCTGGAGGTGGCCGCGAACTAAGTTTGACCATCAGAGTCAAGACAGCTTGGGGAAAGTTTAGAGAACTTCTTCCAATCCTAACATCCTGAGCCATCCCAATTATTACCAGGGGTAGGGTAAGAAGCATGATGTTTTATGATAGTGAGTGTTGACCCCTCACCCAGGCCTCACTTGTTCGACTCCAGAGAAATGACAGGACAATGACTAGGTGTAAAGCAGGACCAGATCCAAAACATTAGGTCAGACACTCTACTTGAGAAATTGACCATCCCAAAACTTGATGTCCTAATAAGGGCAAACCGTCTTCTCTGGTTCGGGCATGTCGAAAGAAGCAAGGGGTATATCAGCACATTCAGAGACCTAAGGCTGGACAGCAAAAAGAAAGCTGGGCTCCCTAGGAAGACATGGAAAGAAACCATCGGGCAAGACCGTAAACAGTGGCAAATCACTGGAGACTTAGCATAAGGAAAACCAGACAACGTCGAACCTCTTGTCAAAGTGAACATAGACGATAAACCTGGATGATAGTGAGTGAGAAACAGGAGGTGGTTGTTATTTTATGTAAATATTAGCATCACCTTTTAAACAGATTTTTTAGTTTTACTTTTATTATTTCCTGTTATCTACGAAAATTAGGACCCAGGTAGTCCTGCTAGTCTAATATATAAAGTAAAGCAGAACTTTTTTGTGGATCTGAAAATGCGTTACAGCTTGGCTTCTACGAGCTAAATTAAATAAATATATATTTAAGATAATGTAACAATTTTACAGGGTTAAAGAATAATTTTTTTTTTTAAATGGAAATGTCATTTAATTATTCAAAGTGTTGTCTTTTGTACTAAGGGAATAGCCATTCTTTCAACATGACCAAAACAACAAAGTCTCCTGTTTTGCAAGTATATCCCCATACTTTCCAGATTTAATCGTCCTCCGAGATCATCAGATCGTAAGTCTGTCTTTAGGTCTCACATTGCACTAGCAATACCCACCGACTATAAAAACGTTTGGGATCAGCAGAAATTTCAAGATGTTCTACTAAAAGTCATATTTAAAAACCAAAGCACTTTGTCCTCAAAATATCACCATTTTATTTGAAAATCAATTTACTTTCACACGGATCAATATGATATATTTGATGAGTTTTCAGCAAGTTAAAGTGATAAAAATGTTAACATCGCTAACAGGTCATTTTTAGCCAACTTTCATGAAGAACGGGGGCGCTTTTGAAAAGTTTGTTACCACTCCTCTATGAGTAATTTCGTCATGAAATTTGGAAAACAATTCGGAGATGAAGTCCTTAATACTGGTGGGGGTACAACACAATGTAAAGCATTGTTTTTTTTTGGCTATGTCAAAGAATCCTTGAACATGACAAGTACCAAACATTCTGAAAAAATATTTTGTACCGCAACTCTGATAAGTAAACAATCCTTTTACTCTTTTCATGCATTAAAATCATAATTGTATGTTTTATATTTTCATAGTAGCAATTTTTAATTATCCTATCTGAAAAAATATTGTTTGGTTTAGCAATACAGTTGAGTGTAGTAATAATAGTATCAGCAAGCATTAGCTGTAAACAAAACTGGCGATTTACAAATTATGTTTACAGGCTATTTTATTTAGAACTTTTTTTTTTTTTACAAAATATGTGTAGAGGCTATTTTTTTTTTTTTTTACAAATTATGTTTAGAGACTATTTTATTTTGAAGAATTTTTTTTTTTTTTTTTACAAGTTGTTTACAGGCTATTTTGAAGAATTTTTTTTTTTTTACAAATTATGTTTACGGGCTATTCTATTTTAAAGAATTTTTTTTTTAAATTGACAATCAGAAATTTAAGCAGTTTGTGGCTCCTTCGTGAAATACTGTTTTTCTTAGGTTTAAGAGCTCAAATGTTCGACTTTCGAACTTTAATTCTACTCAGAAATTACTTTCTAGCCACCAATATATATATATATATATTAGATATTACTTTTTTTTTTTTAAAGATGATTTCATGTGAACAACCTCAAAATGGTGAAGGAAAAAAAATTAGAATTTAGAGGGGGGTCGCATATAAATTTAATGTAAAATGACCTAATTTCCGGGCCATTCTTGCCTTTTAGAGCAGTTATCCCTCCAAATTCTTTTGATAGTTTTTCATGCTGAAAAGTTAGTATACTTACCCTACCACTAACCCTAGATTTGAGTGACAAACTCCATCTAAAAATAGCTTCCCTTGATCATAAAACTAACCCTGAATCTGAGTGGCAAGACTTATCATAAAAAAAAAAACCTTAAACAATACAACTAACTCTAAGTCCAAGTGGCAAGCTCCTCTCCAAAATAAAAACCCTCCCTACCCTATCACTAAGTCTGAGTAGAATCTCATTTTGAGGGGACAGGGTTGGATGAGATGTTAATCTACAATAACACCAAAGAAATCTTGCAATGTATTCATTTTAAGACAGTCCTAGTATTAGATTTCAGTTTCTTGTACATAAAATACATTAGAATTCAACTTTGAGTTCTCTAACTTCTTTTTTTTTTATAATGGATACATGGTATTTTTTTTAGGTATTGCAGCATATTTATGTGTATTTACTGCAGATTACTTGGAAACCATTAATTTCTGGAGATTTTCAGTGGCATATTCTGATACACTTATATGGCAAATTTCATTGCTTAATCTTGTGTTTTAACAAAGACATAGCATTCTTACTGAAAAAGTGTAAAAAATGTGACGAAACGCATATGCTTTTAAAAAGAGGAAAATATTCAACCGTGCGGAAAAAATAGTCATAACTTCCTTATTTTTAGTCAGATTTTGTTAAATTTAAGAAGATTCTTTCTAAGATCATTAAGCTTTCTATTTATGCCATTATTGAGAGATTTTAAGCCATTTCAATTTTCTCATGTGTATCATTCAAAAATGAAATATTGGACTTTAGGAACTTCTTGGTATTGGTGGGGTTTGGGATGCCTTACGCACTCAACGTCTCAAGTGGTTTGGCCATGTACAGAATGCCACCTTCTGCATAAACTCCATAACATTAGATTGTGTGGTAGACCAAGGAAGACTTGAGTGTGTAGGAAGTGATTTGACTGCATGCAGCATGATGGATATCAACCATTTGGATCGGACCGCATGGAGAGCAGGCGTGCAACGTTGTCGGGTGTTGACCACCTTGGAGTTCAGGACACAAGCATGGATGATGATGATGATTTCGTTAATGCAAATATTTACATGTTTTTCTATAAACTTAACTATCCATAATTAGTACAGTGGTTTCAAGAATTTACTTTGTTATATAGATGTATAGATATATGAAAAATATATTGAAAAACCTGAACAACGCATTTTTTTGGGGGGGGGGGGGGGGGTTGTCAAATAAATTATTTATTTATTCTAAGAACTTGAGTACTTTCAGCGACATACGCCATTTTCAAAATTATACGTATTTTTTTTTTTCGTTTAATCGTTCTTGATTTAAACATATTTGTCGCAGTCAAGTTGAAATTCGTCTTGATGTTATAACGATTGGTGTTTGAATGCCCGTGTGTACCACGCAGTTGTGTTGTTGGGTAAAATAAAAAAGTCCACACTTGAAACGTTGACGAAATGGCACTAAGAAAAATATTTTGAAAAACCTGAACGCATTTTTTTTTTTTTTAAATAAATTATTTATTTATTCTAAAAACTTGAGTACTTTCAGCGATATACGCCATTTTCAAAAGTATAGGCATTTTTCCCCTCTTTTTGTCCCGTTTAAATGAATAAATGCCAAAGTTTTTTTTTCATTTATCACTTCTTCACTACCATAAAAACGGGTTACTGTTATTTAATACAAGAAATACGATATATATAGTACTAGTGCAAGCCCATTTAGACAGAAATTTTAATCCTAATTTGCATATCTATTTCTTTTAAACAGTCTATAATAAATTAATGTTTGGTGTTATTCATATGTAATTTTATGGTCTGATTTCTCTCATATATATGCAATATTCGCCGATAACAGTAATTAAAGTTATTTCATAAAATAAAAAAGGATAAATTCATTTATTTTCAAGAAAAGTCAAGGTCATTTAAATTAAACATTTACTTTATCTAGCTAGAAAGAAATATATACCAACGCATACGAAATATACTTTTCGCGACACCAAAGGTAAATTTTTTTATATTGTTTTTAAAATCGCCCCACCCCATCATCGTTCAAGTGAACTGATTTCTTCTTTCTATCCATTTATTTTATTTTAAAAATTAAAATTGTATCAAAATTACCAAAATATTAATATCCAATTATATGAATAAATGCGAAAGTTTTTGTCCAGTGTTTACAAGAAACTTATGAATTAAATGTTTATCATTTAAAATTTTGGTTTCAAGTAGTGAACTGTGTGAAGTGATTTTATTTAGTCAAAAAAAATGTTTACATCGTTTAACAATTACAAACAAAAATTCTTTCAACTTAGGCATGAAGCCCTAATCGTTTTGACATGCAATTTTGACAATAATCTTTGTAGCGTCAAGAGTCATACCGTTTTTTCCAAAATACCTTGGACTTATTCTACACTCACCAAAATATTGCATTCATTCTATGATTTAATCCTTACTTTGCAAAGCGTTTAACGCCTACCCGCAATAGGAGTATGTGACACAAGGTCGGAAAGTGGGATTTGAAAAGCCAGTGCCCAAGAAGGTGAGAACTCTGGCCATTAAAAATTGCCTGAGCAGCCCCGTCGGCATTCCCTGGTAGGGGCGCCTTAGGCAGTAAGCGATAAACTTACTCAACCCCAAAGAGGGGAGGCAAAGCTTGGGAGGGTGGACCTCCTAGAACTGCACAGGACAGACCCATAGACAGGCGTAAATCAAGCCCCGAAGGACAAGACAATACCAGTATATGGAGTGCAGTATCCATTAGAACAGATACTACACTTTGATCTTGGCCAAAATGCCAAGAGTGATAGCAAGCTGGCAAAGCCAGTTTTTATATATATATATATATATATATATATATATATATATATATATATATATATATATATTAGCTCATCAGTGAACCATTAGTAAATATAATTTCTTAACTTTGCCATTGGTTGAAGCAGTAGTAGCAGTTACTGTTGTATTCAAACA
The DNA here is from genome assembly GCA_963556195.1 of Sepiola atlantica. Classification (NCBI taxonomy): domain Eukaryota; kingdom Metazoa; phylum Mollusca; class Cephalopoda; order Sepiida; family Sepiolidae; genus Sepiola; species Sepiola atlantica. The sequence goes on from OY744542.1 coordinate 48,746,261, forward strand.
AATACACACAACTTTATGACGTCAGACCGCTTTTGCCAACTACCATTCATCCTTTATGATGCCATCTATTTTCAAGTAAATATATATACTTCTTTTTTGATAATAATCATGGGAGGTGACAGTGGTTAAGTGGATATCGACACGGACTGAAGACCTGGGTGTTCCAAGTTCGAATCCAGTCGATTCCACAGTACCAATTTCACTTAGGGATGTTGGCAACCTTCTCGTGGTCCTTCCCGTAAGTACTCGATGTCTTTCCAGAAAGATTCCTAACTAGAAAAACATTGGGGAAACTAATGCCAACACCAGAATCATCTGATTCACACGAAAGAAGATAATAATCATAAAGTATGTACAGTGACAAGCAAGTCTAGTTTTAATATAATAATAATAATATATAAGATAGAAATTATATTTAACTAAAGAATTATGCTACAACGCCTAGATAAACAAAAGGGATTTTTTTTAAATTTATCAACAATATTACCATCAAAACTGGTTACTCTAATTTAAATCACTAATACATAATACGTTTTTGAAATACTGTATATATGTAGGCCCTCCGTTCAGTCTAGAGAGACTATGGATACCCCTATAAGGGGCTGGCTGCGCGTGTAATTATGAAGCAAGGGTTGCGCAATCTCTAACAACACCTCTCCTGAGTCGGCACTGCTTAATTCCAATGGCAAGCAGTTCAAGACGACTGGAAACAATGCCAAGATAAACAGAGAGCACATACAGCACCTGGTAGTCCCAAATGGTCACCCATTTAATACTGGCCAGGCTCAACGTCGCTTAACTTCGGTGATCTAACGGGAACCGGTGTGTCAACGTGATTTGTACCGTATATAGTATATATATATATATATATATATATTAATAGAGAATGGTAGTTTGCTTGAAGCATTGCTGGGAATAGTAGTAGTATGTTTTTAAAAGGCTGTGGGCAATGCAAATTCCGGGTAAGATGTAAGGAACAAAAAATAATAAATCGAATACGAAATGTGACTTACTATTTATTTTTTCTTAAAATCTTACATAACAGCAAGTGTGGTGTTAGCTTTTTGTGTGATGTCCGGATGATTATAAAAATCATTTATTTAATATTTCGGGAAAAAGAAACTTCCCTTTGTCAAAAATAACACCAGAGGAAAATTCCGTCTGTACAGAGAATCTGGCAAAATATATATATATATATATATAAATAAATCGCTCCAGACAAGGCATAAAGCCACTTGATGTAAGGAGGTAAAAAAATAAATTAAAAATACTACTTCAAGGTTTAAAACTAGCCTACGGTAAGTTTTAGATGTGCAGATTCCGCCCCAAAAAACAGCAATTCTTTCCCCTTTGTCAGAAACATCGCTCATGGAATGTGAGGACTGAAGGACAAAATAAGAGGAAGCGAGAGTTACGACTGCCGAAAGTAAATCCAATATCCACTTTTTACTATCCTTATATATAGTAACATAGTTTGTTTACCTCATTTGCATAATCATTTTTTTTAAACAGTTTATAATAAATTAATGTTTAGTGTTTAGTAATTTAATAAATAAAAAACCCGGATAAATTAAAAAAGCTTTTCTTAAATTGAACTAACATCGCTTGCCACGAGACATGAGTGAGAAGAGAAGAGGGAGAGAGATGGTGGCTTACTGGCTCGCCTGCTTGCTCTCTCAAGATTAACAAAATGTTAATGTTTATCTATTTATACTAGGGGTGGGACGTAATGGGTGAAAATTTCAGATTCATGCGAGTATTTTTTTGTGTTCATTTATACATAAATAGCACTAAACAATCAAACATTTGGAAAATTTTGCAAAATTCAGAAGGTGCAGGCCAAAAATAGCTGTTAGGCCTCCACGGGACTAAAAATCCATCATTTTTCGGTGAAAAAGTGGTTTCATGCGACATTGCAGGTCCTAAAACATCCTCAAAAGCTATGAATGGATATAGATGGTTAAATCTGATATAGTACTTTAATTTAGGACCATTTTCAGGCTGTGAAAAGGGTTTTCATGAATGTAAAATAGTCAAAAACTAGTGGCCTGCACCTTCTGAATTTTGCAAAATTTTCAAAATGTTTGATTGTTTGGTGTTATTTATGTATAAATGAACACAAAAAAATACTACTCCCATGAATCTGAAATTTTCACCCATTACGTCCCACCCCTATTTATACAAAAAAATGCCAACGTTTTAATCTAGTATTTACAAAATAAAAACTAATGCACTAAAAGTTTATTTAAAATTTGGGTTTAAAGTATTTCAAACAGGAAACTTGCAGAAACCAAGAATCTCAACCCCCAGAAGTAAATCGACCGGAAACACCCCTTTTCAACCCAAAATGTTAAGCATTTAATCCAGGAAAATATCGAAAATCTACCGTGGGTAATAGTAAAATAAAAACACTCATCGAGTACGAACACGATCAAAATAGTTAATAAATGAAATGTCTTTTTTACAAAGCAATGTGTCAATTAGTTAAGCTGAGGACGTCAGTCGCATAGACATGACCCAGTATATTAGAAATCTGTTCTTCTATTGTGAAAATGAAGTCGGTGTTTTAATATCACTATCAGTGCGACGAATTTGCTCAACTTTATAAATATAGAGATTACAAAAAAAATAAGTGAAATCCTATTGTAGCGTTAGTTTTTATGTGCAAATACTACAATGAAACATTTTTAAGATTGATTTAAGTTTTTGCATATTGTTAGAAAATCTAACTAGCTCCTTTTTTTAAAAACTTTATAATTTTTGAGATATCAAATCTATATATTATATAATTGAGCTAAAGACCCATTTGGCATTATGGTGAGTGTTTGCAAATGGGCCAGAAGACCAGGGTTCAATACTCGGTCGAGTTATACCAAAGACTTAAAAAGTGGTACTTGATACCTTCTTGCTAAATACTCTGCATAATAAGGTGAGAATCAAGGGTAAGTGGAGCACCTCAGTGACAGGACACCCCCCCCCCCCCCGCCACATCTCTGTAGTAACCAATGAAAAGTGAGCCTTTGGGTCACTCTTGACTAAGGTCAATACATTTTATTATTATTTTCTTATGTCTGCGTCCTCATGCATACTGTGTTAAAATCAAACTATAAATCTATGGATTTCAAACGGATGGTTGTTTTTTTTTTTCTTTGTTTTTTTTTTTACGGCATATCAACCCTTTTCGGGTCATTTAATGCCGAACCCGGTCTTTTTGGTAAAAGTTTTTATGCTTCAAGTTATTTACATCTTCAAATATTTATTCATGTTAAGTTCGGTTGTTTTACGTCATATCAACCCTTTGGTTGTTTTTATTTTTGGCTTTTCAGAACATGATTGCTGAAATGGTTGATAAAAGGGACAGGAAAAAAAAACAATAACATCAATGTTTGGTGCATTTTAGATCAGGAAGCCAGTACTTTCAGACAGGCTAATCTGGTAGCACCAAATGGACTCCAATCGGAACGTCTTAAACTACAGCATAGAAATATAATTTCAAACAGAATTGTTTTTCAATTATCTACACATTAGTATGCTAGTAGCGTACATCTATCCTACGCTACACACATCACGCTCTGGGTCTACAATACGACTGAAACTACCAATGAACCGGTGCACATTTTTAAGGCGTCAACAATTTTGTAAATTACAAAATAAAATCCTTTTTTTTTTAAATCCTTTTGTAAAGTTCAAGTGTTAAGATTTTGGAGGTTAATTTTCAATATCTTTGAGAAAGTAGATGTTTGTAAAAAAGGAATTGTCGTATTTTTTTAAAAAACGGGGGGGGGGGGGGGAGAAGGTAGGACACAGGATTTGAAAGTAAAACTCTTGGCTAAAACCCCCTTTGGAGAATACATTTTAACAAGCTAATATTGATTAATCTCGGATATTACGTTTTTATTCTTAAACATGAAATAAAAAACGAAGGATTGCGGAATCCGCGGTGAAGCCCGGCACGGCGGCTCTGCTCGCCGAAACAAGGAAGCGCGGAAAATACAGCTCGCTCACTGACCGTTTTTTTTTCCAACCAATTTCAGTGGAAACGTCGGGTATGCTTGGTCCTGAGACTTAAATTTTTTCAGGACATTGGACGGAGGATTTCACCGTCTAGGTACGAGCCCCGTGAGTCAGCCTGGTTGTTCCAACGCATCTCCCTGGCTACCGTTCGTGGCAACGCTATGTCATCTGTTGGCTCTTTCTTTCTCTCCCCCTCTCTATCTACCTATGTCTGTATCTGTCTCTTTGCTTCTCTTTCTCTCACAATAAATAAGTCCGTCAAAATAAAAAAAAATCAGTTAAAAAAAAAAAAAAATTATTTCTGTTTGTTTTTTTTAAATAAAATTAATATGTGCATTTTTAGTTTATTTCATTCAATTTAAATTATTTTATTGAATTAAGATATAAATTAACTCATTTCAGACATACGGAAATTTATCAACAATAAAAAAAAAAAGTCAATGTTCACAAATTCATAAAAATACAAAATAGAAAAAGTAATAAATACAAGATTACCGTGATCTAATGGGTCAATATTTGTTACATATATTATCCCCCACTCAATAATAATGATACTGCCGGACTAAATCATTTCAGATGCTTAAGGAAAAGGAGAGAAAGCAAATAGGAAGTCCGCCTGAAATGAATTCACAAAGAAATCCTTCACTCTATTTCCATAATGAGAAGTGTTGTTTTCTCTTTTTCCTCCCTTCTTTCAATACTGGCTGATACGTCTTCTTTTTTTTTTTTCCTTTTTTAAATTTTCCAGTCTGAGACATTTTCTATATTTCTTCTTTAACTTCACCGATCGCGACATTATATAAGTATTAGTGTGAACACTGCCACCCTATTTATCTACTTCCCACAAAGTAGAATGTGACACAAGGTCGGAAAGTGGGAATTTGCACTCCAGAGGAAGAGTACTTAGGGCTTCTTAAAAATTGCCTGGGCAGGACGTCTCAGACAGTAAGCAATAAACTTACTCCTCCCCAAAGAGGGGAGGCAAAGCCTGGGAGGGTGGACCTCCCAGAACTGCACAGGACAGACACATAGATCGGCGTAAATCAAGGCCCGAAGGCCAAGACAATATCGGTCTACAGAGTGAGCATCCATCGGAACAGATACTACACTTTGATCTTAGCCAAAGGGTCAAGAACATAATTCTTCTTACTTGATAGAGTAAGAAACGACTTCCTTTTCCAGTAAGAAGGTCATGTTTGCTCTTTCATACAGCCTTTGTCTGCAGTATCCATCGGAACAGATACTACACTTTGATCTTGGCCAAAAGGCCAAACACTGGCACCACTCATTAAATAAATATTTCTTAATTTATACATTGGTTGATAAAGCAGCAGCAAGCAGTTATTGCTGCTGCTGCTGCTGCTTTCAAACAAACATACAACCATTCGTCCTTTATGACGTCACTGTAAACATTTATATATATATATATATATATATCCCTCCCACAGCGGTAAGATGTGACACATGGTCGGAAAGTGGGATTGCAAAGCTAGCACCCAAGAAGATGAGCACTCTGGCCTACCAAAAATGTGTGGGCAGTCCCGTCAGCATTCCCCAGTAGGGGCGCCTCAGGCGTTTAGCAATAAACTAACACTTTCTCAAAGGGTGAGAAGGCAAAGTCTGGGAGGGTGGACCTCCTAGAACTGCACAGGACAATACCCCAGACCCGCGGAATCAAGGCCTGAAGGCCAAGACGGTACCAGTCTATAGGGTGTAGCATCCATCGGAACAGATACTACACTTTGATCCCAGATTTGTGTTATTTTTGTTCTTTCGACCTTTCGCAACTATATACCAACAGCAAAATTATTGCCGTAATTTGTATGGTAACTAAATGTTTGGGAATATTTGACACCAGGGCAATGCAAGGTACATCAACTACACGTATAAATAAATACATTTCTCATTATATATATATATATATATATATATATATATATATATATAACACCCAACATGTTTTTTTCTTCCATATATAAAGCAAAGGTATTTGTTTGTCTGTCCACACCTCAGTTTTCAATGGTTGATCTCTGAGCAAAACCAATAACAGAGTTGGAATCAGCAGGTTCCTGCGGATGTTTTAGCTTAGTTTTAAATAATTAAAAGTGGTTAGGGTTAGGGGTTATTTTGTTCAATAGCATATCAACCTTACTCGGCATTTAATGCTGGGAACCATTTTTCTAAATAACTATTTTACTTTCATAAGCAAAAAACGTAGTCGTACTATTTAACTGATAAGTAGATAGAATAAGGGGATTCATACCTTTACTAATTTTATTAGTTATATTTAACGTATTCATACCTTTACTAATTTTATTAGTTATATTTAACGTATTCATACCGTTACTAATTTTATTAGTTATATTTAACGTATCTGATACGCAGACGACGTTGGGTAAATTTGCTAGTTTTTCATATTTTCAATAGTTTTAAAAAAATAATTTTACAAATCTTTTTTTTATTTGCATATTAAATAGTTAATATAAAATTTTTAAAAAGGCAACGTAAATGTTGCAGTAAGATTGTGGAATTTCGCATTTGTTTGAAATTGTTGAAATTTACTCAAATTCTTAAAGTCTATTTTATGGGATTTGCCTCAAGTTTAAATTTCATTGAAATTATTGAGTGTTTCTTGGTTGAAAATTAATATTTTTTTTTTTTACATTTGACAAATAAAATGTAGCCTTATGGAAAACTCATTTGGAGCGGTCTTCCACTATTTATCAAAAACTGAATGAATATAAAAAACTGGACATTTTCAACTTTGTGAAACTTGTTCATTCTGTCAAGTCGATCCGCACAAAATCTCTATTTATAAAAATTAATGAATGTAAAAATCTCTATTTATAAAAATTAATGAATGTAAAAATAGCTATTTATAAAAATTAATGAATGTAAAAATAGCTATTTATAAAAATTAATGAATGTAAAAATAGCTATTTATAAAAATTAATGAATGTAAAAATAGCTATTTATAAAAATTAATGAATGTAAAAATCTCTATTTATAAAAATTAATGAATGTAAAAATCTCTATTTATAAAAATTAATGAATGTAAAAATAGCTATTTATAAAAATTAATGAATGTAAAAATAGCTATTTATAAAAATTAATGAATGTAAAAATCTCTATTTATAAAAATTAATGAATGTAAAAATAGCTATTTATAAAAATTAATGAATGTAAAAATAGCTTTTTATAAAAATTAATGAATGTAAAAATAGCTATTTATAAAAATGAATGTAAAAATAGCTATTTATAAAAATTAATGAATGTAAAAATAGCTATTTATAAAAATTAATGAATGTAAAAATAGCTATTTATAAAAATTAATGAATGTAAAAATAGCTATTTATAAAAATTAATGAATGTAAAAATAGCTATTTATAAAAATTAATGAATGTAAAAATAGCTATTTATAAAAATTAATGAATGTAAAAATCTCTATTTATAAAAATTAATGAATGTAAAAATCTCTATTTATAAAAATTAATGAATGTAAAAATCTCTATTTATAAAAATTAATGAATGTAAAAATCTCTATTTATAAAATTAATGAATGTAAAAATCTCTATTTATAAAAATTAATGAATGTAAAAATCTCTATTTATAAAAATTAATGAATGTAAAAATCTCTATTTATAAAATTAATGAATGTAAAAATCTCTATTTATAAAAATTAATGAATGTAAAAATATCTATTTATAAAAATTAATGAATGTAAAAATCTCTATTTATAAAATTAATGAATGTAAAAAATCTCTATTTATAAAATTAATGAATGTAAAAATCTCTATTTATAAAATTAATGAATGTAAAAAATCTCTATTTATAAAATTAATGAATGTAAAAAGCCTCCAAAATTTTCAATCCGTCAAGATTAACTAAGAATTTTAAAACCAGACGTTATTTTTCTATTCAACAGTTTAAAATTTTCTAAATTCCTTTCAAATTTCGAAGGGCCACAAAGTAATTCTTTTCAACTATTAGCAAAAGATTAAATGGCTGACGAGTTTAGGAAGAAACGAAAATGCATAAAGTGAATTTAATTACGTAATTTTTTTTTTTTTTTTTTTTTTAAATAAGATTTAAAAAATGTAGTTTTAGTTTATGCGATTGCCTGTTTCATTTCAATAAATATTCAATTCATAGTAAATAATAATGTGTAAGTTATGTAGAGGCAGGAAAGTGATCACACAATTTAATTGTATGTAAAGATAAAAATAAAATTAAATCAATTAAGTCAATAATCAAGACTTTTTGTATTTGTTTGGGGGGGGGGGTCGCAATGTTGTTTTAAAGAAAGGTAATTGTACAATCATTTTCCGTTGTTTTATATGACAATACCACAGTATTGTAAACAGATTCCCCCTCCTCTACGTTTTCGGATGGGTAAATTTAATATAAATAAAAACAACTTTTCTTTTCCTTTTCCAACGCAGATTGCTTTGAGTTTGAAATGTCATGTTATTTTTCTTTGTTGAGAGAAAAAAATAAAAATAAAATTAAAAAAATCTATTATCTCAAGAGACGTAAATCATTTGTTCCTTTAACTTTTATTGTTTAGATTATTCGGACTATTATCCGATATCTAGGTTGTAAAATTCACATTTCAGACGATACAACCTCTGACCTTCGGGTGCATCTTTTTGAACTTGGTTTGGTTTGGTTTGGTAGTTTTGTTTTACGGCATATCAACCCTTTTTGGGTTATTTAATGCCGAATCTGGTCATTATAGTAAAAGTTTTTATGCTTCAAGTTCTTTATATCTTCAAATGTTTAATCATCGTTTTTGGTTTGGTAGTTTTGTTTTACGGCATATCAACCCTTTTTGGGTTATTTAATGCCGAATCTGGTCATTATAGTAAAAGTTTTTATGTTTCAAGTTTTTTATATCTTCAAATGTTTAATCATCGTTTTTGGTTTGGTAGTTTTGTTTTACGGCATATCAACCCTTTTTGGGTTATTTAATGCCGAATCTGGTCATTATAGTAAAAGATTTATGCTTCAAGTTCTAAAAATAAAATAAAAAAGGGGAGGGAGAAAGGGAGAGGGGCTGTTGTTTTTGGTTTTGGTTTTGTAGAACATAATTAAGTTTTACAAAAAAAAAAAAAAAAAAAAAAAAAAAAAAAAAAAAAAAAAAACGTCAATGTAGGTGAATTTCGTCTCAGGGAGCCACAGGGCAGCCTGATCTGGTATCACCAGTTTGAACTTGGGAACCAAACTCGACTGATGTTCATAAACTATATGTGTAACTATTAGTTCTAATGGAAAAATGTTCCGTCCGAGATAATCTTCTCAAGAGTTTCTATTGGTCACCAATTTCCTCCTACTGTCTCTTTGTATCAGTAAGAAAAAGCAGATGAACCTCAAAACATATGGGTTAAACATTTTAGCTATTATAACTTATAAAAGTATATTATTGGAATAAGAAAAACCTCAATAATAAGTCTGAATAGCAAAACATAAATGATAACGAGACCTTCCGTCTCTAATGGATCTACAGATCCACAAATCCGACATAACGGAGAAAAACTTTTAAAGAATAAAGACAAAATATTAGCATATAAGCACATGATTTTATTTATTTATTTTTTTTAATTTTTTTTTTTTTTTTTTATTCATGAGTCATTCCAGCCAAGTTCAACAAGGTACCGTACTGAAAGTTCTTAATTTATTTTCAAATTTTCACTACCTCTTTCAATCTAAAAGTTAGACCATTGTTGAATATTTCAGCTCAAGCGGCTTCTCGAAACATTTGAAGAAATAGGCAATTTGGGAAATTTTTGAACTTTTGAATTTTCTTAATTTGAAATAAGTAGAATATGTCCTGAAATGTGATGAAGTTGACATTGAGACTGTTTCAATATTGTAGGGTTACAGCAGAAAAGAAGTGATTGAATTGTATTTTCACTCGGGGGGGGGGGGGGGGGGGATATCTGATCAAGTCATTGCATTTAGGGCACATGTCTGAAAGACTAAAATGCAATAAACAATATTGATATTGCTAGTTTTGCTAAGTGCCATCTTTTAAATTGTTGAAATTTCAAATAAAAGTTAAAAATGGATGAGATTCGTTGTTCAATTAGAAAGATTTTTCAATCAAGTTGTCACGCTGTTAGAGAAAGCTTTCAAAAGATAAACATTGATGCTATTTCAATCAAGAAACTGAACACTTAAAAATTGAAACCAAGTTGCAAAACCTTTGGTGATGTTTGCAACCACTACGTAAATGAATATGTGCACAACGATTCAAGGCACCGGAAAAAACATTCATGAACCCATTTGTCACCCATAAAATAACAATGAAGACCAACTTGAATGAAGTTTCAGTATATAAGCAGTTAAAAATAGAAAAGATCGGTTTTACCGGGACAGAAAGTGCGTCGAAGGTGTTTAAATAAAGTTGTTTATCCAGAGGTTTGTGATTGCTGCATTATTAGACCAAGAAGATACGCAAGAAGACATGCAAGTTGCGCAGGAGACAATTGATGGACTATCAATTGAATCAGCAATAAATATGACATGACTCATTAAACTGTTTGGTAGTTCACCAATCAAAGCTGCCAGAAATAAAAGATATTTCATTTGGTAAACGTAAAATCAATGATGTAAGAACCAAGATTTAGCCAGACAATTGCAGCTGCACGTAGAAACGCCTTCGTTTGCGATCTCTACAACCAACGAATGTGAAAACTGTAAATTTAATTACGTTAATCAAAGAAAAAAATGCTTACTAGTGACAGAGACGGGAAATCACAAATGCTTACTAGTGACAGAGACGAGAAATCACAAATGCTTACTAGTGACAGAGACGAGAAATCACAAATGCTTACTAGTGACAGAGACGAGAAATCACAAATGCTTACTAGTGACAGAGACGAGAAATCACAAATGCTTACTAGTGACAGAGACGAGAAATCACAAATGCTTACTAGTGACAGAGACGAGAAATCACAAATGCTTACTAGTGACAGAGACGAGAAATCACAAATGCTTACTAGTGACAGAGACGAGAAATCACAAATGCTTACTAGTGACAGAGACGAGAAATCACAAATGCTTACTAGTGACAGAGACGAGAAATCACAAATGCTTACTAGTGACAGAGACGAGAAATCACAAATGCTTACTAGTGACAGAGACGAGAAATCACAAATGCTTACTAGTGACAGAGACGAGAAATCACAAATGCTTACTAGTGACAGAGACGAGAAATCACAAATGCTTACTAGTGACAGAGACGAGAAATCACAAATGCTTACTAGTGACAGAGACGAGAAATCACAAATGCTTACTAGTGACAGAGACGAGAAATCACAAATGCTTACTAGTGACAGAGACGAGAAATCACAAATGCTTACTAGTGACAGAGACGAGAAATCACAAATGCTTACTCACATCTTTGAGAGACACAAAGCGATTTAAGCGAAAATCCGCTTTTTTTTTTTCAAGTGGAGAACTCACATGCAGGCGGGATGGCACTTTTTTTTTTGCCCCACCCCATGGAAAGATTGCTTGCGGAGACGTTGGTGGAACAAGTAAACACTTGGCACCACGAGAAAGTTTACAAAGAAATGTCAGACGAGATTCTAACAGTAAAGCAGTTATTTAAAGTTGCTTCCCATATTGAATGAGTCGAGTACTTTTTTCTTTATCGATACAAAGTCAGTCAACTCGATAACTTGTTCTCTAGAACACGTAGGAATCACCAGTTTATTCCAACAAGAGGAAACACTTGCACGAGTTTAATTTATGGGAATCATTCTCTCCCAAGCTTCTGGTTACAAAGTAAAGCTAGCGCACTATCAGTAGATTAAATTCCCCTGGATCCTACTAGGCTCGCGAATGGGGATCCTACTAGGTTCGCGAATGGGGATCCTACTAGGCTCGCAAATGGGGGTCCTACTAGGCTCGCAAATGGGGGTCCTACTAGGCTCGCAAATGGGGCTCCTACTAGGCTCGCAAATGGGGATCCTACTAGGCTCGCAAATGGGGATCCTACTAGGCTCGCAAATGGGGATCCTACTAGGCCCGCAACTATGGATCCTACTAGGCCCGCAACTATGGATCCTACTAGGCTTGCAACTATGGATCCTACTAGGCCCGCAACTATGGATCCTACTAGGCTCGCAACTATGGATCCTACTAGGCTCGCAACTATGGATCCTACTAGGCGTGTAAATATGGCAGTGACCGGTACTGATGTTGTAAACTTTGGATCCGTTGAACATTCTGATGTTGAAGTTAAATTTCTTAATCGAATCAATTTTTCTGGCCCTTATAGAAGATACCTACTGGATTCCAATAGAAGACATCACCAAGAGAGTTGAGTGCTCTATCTTGGGAAGTACTGAGCGTTTTTATCATTTTTAATTGAAATTGTTACTTTGAATAACTAAATTGACTTTTTCTGCAAACTATCTTGGTCAGGCTATAGAAATGTGAATGCCTAGGACGAAGTAACAGGTATCCTAAATTTGTGATTTTTCTAATTTTTACTTGGATTTTTGCACTTTTTAAATTTCATGACAACTCCTTTGAGTTTTACTAAATTTAAAATAAATGGTTTTAATGTTTTCAGAAAATTCAGAAGCTCAACGGCATAACATAAAAGCTACTTTGAACTATAAATGCCTAAAAAGCAAGACAATTAAAAAAACATTTTTTTGAACTTGCCCATTTCTTCAAATGCCTGTAAAATCTGTTTGAAAAAACAAATTGAACTGAAATGCTCAAGAATGGTCTAACCCCGAGATCCAAATGAGTGGTGAAAATGTGAAAACAAAGAACTTTTACGACAGATCCTTGTTGAACTTTGTTGGAATGACCAATATTTGCTTTTGCCAGTATAGAATGGAGAAGTAAATTCAATTCCTTCCCTCCATCCGAGTTCATGCCTCAGACTCCCACATCAGGTTAACAAAGAAATGGCAGTTTCATTAGTCAATAAAACTGATACTGATAAAACCTTGGACAGCAGAGTCCATTAGCTCAGTGGGCAGTTTCCTGGTGAAGAATTGTCACAAAGAAATTACATAAGCGGAGGTTACCTCAGTATCATCACCAGACAATCAGGAGGGCACGTCTGCAGACCCAGACTTGCGAGCCAGATGTGAACAGTGGATCATTTTAGCATCCTCAGATTGGATTGATTCTTGCAAGAAGATGATAACGCACATCTACCAGAAACATTTTCTAAACATGCAAACAATAGTTTTATTTATTCAGAGTAGATAGTTAATACAAGATGGATTGTTTTCTGTAGTACTTGATTATATATATATATATATATATATATATATATATATATATATATATATAATCAAGTACTACAGAAAACAATCCATCATATGTATATATATATATATATATATATATGGGAAAATGAAAAAGGAAAACCAAAAAATGGATGTTTTTTATGTGTACATCAGCGTTTCGTCTTTATTTATAAGACTTCATCAGGAAGTCTTATAAATAAAGACGAAACGTTGATGTACACATAAAAAACATCCATTTTTGGTTTTCCTTTTTCATTTTCCCATCACGTCGGATTACCTTCATCCTTCTCTTCCCATATATATATATGTATATATATATCCAGGTTATTACCAAATTTAGTTGTTTTTTTTAAAGTTGGTAAACAGTCTGTATTTGACCAAAAGTGCTATGTTTTGATCACATAGTCTAACATTTGGCTCATGGGGTATAAACTTTGGAATGTAAATGTAAGACTTAATGATATATATTCTAACTGCCTGATGAGATCTCAGTTTATAATAGCTGTTGATCGATAACATCGACATGCCAGTGTCGCAGATTTTGTATATATCTGTAAATAAAAAATGATAAATATATATATATATATATATATATATATATATATATAACATCTCTCCGCACGCGCGTTTTATTATTCTTTCCTTTTGCAAATAGTTAAACATGCGACAATGATGTCTTCTGTGCGTTCTTTTGCCTATGTGTTTACCGTTATCGAATAAATTTAAAATCTTCATTTTTTTAAAAACGTTCGTTGATCCGAAAGAAACTGGTAAAAATCTCTCGTTTTATTTTTTCCTGTATTTAAAACTTGTTTTTTCCGCTTGTCCTTTTTTACACACACACATCTATCACTCACTATTCAGGTTTATCATCTACGTTCCCTTTGACAAGATGTTCGACGTCTTCTGGCTGTCCTTATGTTAAGCCACCAGTGATCACGGTTGTGGGCATCGACCGTGTCCATTTGCCACTGTTCACGGCCTTACCTGATGGTTTATTTTCACGTCTTCTTATATCTGCAAGTGCTGATATACCCCTTGCTTCTTTCAACATGCACAAACCAACGAACCAGACAAGACGATTTGCCTTTATTAGGAGATTAAGTTTTGGGATGACCAATTTCTCAAGTAGAATTTCTGACCTAATGTTCTGCATCTGGTCTCGCTTTATGTTACATATCCATCTAATCATTGTCCTGTCATTTCTCTGGATATATATTCATTTGATGTTACTTTTTTGTTGTCCAGAGGTCAAACATTTTTTTAATTATTTTTTTTGGGATATTTCGCAAGCTCGTTGTCCAGTCCTCCTGGTCAATTGTCTCAAAATTACACCCACTCGCTCTATATATTCTGCTAAAGCTTTTTTCTAAGCCTCAAGACTTTAAGAATGGGTGGCTTGAAGTACCCTTCTAATAGGACAATAATCCGATTACGGTCAGTCCGAGTGTATACACCTGGGTAAAGTGTTTTGCTTTCAGCACTTAGTACTCCGTAATGATTACCCGTCTGAGTACTACCCAGGATCAATGTGTCTTAACTTCAGTGATCTGATGAGAACCAACTTGTCTATGTGATTTAGCCGCAAACATAGCTTATGTTACCCATCAAAATAATACATTAGAAAGCATCCTCTGAATCTAGTAAGAATGGGTATAATAATTTGGGAGTTTTACTTATAGACTCGCACATTTTTATATATACTAGTGTGCTTTTAGCATCAAAAATTATTACACTTTCATTATTGGCCTCTTGGCTAGGAGCAAAGTGCAGTATCTGTTCATCTTTTATGTCCTAGATCAGTGAAGGAGAAATCTTTCTAGACTAAGACAATTTTTGTTTTTGTCCTAATACTCTTTTTGGGGGGGAGCTAGACTTTCCCCACATTAAAAAGAACCAACATTGTGTCAAACTCTGCCCTCGTGGGGAGGCAAGTAAATAGGGACTAAACGTTTTCATTACTTGCTAACGTTTATAATTAATAAAGTCACTCAAAGAAAAACCATATTAATATTTCAACTTGGGTGATACTTTATTTGATGGCCAAGTGACATATCGATACAAATGACACTAACATTTCGCCACTGCTAATTATGCATACATGTTTAAAACGGAAAATTTAGTCTACCTACAAAAACATTAAAAAAATTTTTTTAAAAAAACAAAAAAAAATCCTGTTTCCGCTACAAATGTTGGCTTACAACTTTTATAATTCACCTGGGGCAAAAAGTTGTCTTGTCTACATCAGAAACAGTAGTAATCGTTTAGTCAGCTATTATGGATGTTAACTTGAATATATACTGAATTACCTCCCTTATGTTACATGAAAAGGAATAGGTATTTACACATATTTTACATTTGACATCTATTTCAGACAGATGTTTGCGTGGATAATACCATTAAATAAATGATTAAGTTAGTCCACAGAACTGGAAATAAACAAAGATAACCACAAAGTGAAAAAATGAAACTCGCACAGGACTCTAACCTGTGCCCCAGAAAAGAGACAACCTAACACAGGTGTTGTCTTAGACCACTCGAATAACGGCTACAGAAAGTTGCAATTGCACAAATAACTCATCCTCTAAGCTTTGTAACCATAATCCTCTCAGAGTCGTATGAAGCAAGCGAATATAGTGAACTTATAGATTTAACATTAGAATCTATTTATGACAATATATTATGTATCAAGCAACTTTTCCTTGTTCGGATCATTAGTCGAGGTGTCCAAGACACCTACGTTACATGGTTCCTCTTCTGAGGCACACATTAAAATCCTGTACAAGTTTTATTTTTCATTTTGTAGTTTTGTTTATTTCCAGCCCCATGGACTAAATGATATTAGAAAAAAGCAGCATAACAAGACACATAATCCTAGAGATTGTACAACGACACATTTTCTAGGGGAACAGGATACCGAAAAGGTAAAGGGTTAGGTATAACCACAGTGCAGGGTAAGGGATCATTCCTACGAAATTTCACATTCCCAGGTCTAATTTATCTTAAATGAGACGAACCTCGCACAGTAACTACTAGCTGGGATACCTATTCAGGGCGGGCTTCATGAAGGATACTGACGAGGGGACTCTTTAACAATGAAAAAGTCACATACTTCTAAGCAATCAAAGACAGGGTGAAAACTGAAAAAGAGCTTATACACCTGAAGTTCTGGGATCAACGAAAAAATATTTTTTAAATAAATAAAAATATTTTTTTATAAATCCTATTAGGTTAAAAATAAAAAATAAAACTTTTATACATTTTTTTAAAAAAATGATCGAAATTCGCTCCAATCAGTATAATTTAACTATTGTTTAGATACCATAAAAACCTAAAACATTTTTGGAGTGGGGTAGATTTAGTCATGGAACACTTCAGAAGAAGAAAATAATCTGCAGCAGAGTTAAAGGATAATTCTTACAGAATTTCAGTTCTTGGCATATATCTACAAGTAACGGATTCATTATTATAGATACGATATTTGACAAATCCAAGAAGACCAAATTGAGGAAACTTTTCAAGGGTTTCAGAGATCAAGATTTTATTTAGTTAATTCAAATGCACAAATTCCGGTGAGCAATGACATATCTAAATCAATGCAGAAAGAAAACAATGGACATTTTCTTAAAATATCAACTAGCGAAAGAGTAAACGAGTAGTAACGTAATTAAAATACAACTTGTATATCAAATATTTAAAAATTGGTTGAGGAATCATTAAAATTGTTGTATCTTTACAAACTACAGATATGTTTGGTTTGGTTTACAGCATATCAACCTTTTATGCCGAAACATTTTTTTTTAATATTTATGTATTTTACTATCATTTTGTTTTTAATATTTATGTATTTTAATATCTTTTTTTTAATATTTATGTATTTTAATATCTTTTTTTTAATATTTATGTATTTTAATATCTTTTTTTTAATATTTATGTATTTTAATATCTTTTTTTTAATATTTATGTATTTTAATATCTTTTTTTTAATATTTATGTATTTTAATATCTTTTTTTTTAATATTTATGTATTTTAATATCATATTTTTTTTTTTTTTTTTTTTTTTTAAATATTTATGTGTTCTAATATCATTTTTTTTAAATGTTTCTGTATTTTAATATCATTTTTTTTTAAATGTTTCTGTATTTTAATATCATTTTTTTTTAAATGTTTCTGTATTTTAATATCATTTTTTTTTAAATGTTTCTGTATTTTAATATCATTTTTTTTTAAATGTTTCTGTATTTTAATATCATTTTTTTTTAAAATATTTATCTATTTTAATATCATTTTTTTAAATGTTTCTGTATTTTAATATCATTTTTGGGGTTTGGTTTAGCTTTACGACATAACCTTTTTTCGAGTTATTTAATGCCAAATCTGGTCATTTTGGTAAAAGTTCTAATGCTTCAAGTTCTTTATATCGTCAAATATTTATTCATGGTATTTGGTTTGGTTGTTTTGTTGGGGAAAATTGTTCTTGTTTTTGGCTTTGCACAACATGATTGCGTTTTCCAAAACCAATGGAAAAAAAAACCCACCAACATCAATGTTTGGTGCATTTTTGATCAGGAAGCCAGACAGATATGTTCGGGGAAATAACAAACGTCTATAACTTTGCATATTGCAAACACAAAGTAAAAAATCTCAACATTGCACAACATAAAGAAAAATGTCAAGATTGCATAGAAAAATGCCAACATTACTTGAAGTAGCAAATTACTTTGATAGTATCAAAATATATTAAGTTAGTCAACTCTTTCATTATATGATTAATCGAACACAAGGTGCTATTTTTAATAACTTGAAGGGAATTGCACTATACAAATTTCCCAATGGTTATTAGTGCTTAAATCACCACAATATATCTGATAGGATTTTAACTCAGCTATTGACTCCATAGTCTGTGACAGTATCCATTAGACCCAACCACACACACAAAAATATATTAAAACCTAGAAACAAAAACAAAACTATGCAATCAATTTTGAGTATGTACGTTAAATTAAATCAACTTCAGTTTGTTTATAATTTTTTTATCAATTTTATTCCAAGAAAATACGAAAACTACTAGCAGAAATTCTTGGCCTTTTGGCTAAGATCAAAGTGTAGTATCTGTTCCGATGGATACTGCACCCCATACTGGTGTTATCTTGGCCTTCGGGTCTTGATTTACGCCGGTCAATGGGTCTGTCCTGTGCAGTTCTGGGAGGTCCACCTTCCCAGGCTTTGCCTCCCCTCTTTGCGGAGGAGTAAGTTTATTGCTTACTGCCTGAGGCGCCCCTACTGGGGAATGCCGACAGGGCTGCCCAGGCAATTTTTAAACCCCACTTTACCGACCCGACCATGGGTCACATCTTACTTGTGGGAGTAAGATAAAAACGGGCCTTGTGCCTAACTCCTGGAGAGGAGTAAATCAATACTAGCAGAAATTTGATAAAGATGGAACTATATAAGTTATTCACATTTAATTAAAGTTAATATACAAAATCTATGTATAAAATTGACAGCAAAGAATAAAAATAAAACTTTTATTGATAATCGATTCGAATTTATCAACATTATTTTTACAGCTTCTTGCATATCTATGAGACTTTTTTCTGTCGGTCACGCTTTTATTTATTTGTTTTTTTAATGAATCTTAATATTTTTAAAACTACAGGTCAAATTTTATGAAAATTGGTGTGTCGATTTTGACAATAACCATGTTTGGTCAAATTGACCCTAAATTTCTTTTTGTTTTTGTAAATGCAATTTTTTTTTTTTTTTTTTTTTGTAAATGCAATTTTTTTTTGGTCCATCAAGCTTTATCGGCCAATTTGGTATAATATTGTTCACCAATAGGCTCGGAGACATACCAAAGACCCAAAAATGGTAGTTGATGCCACCTTACTAAAGCGCTCAGCATTATAAGGTGAGGATCAAGGGTAAGTGGAGTTATCCTAGGAAAAGAGTGGTGCCCTCCCCTACATCTCGGTGTGGTAACTAATGAAAAGGGAGCCTTTTGATTGCCCTCAACTATGGTCATCCATTTACTTATTAAGTGCTAAAAGGCGTAGATGGAATGGATGCATTTTAATAGGTATTATTTTGTAAAGAATATCCGAGTGGAAAACTTCACAGTTGAAATAAATGAAAGAATAATCAAAGTGAACGGCTGATGAATATCTACAGTTTCATCCTTCACCTAATACAATCTCCATTCACACAAAAAACTATATCCACTGCTAATTAAAAAATTTTTTTTTTTTTTTTTTAAATCATAAGTGCTCTTTATAATTGCAAAGAAGCTCTTTAATTGTATTCAAATACTATTACGAACAAACATTTAAAATCTTGTCAAAAGTTAATGATTTTCTATTTAAATCAAAATCAATTACTAAGTCTATTCATATTTGAATAGATTCCATTGTAAACAGGTGCGTGTGTGGGGAGGGGGGGATCAGCTGGAGAAAAAAGAAAGAAAGCAAACTTTTCACACCATTTTTAAAACCAGTATCCAACTTGCAAACCCCTGTAAAAAAAAAAATGGCCTACTCTTGACCGCAGGTGGGGAATCGTTGAAAACAAAAATTGCCAACTCCTGATTCTAAGAGAGACCAGCATCAGTAATTAAAGATATCCCAGATTTAAATGATAAACTCCTTCCTAAAAGATGACGAAATTAAACAAGTGAATGGAAATATAAAGTTTTACAAATTGATTTAATGAAAGAACTTCAAATGGAATCCAAATCAAATCCTTGAAACAATCGTCTTTAAGCCAAATGTAAATTGAAAAAGACATAAAAAAAACAAAAATCCTTCGTCATTTTTCAAAATAAAAAAGTATCCAATACAAATAAAGTGTTCTAATCTCTATATTAATAAAATTATGTTACCACTTCACGTGCGCATTTATATATTTTTTGCATCTACATGACATATATATTTTTTGATTTACTATTAATCGAATATTTATTGAAATGAAAAGCGCAATGCAAACAAAATTTATTTTTAAAATTCTCTTTAAAAAAATTACAAAAATAAATCCACCTTAATGCATTTTGGTTTCTTTGTAAAGACATTTTAATCTTTTGTTAATAGTTAATGAAAAAAAAAAAAAATGAAATACTTCTTGTGACCCTTCTTTGAAACGTATTTGGAAACATTTAAACTGTCAGAAGTTATTTCTGACTTTAAAATCACGAGCAAATTGTTATGTATTAAAAGATCGAAAAAGCTATTTAAAAACCCTCATGCTTCCCGAAATTCACTACACCTGATGACCCCCCCCACACCTTCCATACACGTGCATGCATGTATATCATAACTCATACACCGTCCATTTTCCTGACACTCGTACATTATCCTATGTACTATATACGCATTTTTAATAAGTCGTAGTACACTTGAGCACTGTACAATCATTTCATGCATTATTATGGTACTAGCAGGGCTACCCGGCGTTGCCTGGGACAAAAGTATAACATTTCTATTAAAACTTCTATCTCTCTATCTTTCCCCACCCACCAATCTTTTCTCTCTGCCCAGACCATTCCTCTCTCTGCCCAGACACACACACTTTTATAGATTCCTCGCAAAACGAGTCGAGGGGGTGGGGATTAATTTTTTTTAGTTAGTGGCTGGAAAACAGACCCCCCCCCCACCCCCCACAATCTGTACCAGTTTAGGGTCAAAGAATGAATAATTGTTTCTAAATTTCAGATATTATTTACCCGGGGCAACGCCAATCAGGAAAATACCAACTTTGTGGGTGTTTGCTATGTCGTTTTTTAGTTTAAACCGGGCATACATACAGACAACTGCCCTTTTATATTATAGATTATTTACAACCAATAATTTTATAAATAGAGATTGAAACAACATTACAATAACAAAGCATTAGTTATAGTTTTATAACAAATGATTCAATTAATAATTTAATGACTAAACGATAGCAGGGGTAACCCAGCGTTGCCCGGGGGGAAAGTGTAACAATCTCTCTCTCTCTTGCCCGGTCGCCCCCATCTGAAGTAAATTTAATTTCACAAATAGTTGTAAAACTTACAATTAAGAATATTTCTATCATTTGCGCATTAAGAAAGATATGAATCTTCAATTGCCTCAGCTATCTATAAAATAACACCTTGTGTTCAACTAATCGCATACAATAGCAGGGATGCGAGTAGCCAATGACAAAAAAAACTAAAATCGAGATGACCTTCCCCATGTGTATATGGAAAGAGTAACACAAAATAAAATAAATAATTTAGATTATAAGTAGTAAAAACACCACTAAAATAATTTTTTAAATGTAAGACAGAGAGAGAGGAAGAGATAAAAAACAGGAAAAGAGAAATAAATAAAATCCAGCCAAATAGTGATAATAAAATTCGGAGGCAAGATTCAAGCGATTTCAAGTGCTCCCACAAACGACACTGTAGAACCAGGTGTTCATGAAAGAATAAGCAGTCATATATATATATATATATATCAAATACCTACACTCTCTCAGAATATATATATATATAAAACAATTTCTGCTAAGACAAAGCTTCTTTCTTTCAACAACTACAAGAAACCTCTTCAACCACTGATTGCCATGGTAAATAACACCCTACTTGAGAGTCCAACATTCACAGGTAGCATGAATTGGAACAAATACATAAAAGGCTGCTGCAAAGAAGGTCGGCTCCCTCTACCTTGCTAGAAAACTTCTTACACCTGACAGTATCTTATATCTCTACAAAGCCACCATCCGCTCATGCATGGAGTATTGTTGTCACATCTAGGCTGGTGCACCATCAACTAGTCTCTCTCTCTCTCTTAGACAAGGTCCAAAAGAGTCGCTAATCTTATAGGTCCCTCACTATCCACTAAGCTCCAGCCCCAGCGCCGCAATGTTGCATCCTTATGCTTGTTTTACAAGTACTTCAATGGATTGTGCTCTGATAAACTTGCTGCTCTGGTGCCCCCCTTGACCAATGCGACAATCAGCTAAATCAAATCCATTTACTGTGGAGGTCCCCAGTTGCCGGGGAGACATCTACTCTAATAGCTTCTTTCCTCGTGCTGCCGGCCTTTGGAACTCCCTCCCTGCTCCCCGACTGTACCGACATGCAGAAATTTAAAACTAATGTGAACAAGCATCTCGCTACACAGTTCCCAATTTAGGATGACCCCCAAAACTTTCACCCTAATTCTCAGTAGCCCCTTACGTCTACAGTGGCATCTTTCCTTGTTTGGGGTGAACTATGTTCAAAAATTTTTTTTTTTTTAAATATTTCATCAGAAAAACCTAAGATTTCCTTGTTAAGTTCAAATTTGAATTTTTATTCTATAATTTTGGTTATTTGGACTACATTTCTCATCTTCAGTGTTATCACATTTCGGCCACTGTAACCTCCAACCTTTTTCAGGTGTATCTCTTCGCACTCGGGAATATTTCTGTCTACAAGGACCCATGGCGCAGTGGATATAGTATTAAGTTAAATTCAGTTCCAGGTGATAGTTATCTGAAGGTTGAAGGTTCAATCCTCGGTGCGAGCGATACAAAGAATTGCGAATTATTGCAGACTTCTCCCAGTCATGGCTGACGGAACAAGAGCATGCTACCCTCGTGGATTAAATAAAGGGTTCCGTTCGAAATTCCGTGAAGAGATATACCTGAAGAAGGCTGGAGGTTACAGCGGCCGAAACGTTGTGATGATAACACTCAAGATGAGAAATGTAGTCCGAATAACCAAAATTATGCAAATTATCAATCCTCATCTCAAAAAGTCAGAAATATGAATTTTTTTTGTTTATATTAAAAATGCTATTTTTCCAAAGCCATTCTGTAACGCAATAAAGCTGACAATATTTTTACAAATAAAATTTCAGGTTCGTTTGGTTTTCTTTGACGGCACATCAACCACTGTGGATGATGTAATACCAAATCGTTTGTTCTGTAGATATGATTTGTAAACAAAATCGCTTGCAGTTAGATTTATCAACATTTAGAAACGTTCAGTTAAAAACCAAGGTAAAGATTTTTTTTTTTTGTAAACAAGTCTATCGTATAGTACTATTTACTTGTCTCCCCACAAGGGTAGAGTTAATGTGGGGGCAAATCCAGCTCTCCAAAAGAGGAGCACTCTGGATTGAGACAAAAATAAAAAATGCTGCAGTCTAGAAGGATTTCTCTTTCGCTAACCAATGACAGAAAAGATGAAGTGTAGTATCAAAACAGATACTACACTTTAAATTTTAGTCAAAAGTTTAAATTTTAGTCAAAAGTTTAAATTTTAGTCAAAAGTTTAAATTTTAGTCAAAAATAGTCAGGAGGTTTTTTTTCTTTCTATCAGACAAATGATTCCCTCATTTCAGTAGGAGTCGAGAGTTGGGTTGTTTTACAGCATATTAACACTTTGTTATTTAATGCTGAAACCTTTATCCCTAATGTAAATGATCCACTGTATACAATCATTTGAACACAAGTTGTTATATGGGGGGGGGGGTGCATACCTTTCCTACTAGTATTAATGCGTAAATCATTGCAACATATCCGATAGGATTTCAACTCTGTATAGATAATTCCATAGGTCATGACGATATACATTAGGATAAACACGCACCCTCCTAAAGAGTTGAGAGTCAGCTATTTTTGCAGGATTCACGTTTTGGGGATTACTATTATTTTTTTATTTTTTTTACACCCAAATTTGATTTTCAGATTTGCGTCCAAATCAACAATGTATTTGGGTGACGTAACATGCAAGCAATTCATTTTAGTTGGACATGAAGCGAAGACATTTTGAAAGGTGTATCATATCTTAGTATGCAAATTGAAATGTTTGGTAATCAGCATTAACGATTTCATCTATGGAACGTGGGTGAGAAATCTCAAAACAATGAGATGCATTTAAAGAGGAGGGAGGGGGGTCGTCTGCTGGAAAAATTGAACTTGTGAAAATATCAGTAAACGATTTGAAATCATGTATACATTACTCTTGTTTAAAAAGCGCATAACGTGTTACCTGTTGTTGTCCGTAGGGTTGATTCATCTGTTGCCCTGGTCGAACCTGTCCAGCACTCATCATGTATCGCTGAGAATTTGGTGAAAATTGTTGATTATTATATTGTGATGGCTGCTGAGGAAAATTGGGAGGAATCCCTGAGGATCGTCTTTGTTGGGACATTTCACTCATATTTCCACCTCCCTGCTGGGGAAAGAGAAGAGAAAAGGGGGAAGAAAAAGAAAGAAAAATTGTAAGTAAGGGAAATAAATAACAGATATACATTATTACTTATCTGACCAGCAAACTTGTTTGGGTCACATTAATGTAAAAAAAAAATAATAAAATCAAAAAAATCATTGAAATTTACATTAATTAACAATTTGAAACGAAATATTCACCAAATTGAGTTGACGCTAACTTAAAAAACATCATTTGAAACATTAAAAAATTAACATCATTGAACTTTCTCAACATTTTTTTTTTATCAAGAGCGAATGTTAAGAATTCAAGAAATGGTGGCAATACAAGATTAATTAATCTGAATTTGAAATTTTTTTTTTTATCGCAATATAAAGTTAGGTATTTGTATATGTTTATATATTTTTATGTACACGAATCACTCCTAAACTAACTAAACAATCATTATGAATTTTGGAACAGCTGCTTGGTATAAGGATGGGTAATGTGTGCTATATTTAGTTCAATTTGATTTTATTCAAAAGAGGGAGTAGAATCTCTTTGGTGAAAATTCAAATACCTTCGATTTTTGTGAAATTTGAACAATAGGTATTTGACATCAGTTAATAAATATTCCCCAAATTTCAGTTTCTTTGGAGTATTTTAAAGGGTTTTTTTTTTCAGATGGCATAATATGCGTGCCATCTCTCATTTGAAAATTTAAATATTTCAGATTTGCATTCAAATACATTCATAGTCATTAGATCTCACTTTAGCGAGATTCCCATAATTTCAATTTCTTAAGACCATTTTTAAAGATTAAACCTTAAATTTTAGACTTTTTCTAGAATACAAATCATGGAATGGATTTTGATCAAAATTGGAATAAGGATTCTAGGTATAAGGTTTAGTATGATTATATCTTGATTTTAACCTTTATAAAGGAGCACACATGGTGCAAAACTTATGTTCGTGGAATTAATTTAAACTCTAGTTCTAAATAATGTTTTGTGATATTAAATATCTAACATAACAAAAAATGATTTTGAAACAGACTTTCTTGAATTAATTTACAATAGATTTTTTTTCTGGAAACAAAACTCAGTTTTTTGTGTTATTTTATTAATGGCCAAGGAAATTAAATCAAACAAGAATTTTAATATGGAGGGATTCACTAAAGAATTATTTTCTTAATATGGGATTCATTTATGGTTTTATCCATGTTAAAATAGTATATCACCTAATTATATGTAAGTTGTGAATATTATTTTGCTTCAAATGCAGACAATTATTTCAACAGATTAATAATATAGCTGATGTTTTTTTTTTGTTGTTTTTTTTTTGTTTTTTTTAAATGGTCATATTCGACATGAGTGGGAGTTGAAGGCGTAGAAATAAAGGAGCAGTAAATTGTTTTCAAACTAAAATTTAAAAAAAAAAAAAAAGCAATGACCATATGTCAAGAAAATTGAGATTTTTAAATGTCTATTATATATCTAAAACGTACGAGTTCTTACAATTGTAATTAACGTATCTTTAAATTAGATTATCAGATTAAATTGCAATTAAAACGACATCTTTAAATGTCCATTATATCTTAAATACTAGACGCGTTCTTGAAAGTTGGCGATCAGATTTAGGAATAATTAAAACAAAAATATTTAATAAATAGAGAAGATATTTTTAGCAAGGAAAATTTTCATTCTATTTTAAATTTATAAAGGGAAAAGAATGTGTTCCTTTGTAGATATTGGGACAGAGGGGGGGGGTAAGAAAAGGTTGAACATAATATATTGTTATCAATTACATTTCAAATTATATATATATATATATAATATATATATTATATATATATATATATTTTGATCGAATTATTACTTAAATTAGATGTAACTATACAGCGTTGCCCGGGAGTCCTTACTTTAATTTTTGTTTAGCTTTTTTTGTATCAAAGCATTTTTTTTTTTTTAAAGGGAGGGGGTGAAAGTTAAATTTAATTATAACGGTGTCATTTAATTTATTAATTGAATTAAATTGTCATAAAAATATAATTGTTAACATTTTTATATGTTGGGCTGTTTTTAATATCCGATAAGATATAAGGATGTATAAAATAGCTTTCAATCTTAACATACGACGACTTGCTAAGAATTTTTAAAGCCTGAAATCACTTTCTATTCGAGAGTTTGAAGGCTTCCAAATTCGTCGCAAGTCACGTAGGGGCGAAGACCACAGACACACGAGAAGTGGTCGCACAATATTAAGGTTGAAAGGGTTTTTAGTCTCAAAGGGCGATAACTTCTTCCCACTTTAATAATAATTGCAATGGTAAAATTGTAGATGGCTTCTTGGTGTAACGCTTAGAAAAATCAGAACATGTGCTCGCTTTCTCTCTCTCGTCACTTTGTTATCAAAATAAACAAAGGACAATAAACAGGGCTTATCAACAAAGAGAATCTTATAGATGAGACCTTTCAAAGAAGAACACAAAAAACTTTCAAAGATTGAGAAATTAAAAGCGTATTCAAGAGAAAATTGTGTTTTTTTTATATAATTAGAGAAAATAAGGAAAGAAGGGGGGGGGGTAATCGTAGGAAATTATTTTAAGATTTTTAAGAGATTCACAAAAAAGGAGAAACTAGATAGAATATTTTAAAAGAGTTATTTTTCTGTTTTGTTTTGCTGAATAATGAAAAACGGTTTTAAATAAAATGGTAATGCCTTTTAAAAGATTCAGAAGGCATCTTTAAATTATAAAATGGGAAATAAAATTGAAAATTAGTAGGACAAGCTAAAACTCATTTTTTATATTTTAATCTACAAAAATGGTATTTAAGAACTGCTTTATTTCGATTTTGATATATTATTAAGAATTCAAAATCATTTAATATTTTTTATTCATAATTTTAGCCATTTTTTTTAGTTTGGATATTTTTTCAGAATTTGACCTGAACTGTTTTTTTTTAAACCCTAACCTAAATTTTAGGTTTAGTTCGGTTCAAATTCTGTAGAAGCACCAAAAGTTTATATCAATTTAGTTTTAAATTATTAAAATGTATACATTTTAGTAAATGCGTTTTAAATTTGCATAAATTTAAATATATTTTTAATTATTAAAATGTTTGTTGTACAAATACATAAAAAAAACTGGAGGAAAAAAACCAAAAAAAAAACCTAATATTTTAAAAATTTTGCTTGAAGTTAATTTGAATCATTTTTTTTTACATTAGCAATTTTAATATTTTAAATGATTAAAATGTAAACATTTTTAAAATTTGCATTAAGTTATTTTTCTCATTCTTAATGATTTAAATATACAAACAAAAAAATGAAAACGTACAAAATTGTCTTGATAATTATTACACAATAGATTTGATTTTAAAATAAAAAAAATCTAAATTGATGTCAACTTTATTAAATATTAACACATTTAAATATTAGATGAATATTTAGGTTTTATTTGGTTAGAATTTTAATTTTAAAAAAGCCGTTTTTATTCAAATCCGAGAAAATTGAATTCTTTACGGGTTTTTTTTTTATCACTTACAATATTCATTGGCAAGACTAGAAAATGTTATCACAAATAAAACTCATTATGTAAAACGTATTTCTATTTCGAGATAGATTACCGAAAATATGTTAGCTTTATTTGTGAAAATGTTCATTTTCGAAGCGATTTAAATGAGTTTAGAAGGGTTTTTTTTAATCGTTGGTTTCAGAACAAAAAGACTAGAAAATCCGACGATGGCGACGACACACAAGCAATTTTTAGCCATTTTTTTCCTTCTCTCTTCAAAAACGAAACAGTTTTAAACAGATATATACGTAGAGAGAGATTTATTTATTTATCGTTAAGTGTTTTTAATAGAAAAAAAATGGAAGAAAAAAGATGGAAATTAAATAACAAAATTATAAAGATGGAGAGAAGAAATATTGAAAACAGAAAGCGAAATGGGTCATTTGCTTTTGGGAGGAAGGAAGTAAGAAAGAGAACTGCTTTTTTGAAAATGGACGAGAAATGAGAAATATAGACAAAGCGATCGTTGGAAAATGACGACCATTATGAAGAAAAAGCTGAACAAAAATATATTTTAGTTAAAATTTATAGAAAAACTATTTAAAACAACAAACCAGTTAGGTAGGCGGTATCGTTTAATGATAGTAAAATCGTTTCTTCTTAGCCATATTAAAATCGAGTCGTTGAGTCAAACAGTAATGGCAGAAAGGAGGGAAAATTGCTGCTTGCTATGATTTATTTATTTCAAACAACAGACACGAAATCGGATTTTTAAGCATAACGATTTAAAATAAAAAGATTTTATTTGATATAGACGATTTTATTAGTAAAAAGAATAACTTAATAATTTTGTAATTTAAGGGGGGAAAAGCTGTTTTTTTTAGTATCGCTTTTTCCTAGTTTCTCTGCCATTAGAGAAATCACCCATCATGGCCGGATTCAGCTATTTAAGCTTGTTTCAAGTAAAAACGAAAACGTTTTAATATCAGTTTTGTTAGAGGAAAATTTAGGAAATAAAGTTATTAAAAAAAAGTGTTTAATTAATGGATTTCTTGGCAATTTAAAAAAAAAAAACATTATTCGAGAAAAGATTTCCATTGATCGATCTTTGTGTTAATAAAACAGTAGTCGTAGTAGTAGCGGTTCTACAGTAAGTATTCAAACTGAACGACCGAGAAAAAAAAATTTTGGTTTGAAATAAAAAGAAAACAAGTTTTTATTTATGTAAGCAAATATATATATATATATATATATATAAGCATATTATTTACACGTGCGATACTCATCTACAAGGGGTAGATTTGTTTATTGTTTAAACAAAGGGAATAGCTATGAAAGGCGAACTGGTCAAAGAGGGCGTTATCATGGAAGAGGGGAATCGCTTTTCGAATAAAATGGGAAAAACTGGAGAGAAATAAGTTCAGGGGGGGGGGGACAATTAACCCTTAAAATAGTTCATGTCTTATAAGGGAATTTTAGGGTATAATAGTTCAAAAAATAGTTTTTATGGCTATCCTAGTAAAAGAGGGGAGAAAAAGAGGAGTGGAACAATAAAAATAATATAAAGAAGACCCTTCTGTTTTCTGGTCAGCAAACATTGTTTGCCAAACAATGAAGGAGTCAGAAGCTTTTCATCGGAAAAAGAAAACGATCCTTTTGTTAATGGATTTGAATTTATACTATTTATATGGTAAAATTGTCGTTTCCCAACCAAAATGGCGGATGATAAATCGTCTACAGTTTTTTTAATTTTTTTCTTCCGATCTCACAATTGAGTAAGTAAACCCAAATAAATTGTTTTGAACTAATTTCCCAACTGTATTCCCTTTTAAATGATTTAAGGTAAAATTTAAATTAGTCCAAAACAATTTATTTGGGTTTACTTACTCATTTGTGAGGTCGGAAACCTGCAGACGATTTATCGTCCGCCATTTGGGTTGGGAAACGACAATTTTACCTTTTATATTGATTATCCAGTAAACAAATGTTTATTTCCCCTCGGTATGAAATAAAGAATGGTCTAATATTTGAACAACAACAACAAAATAAAAATGTTATTTTTACTCAAACGATTTAGAAGCTTTAAATTGTCGGAAAGAAAATAACTTCTGGCTAAAAGTCAAGTATTATGGTAGATTTGTGCTTTCCTAAAGAAGATGTATTTTGTCGAAGGAGAGACTATTTTTTTTAAAGAAAAGAATCGAAGTTAGAATGGATTGAATGCAGTCATTGGTTTTTCATTTTCTGCATTAAAATATGGAGAAGAAAAAAAACATTGAAGAAAATCGTTAATCCATTTTGAATTAAAAAATCTAAATTATAAACTAGTTGACAATGTAAGTAGATAGTGAAAAAGCTATTAATATATAGTTTATCAGTCTAAAATAAAACCCTGCTTGGCATAATATATATATATATATATATATATATAAACTGGTGTTCCAACACCACGTCATAAAAATATTAGCAAATACATTTAGTATATTGTTACAGAACTATCTGAAAAGATATTGAGCCCTTTGTGCGCACAAGGTTTTCCGTTTTGATTCGGATTTTGATTCGTTGATTTTCACACACATACAGCAGACCTTGCAGTCACGCACAAATGGTTCAATATCTTTTAAGATAAAGTTTTATAACAATAATAAATATGCTTTATAATAATTATACGTATATGTAGTTTTAAAATAACTCATGACGTGTTTGGAAGACAAACGTTTAAAAAAAAAAAATCATATATTTATGTATGTATAAGACAATATCACCGCAAAAATCACCAATAGAATTACTAATATTTTGACTCTGTTTATTAACAGAAACTTATTCACATTCAAAATGGAACATTGTTTTCTATACATTATGTCGGGTTCATCTCATATATGGAATATTATATTTAAATACTATACATTACTCTGCCTGTAATGTACAGTATTTAAATAAAATAAGTAATATTAGCTCTTGTAGAACCTCTGCGATCGAGCACTTTGATGCTTTTTCTTTTATCTTGTGATTATATATATATTATAGTTTTTTCCAGGTGTACTTTTCTTCATCAAGGTCGGATAAACAATCCTACGAATCTTACTGTCTATATAAGTACTCGATAATACAGAGCTTTATTTATTTATACAAACATGTCTGGCTACATAAATGCATGTTTCGACAATAGCTCAAATGGTTAAGTCAAATCAGGCTGAGAATTCAATCGTTTTCGGGCTGATGACTTAACCATTTGAGCTATAGTCGAAACATGCATTTATGTAGCCAGACATGTTTGTATAAATAAATAAATAATATATATATCATACAGTAAGTTAGAACATCCCTACCATCGGTTTCAGATCTGAGAAATTCAGACCATCGTCAGTCGAATGACTCCACTGAAGATGGTCTGAATTTCTCAGATCTGAAACCGATGGTATGGATGATTTTCTAAATTACTGTATTACATATAAATAAATATTATGCTCTTATTAATTATCTAGTTAATTTTACTTTTGTTTTAATAATTGAGCACTCTGCTGGGAAACTCTCCCAATAATATATATATATATATATATATATATATATTAAAATTTCAGCTGATAGCACAATATGAGCCCCATTCCACTTCATGTAAGTCGACAGTCTCAAAAGGAGCTAAAAAATAAAAATTAAGCATTTTTTTAAAATTTATTACTACTAGGAAAAATTTAAATAACACAATGTTACAAGTATAATAAAATGTAAAATAAATTAAATTATTTTTAAACAACTAAAAAAAAAAAAAAAAACTTTTTCTAAGATAAGTAATTAATTTTATTTATTTATGAGTTAAGAAAACTGAGTCTTATACGAGGAGCAATTCATATTATTATTATTAAAGGAAGTAATAAAGTGTGAAGTGTTTTTCCAAAGTGGCAGTTGGTTTGATTGGCACACACATTTGGCCCTCCTGACATTTTTATGAATGAAGATAATATAGGTGAAGGTGAGTGAGAAAAAAGAAAAAAAAAAAAAAAGAGAAAAAAAAAAAAAGAGAAAAAAAAAAAAAAAAAAGCACATGGCTAATCAACATAAGAAACCAAAGTAAACAATAAACTCGAAATTCTCACTTAGGTAAGTTTTTACTTATGGGAGATCAAACTGGGAGGGGGAGGGTGGACGAGAGAGAAAGAAAGAGAGAGAGGGGGAAAAAAACCATGGAAACAAGAGGAAAGCTTTTTCACACGGATTGATGAACTCAAACAATATCATTGTTCAGAGATGACAAGGAAGGGAAAAAAATACACAAAATTATTGTAAATACCAACAAAACTTTAAATGTAGGGGGGGATATTAGTGTACTATTTTGTTAGCAAGATTTTTATCATCATAATTCGAATCATTTGCACATGACACTTTCAAACACCATGAAACCGACATAAATTATAATAATGAATAATAACAATAATAATAATATTGCATATTTCATTATGAAGCTATTATTTGAACTAAACCAGCTTTTATAGAATGGAATTTGAAAAACATTGTTTTATTGGAAATCTACAAGATATCAATATAAGAATGGTGAAACTGGGGTGTTGAATAACTACTCAAGATTTGAAATGCTGCATATATAATTATGGGGTTAAGATTCATGTCAGCATAAAACCCAACAGAATGTATTCGAAACAATAAAATGGAAAA